>OZ023332.1:7329787-7344558 GCA_964007535.1 Brachyptera risi
TCTCTTACCGTCGTGCTCTCCACTCTCTTACCGTCGTGCTCCTCTACTCTCTTACCGTCGTGCCCCTCCATTACCGTCGTGCTCCTCTACTCTCTCACCGTCGTGCTCCTCTAATCTCTCACCGTCGTGCTCCTCTACTCTCTCACCGTCGTGCTCCTACTCTCTTACCGTCGTGCTCCTCTACTCTCTTACCGTCGTGCTCCTCTACTCTCTTACCGTCGTGCTCCTCTACTCTCTTACTGTCGTGACCCTCTACTCTCTTACCGTCGTGCTCCTACTCTCTTACCGTCGAGCTCCTCCACTCTCTTACCGTCGTGCCCCTCTACTCTCTTAACGTCGTGCTCCTCTACTCTCTTACCGTCGTGCCCCTCTACTCTCTTACCGTCGTGCTTCTTTACTCTCCTACCGTCGTGCCCCTCTACTCTCTTACCGTCGTGCTCCTCTACTCTCTTACCGTCGTGCCCCTCTACTCTCTTACCGTCGTGCTCCTCTACTCTCTTACCGTCGTGACTCTCTACTCTCTTACCGTCGTGCTCCTACTCTCTTACCGTCGTGGTCCTCTACTCTCTTACCGTCGTGACCCTCTACTCTCTCACCGTCGTGCTCCTCTACTCTCTTACCGTCGTGCCCCTCCACTCTTTTAACGTCGTGCTCCTCTAATATCGTACCGTCGTGCCCCTCTACTCTTTTACCGTCGTGCTCCTACTCTCTTACCGTCGAGCTCCTCTACTCTCTTACCGTCGTGCCCCTCTACTCTCTTAACGTCGTGCTCCTCTACACTCTTACCGTCGTGCCCCTCTACTCTCTTACCGTCGTGCTCCTTTACTCTCCTACCGTCGTGCCCCTCTACTCTCTTACAGTCGTGCTCCTCTACTCTCTTACCGTCGTGCCCCTCTACTCTCTTACCGTCGTGCTCCTCTACTCTCTTACCGTCGTGCACCTCTACTCTCTTACCGTCGTGCCCCTCTACTCTCTCACCGTCGTGCTCCTCTACTCTCTTACCGTCGTGCCCCTCTACTCTCGTACCGTCGTGCCCCTCTACTCTCTTACCGTCGTGCCCCTCTACTCTCTTACCGTCGGGCTCCTCTACTCTCTTACCGTCGTGCCCCTCTACTCTCTTACCGTCGTGCCCCTCTACTCTCTTACCGTCGTGCTCCTCTACTCTCTTACCGTCGTGCCCCTCTACTCTCGTATCGTCGTGCCCCTCTAATCTCTTAACGTCGTGCCCCTCTACTCTCTTAACGTCGTGCCCCTCCACTCTCTTAACGTCGTGCTCCTCTACTCTCTTACCGTCGTGCCCCTCTATAACCGTCGTGCTCCTTTACTCTCTTACCGTCGTGCCCCTCTACTCTTTTAACGTCGTGCTCCTCTAATCTCTTACCGTCGTGCCCCTCTACTCTCTTACCGTCGTGCTCCTACTCTCTTACCGTCAAGCTCCTCTACTCTCTTACCGTCGTGCCCCTCCACTCTCTTACCGTCGTGCCCCTTTACTCTCTTACCGTCGTGCTCCTCTATTCTCTTACCGTCTTGCTCCTCCACTCTCTTACCGTCGTGCCCCTCTACTCTCTTACCGTCTTGCTCCTACTCTCTTACCGTCGTGCTCCTCCACTCTCTCACCGTCGTGCTCCTCCACTCTCTTTTTGTCGTGCCCCTCTACTCTCTCAACGTCGTGCTCCTACACTCTCTTACCGTCGTGCCCCTCCACTCTCTTACTGTCGTGCTCCTCTACTCTATTACCGTCGTGAACCTCTACTATCTCACCGTCGTGCTCCTCTACTCTCTTACTGTCGTGCTTCTCTTCTCTCTTACCGTCGTGCTCCTCTACTCCCTTACCGTCGTGCCCCTCCATTACCGTCGTGCTCCTCTACTCTCTAACCGTCGTGCTCCTCTACTCTCTTACCGTCGTGCTCCTACTCTCTTACCGTCGTGCTCCTCTACTCACTTACCGTCGTGCCCCTCTACTCGATTACCGTCGTGCTCCTCTACTCTCTTACCGTCGTGCTCCTCTACTCTCCAACCGTCGTGCTCCTCCACTCACTTACCGTCGTGCCCCTCTACTCTCTTAACGTCGTGCTCCTCTACTCTCTTACCGTCGTGCTCCTCTACTCTCTCACCGTCGTGCTTCTCCACTCACTTACCGTCGTGCCCCTTTACTCTCTTAACGTCGTGCTCCTCTACTCTCTTACCGTCGTGCTCCTCTACTCTCTCACCGTCGTGCCCCTCCATTACCGTCGTGCTCCTCTACTCTCTCACCGTCGTGCTCCTCTACTCACTTACCGTCGTGCCCCTCTACTCTCTTACCGTCGTGCTCCTCTACTCTCTTACCGTCGTGCTCCTCTACTCTCCAACCGTCGTGCTCCTCCACTCACTTACCGTCGTGCCCCTCTACTCTCTTAACGTCGTGCTCCTCTACGCTCTAACCGTCGTGCTCCTCTACTCACTTACCGTCGTGCCCCTCTACTCTCTTACCGTCGTGCTCCTCTACTCTCTTACCGTCGTGCTCCTCTACTCCCTTACCGTCGTGCTCCTCTACTCTCTTACCGTCGTGCTCCTCTACTCTCTTACCGTCGTGCTTCTCTACTCTCTTACCGTCGTGCCCCTCTACTCTCTTACCGTCGTGCCCCTCTACTCTCTTAACGTCGTGCTCCTCTACTCTCTAACCGTCGTGCTCCTCTACTCACTTACCGTCGTGCTCCTCTACTCTCTTAACGTCGTGCTCCTCTACTCTCTAACCGTCGTGCTCCTCTACTCACTTACCATCGTGTTGCTCTACTCTCTCAACGTCGTGCTCCTCTACTCTCTTACCGTCGTGCTCCTCTACTCTCTTACCGTCGTGCCCCTCTACTCTCTTACCGTCGTGCTCCTCTACTCTCTTACCGTCGTGCTCCTCTACTCTCTCACCGTCGTGCCCCTCCATTACCGTCGTGCTCCTCTACTCTCTCACCGTCGTGCTCCTCTACTCTCTTACCGTCGTGCTCCTCCACTCTCTTACCGTCGTGCTCCTCTACTCCCTTACCGTCGTGCCCCTCCACTCTCTTACCGTCGTGCTCCTCTACTCTCTTACCGTCGTGCCCCTCTACTCTCTTACCGTCGTGCTCCTCTACTCTCTTACCGTCGTGCCCCTCCATTACTGTCGTGCTCCTCTACTCTCTTACCGTCGAGCTAATCTACTCTCTTACCGTCGTGCTCCTCCACTCACTTACCATCGTGCTCCTCTACTCCCTCACCGTCGTGCCCCTCCACTCTCTTACCGTCGTGCTCCTCTTCTCTCTTACCGTCGTGCCCCTCTACTCTCTTACCGTCGTGCTCCTCTACTCTCTTACCGTCGTGCTCCTCTACTCTCTTACCGTCGTGCTCCTCTACTCTCTTACCGTCGTGCTCCTCTACTCTCCAACCGTCGTACTCCTCCACTCACTTACCGTCGTGCTCCTCTACTCTCCTACCGTCGTGCTCCTCTACTCTCTAACCGTCGTGCTCCTCTACTCAATTACCGTCGTGCCCCTCTACTCTCTTACCGTCGTGCTCCTCTACTCTCTTACCGTGGTGCTCCTCTACTCTCTTACCGTCGTGCTCCTCTAATCTCTTACCGTCGTGCTCCTCTACTTTTTAACCGTCGTGCTCCTCTAATCTCTTACCGTGGTGCCCCTCTACTCTTTTAACGTCGTGCTCCTCTAATCTCTTACCGTCGTGCCCCTCTACTCTCTTACCGTCGTGCTCCTACTCTCTTACCGTCAAGCTCCTTTACTCTCTCACCGTCGTGCCCCTCTACTCTCTTAACGTCGTGCCCCTCTACTCTCTTACCGTCGTGCTCCTCTAAATTTTCTACCGTCGTGCCCCTCTACTCTCTTACCGTCGTGCTCCTCCACTCTCTTACCTTCGTGCCCCTTTACTCTCTTACCGTCGTGCTCCTCTATTCTCTTACCGTCTTGCTCCTCCACTCTCTTATCGTCGTGCCCCTCTACTCTCTTACCGTCGTGCTCCTACTCTCTTACCGTCAAGCTCCTCTACTCTCTTACCGTCGTGCCCCTCAACTCTCTAAACGTCGTGCCCCTCTACTTTCTTACCGTCGTGCTCCTCTACTCTCTTACCTTCGTGCTCCTCTACTCTCTTACCGTCGTGCCCCTCTACTCTCTTACTGTCGTGCTCCTCCACTCTCTTACCGTCGTGCCCCTTTACTCTCTTACCGTCGTGCTCCTCTATTCTCTTACCGTCTTGCTCCTCCACTCTCTTACCGTCGTGCCCCTCTACTCTCTTACCGTCTTGCTCCTACTCTCTTACCGTCGTGCTCCTCTACTCTCTTACCGTCGTGCTCCTCTACTCTCTCTTTGTCGTGCCCCTCTACTCTCTTTTTGTCGTGCCCCTCTACTCTCTTAACGTCGTGCTCCTCAACTCTCTTACCGTCGTGCCCCTTCACTCTCTTACCGTCGTGCTCCTCTACTCTCTTACCGTCGTGAACCTCTACTATCTCACCGTCGTGCTCCTCTACTCTCTTACTGTCGTGCTTCTCTTCTCTCTTACCGTCGTGCTCCTCTACTCTCTTACCGTCGTGCCCCTCCATTACCGTCGTGCTTCTCTACTCTCTAACCGTCGTGCTCCTCTACTCTCTTACCGTCGTGCCCCTCCACTCTCTTACCTTCGTGCTCTCCACTCTCTTACCGTCGTGCCCCTCTACTCTCTTACCGTCGTGCTCCTCTACTCTCTTACCGTCGTGCTCCTCTACTCTCTTACCGTCGTGCCCCTCTACTCTCTTACCGTCGTGCTCCTACTCTCTTACCGTCAAGCTCCTCTTCTCTCTTACCGTCGTGCCCCTCTACTCTCTTAACGTCGTGCCCCTCTACTCTCTTACCGTCGTGCTCCTCTACTCTCTTACCGTCGTGCTCCTCTACTCTCTTACCGTCGTGCCCCTCTACTCTCTTACTGTCGTGCTCCTCCACTCGCTTAAAGTCGTGCCCCTTTACTCTCTTACCGTCGTGCTCCTCTATTCTCCCACCGTCTTGCTCCTCCACTCTCTTACCGTCGTGCCCCTCTACTCTCTTACCGTCTTGCTCCTACTCTCTTACCGTCGTGCTCCTCTACTCTCTTACCGTCATGCTCCTCTACTCTCTTTTTGTCGTGCCCCTCTACTCTCTTTTTGTCGTGCCCTTCTACTCTCAACGTCGTGCTCCTCTTCTCTCTTACCGTCGTGCCCCTCCACTCTCTTACCGTCGTGCTCCTCTACTCTCTTACCGTCGTGAACCTCTACTATCTCAAGGTCGTGCTCCTCCACTCTCTTACTGTCGTGCTTCTCTTCTCTCTTACCGTCGTGCTCCTCTACTCTCTTACCGTCGTGCCCCTCCATTACCGTCGTGCTCCTCTACTCTCTAACCGTCGTGCTCCTCTACTCTCTTACCGTCGTGCCCCTCTACTCTCTTACCCTCGTGCGCTCCACTCTCTCACCGTCGTGCCCCTCTACTCTCTTACCGTCGTGCTCCTCTACTCTCTTACCGTCGTGCTCCTCTACTCTCTTACCGTCGTGCTACTCTACTCTCTTACCGTCGTGCTCCTCTACTCTCTCACCGTCGTGCTCCTCTACTCTCTTACCGTCGTGCCCCTCTACTCTCTTACCGTCGTGTTACTCTACTCTCTTACCGTCGTGCTCCTCTACTCTCCCACCGTCGTGCTCCTCTACTCCATTACCGTCGTGCCCCTCCATTACCGTCGTGCTCCTCTACTCTCTCACCGTCGTGCTCCTCTACTCACTCACCGTCGTGCCCCTCTACTCTCTTACCGTCGTGCTCGTCTACTCACTTACCGTCGTGCTCCTCTACTCTCTTACCGTCGTGCTCCTCTACTCTCTTACTGTCGTGCTCCTCTACTCTCTTACAGTCGTGCTCCTCTACTCTCTTACCGTCGTGCCCCTCTACTCTCTTACCGTCGTGCTCCTCTACTCTCTAACCGTCGTGCTCCTCCACTCACTTACCGTCGTTCCCCTCTACTCTCTTACCGTCGTGCTCCTCTACTCTCTTACCGTCGTGCTCCTCTACTCTCTTACCGTCGTGCTCCTCTAATCTCTTACCGTCGTGCTCCTCTACTTCTTAACCGTCGTGCTCCTCTAATCTCTTACCGTCGTGCTCCTCTACTCTCTTACCGTCGTGCCCCCACTCTCTTACACCGTCGTGCCCCTCTACTCTCTTACCGTCGTGCTCCCACTCTCTTACACCGTCGTGCCCCTCGACTCTCTTACATCGTGCCCCTCTACTCTCTTACCGTCGTGCCCTTCCACTCTCTTACCGTCGTGCTCCTCTACTCTCTTACCGTCGTGCTCCTCTACTCTCTTACCGTCGTGCTCCTACTCTCCCACCGTCGTGCTCCTTCAATCTCTTACCGTCGCTTCTCCACTCTCTTAACGTCGTGCTCCTCTTTTCTCTCACCGTCGTGCTCCTTTACTTCCTTACCGTCGTGCCCCTCTACTCTCTCACCGCCGTGCTCCTCTACTCTCTTACCATCGTGCCCCCCTACTCTCTTACCGTCGTGCTCCTCTACTCTCTCACCATCGTGCCCCTCTACTCTCTTACCGTCGTGCTCCTCTACTCTGTTACCGTCGTGCCCCTCTATTATCTCACCGTCGTCCCCCTTCACTCTCTTACCGTCGTGCTCCTCTACTCTCTTACCGTCGTGCTCCTCTACTCTCTCACCGTCGTGCTCCTCTACTCTCTTACCTACCGTCGTGCTCCTCTACACTCTTTCCGTCGTGCCCCTCTACTCTCTTACCGTCGTGCCCCTCCACTCTCTCACCGTCATGCCCCTCTACTCTCTCACCTTCGTGCTCCTCTACTCCCTCACCGTCGCGCTCCTCCACTCTCTTACCGTCGTGCTCCTCTACTCCCTTACCGTCGTGCTCCTCTACTCCCTCACCGTCGTGCTTCTCTACTCTCTTACCGTCGTGCTCCTCTACTCTCTTACCGTTGTGCTCCTCTACTCTCTTACCGTCGTGCCCCTCTACTCTATTACCGTCGTGCCCCTCTACTCTCTTACCGTCATGCCCCTCTACTTTCTCACCTTCGTGCTCCTCTACTCCCTCACCGTCGTGCTCCTCTACTCTCTTACTGTCGTGCTCCTCCACTCTCTTACCGTCGTGCTCCTCTACTCCCTTACCGTCGTGCCTCTCTACTCCCTTACCGTCGTGCTCCTCTTCTCTCTTACCGTCGTGCCCCTCTACTCTCTTACCGTCGTGCTCCTCTACTCTCTTACCGTCAAGCTCCTCTACTCTCTTACCGTCGTGCTACTCTACTCTCTTACCGTCATGCCCCTCTACTCTCTTACCGTCGTGCTCCTCTACTCTCTCACCGTCGTGCTCCTCTACTCCCCCACCGTCTTGCTACTCTACTCTCTTAACGTCGTGCTCCTCTACTCTCTTACCGTCGTGCTCCTCTACTCCCCCACCGTCGTGCTACTCTACTCTCTCACCGTCGTGCTCCTCTACTCCCTTACCGTCGTGCTCCTCTACTCTCTTACTGTCGTGCACCTCTACTCTCTTACTGTCGTGCTCCTCTACTCTCTTACCGTCGTGCTCCTCTACTCTCTTACCGTCGTGCCCCTCCTCTCTCTCACCGTCATGCCCCTCTACTCTCTTACCGTCGTGCTCTTCTACTCTATTACCGTCGTGCCCCTCCATTCTATTACCGTCGTGCTTCTCTACTCTCTTACCGTCGTGCTCCTCTACTCTCTTACCGTCGTGCCCCTCCACTCTCTCACCGTCGTGCTACTCTACTCTCTTACCGTCGTGCCCCTCTACTCCATTACTGTCGTGCCCCTCCATTCTATTACCGTCGTGCCCCTCTACTCTCTTACCGTCATGCCCCTCTACTCTCTTACCGTCGTGCTCCTCTACTCCCCCACCGTCGTGCTACTCTACTCTCTTACCGTCGTGCTCCTCTACTCCCTTACCGTCCTGCTCCTCTACTCTCTCACTGTCGTGCTCCTCTACTCTCTTACTGTCGTGCTCCTCTACTCTCTTACTGTCGTGCTCCTCTACTCTCTTACCGTCGTGCTCCTCTACTCCTCCACCGTCGTGCTACTCTACTCTCTTACCGTCGTGCTCCTCTACTTCCTTACCGTCATGCCCCTCTACTCTCTCACCTTCGTGCTCCTCTACTCCCTTACCGTCGTGCTCCTCTACTCTCTCACTGTCGTGCTCCTACTCTCTCACCGTCGTGCTCCTCTACTCTCTTACCGTCGTGCTCCTCTACTCTCTTACCGTCGTGCTCCCCTACTCCCTTACCGTCGTGCTCCTCTACTCTCTTACCGTCGTGCTCCCCTACTCCCTTACCGTCGTGCTCCTCTACTCTCTTACCGTCGTGCTCCTCTACTCCATTACCGTCGTGCTCCTCTACTCTCTTACCGTCGTGCTCCTCTACTCTCTTACCGTCGTGCTCCTCTACTCTCTCACCGTCGTGCTCCTCTACTCTCTTACCGTCGTGCTCCTCTACTCTCTTTCTGTCGTGCTCCTCTACTCTCTCGTGTGTCAGTAACGTCGTCCGAACAAAGGAATGTTATATTAGGTTGATCGACGCGCTGCACGGATGGTTGACGTCAACGAATGATGATGGACGAAGAGAGGATGTTCCACGGCTTCTTGAAGGGCTGTGAGCAGGAGTTGATCGTGGCCAATTGCTAAGGAACCACTCCAGGAAGCGTGTGTAGAAGGCCTCCCCTCCCCCCTTTTGACTACACCCCTCCCCTGGCCGCATATCGTCCGGAGAAACGGAGATTGGTCCACGTTGAGATTTGGGGGAAAGAGCAACAATGTCTCTTGTTCAATGCCTATCAGTGTGATGGAGTCAGAGATCTCGCAGCTTAACTGAGCATGATGGAGTCGCTGGAGTCATCCAGCCATAGTCATCGTTCCCAGTCGAGCGGCAGCTCGACGAGAACCAAGTCCTGCGCGAAGCCAGCTAATCGTTACATTTTTCACTCGAATAGCTTACATACGGTTTTGAGTAAACCATCTCCGAAACTATAATCAACCCTAATGACTCTAGTTTGTTGTATTGGAATGAGGCACCATGGACGAAACGATATATTGAACTTAAGAGTCCACGGGAGTCGATTTTGCGAAAAATCAGTTTTTTGGTGATAACTTTTGAACGGTATGAGATATCAAAATTCTAATAAGCGAGAAACACAGATAATTATAATAACTTCAAGATGATATAAGATATAACTATTAAAGCCATGTCACGTGACTGTCAAGAGTATACAGCAAAAAAAACACATTTTTTAGCTGTCGACTCTTGACAGTTATGCGACATGACTTGGATAGTTATATCTTATATCATTTTGAAGTTATTATAATTATCTGTGTTTCTCGCTCATTATAATTTTGATATCTCATACCGTTCAAAAGTTATCACCAAAAAACTGATATTTCGCCAAATCGACTCCCGTGGACTCTTAAGCTATATCAGATCGAACGTTGGGAAGTTATGGCTCTCTGAAAAGCGTACTTTTTCTGGTTCATTTTCCTCCTCCTCCTCCTTCCGTCGTCAACTTGCGAAATCAGCTATACAGGCCAAAGGAATCGTCTGATTCATCTGAATTTTTCAGAGTCTTTGTGTGACTCATCCGGAAATGTGCCTATTGTATGTCTCAACCGGAAGTCACATAAGAAAACCGGAGCTATTGTCTCTTGGACCTTTTTTTCTAGGTTTTTTATTTTAAAAATCAATTTCACGACATATTTGGTTACAATTGCAATGATATAATCGTAAAAATTGTTCAAAAATGATTGTGTTTGAGCGATTGGCCATTTTTTGTTCATTTCCGAGTGAGATAAGAACTCTTAAAATTGACGCCAACTTGTAATCGCTTCTCTTGTCGACGCTATTTGGTAGCGAATCACAGCCCCAATAAACCACTGAACGTTTCCATCTATCAACATAGTGAGTGACGTCAGCCATGTGCCCATTCGTGCAGAAACGACTTACAGATGAATGTCGGTCACCACATATTAGGTCCTGCGATTCATATTGACAATTGACGTTTCTGTTTTCATCAGTATTATTATCAGTGGAAAATCCTTTATGAATGAATTGATGTTAGGAGTAGAAAGAGCGTCGACATCGAGATCATTTTGCGTCTTTTGCGAAGTCGAGTAAAGATTTGTTTTGGTCGAAATGTTCTATCGCTGATGATTTTGTCGCGGAAAGCATTTTTTTTTTCATATAGGGTTTTAACGATGCACTGTAATGATTAACTAAGATCTATTGGCGTCGGATGAATGATTAATGAGATGATGGGATCATGAGATGAAGGTTTTTATGGGTAGTGGGAAGGATAGTGGGAGGGAAGCGGTCGTGACCTATATTTTGGGAACCATCCCGGCATTAGCCTAGACTACAGAGGGAAATCACCATACACCCCTGTAAAGATGGACGGTGGCGGGGATTGATATGTCCCTTCACCTCCCGGGTCACATGAAGCAAGTGAGCTAACCACTCAGCTACTGTGCCGGTGGAAAGCATTTCCAGAGAACCCAAGTTATTTGTGACAGAATCATACCAGGAAAAATGGCTTTGTAGTTAGGGGTTAATACTTTAGTCGATTGGAATGGTGCGAAGGTGAGGGTCGTTAATCACAGTATCCACAACAAAGACTGAGGGAAACTGTGTTGAACCTCAGTCACACTCGCATTTAGTAACATAGATCAAGCAGGCGTACCCATATACTGCACTTATTATTTTGTGATAGTTTATGAGACCCACATGGGCCTTTTATGACCCAGCCTACCAATGCTCACTGGGCCCAAAGGACCGGCCTAGCTCGGGCCCTTAATGTTTAGCTCATTTTCTAATGGAAATCCCAATGAGATCACAATGCTTCATCTCTGTATCTTAGAAAGCCGGAAGTACCTCATATGTTTCATGTATCAGATAATTTCATGACGGACAGCAAGGGTTGACTGCATCGTTACTGTCTTATAAGGAGTCACAGTTCTTCTGCTGAAGTTGATATAGGGTCCTACAATAGAGCGTGAGCGACTTCATTACTGGATGAAATAAATGAATTGAGTCTTCGCTACGCTCATCCAATAATCAAGATCTGATTCGATTAATATGGATTCGGATTCGATTTGAAAACTTGCCTATTATTACTAGCAAATATATGAAGCATGAAAAGCTGTGATATCAGATATATCCACCAAAAACAAGAACTTGTGGCAACAAGTGTTATTCGAACACAAAGTGATTTGAAATGTTTTGGCCAAGTCGACTCTTCAGGACACCGACAATTCAGACATTGCTGTACACTTTTCACGTCAGAAGCTATCAAGCCCAGTTAGGGGGGACAGCACTGAAAATATGTCCATTTGTTGGAATTTACTTTTTTTTTTGATGATCAATTCATTTCATATCTCCTTTCTGGGTTACTGAAGAAATAATATGAATTGACCCACTGTTATATTTTATATTGAGCTTTCAACCATATGGTGTCGAACCAAATTAGCTTCAGAATGGAGTACATGGTTGAATGTTTGATGGCGGGTTTCTCCCCAACCCAAATCCCAAATCGTTTTTCCCAACGTATTTTGGAATGGAGAAGTGAATGAAATCTTTTTTACTGGATGGATTTGCATATTTTTTTGTGTATTTCATGAACTGGATGATAAACAAAGTTATGCATTATCAACAGTATATCTTGGAAAAAATATCCATGACAAAATTTCGAATGAGACAAAAAATAAAGAACTTTGAAGAAAAAAAAATTGAAATAGATAAATTTGTCATTCCTACTTTTTTTTTTTGGATTCACACCAATGCATAACTTTGTCGAATGCACTTTCGAGAAGACTATTCAAAACCGCTCATCTCGAGCCGTTTTCTAGAAAAAAAAAAGTCGATCCGTGACAATTGAAAATATTTAGGTAATAATTGAAAAAAATGGAAAGGAAGAATTGTAACTTTATATTCCTTATATTTCTTTGTTGATAATGTGATACCAGTTTCTAGTTTCTCTAGTTTCTAGTTTCTCCAGTTTCTAGATTCTAGTTTCTAGTTTCTCTGGTTTCTAGTTTCTAGTTTATCTAGTTTCTAGTTTCTAGTTTCTAGTTTCCAGTTTCTAGTTTCTCTAGTTTCTAGTTTCTAGTTTCTCTAGTTTCTAGTTTCTCTAGTTTCTAGTTTCTCTAGTTTCTAGTTTCTAGTTTCTCGAGTTTCTAGTTTCTCTAGTTTCTAGTTTCTGAATTCTCTAGTTTCTAGTTTCTAGTTTCTAGTTTCTCAAGTTTCTGGTTTCTAATTTCTCTAGTTTCTAGTTTCTCTAATTTCTAGTTTTCCCTCTCTAAGAGAGTCAACTTGGTCAGCACTTTTCATATCACTATATGCCAGAGTGTTTGAACAGCGAGGGCTCAACTCCCTGTATTCACAAGCATTGATTTTGGAGTCGATAAGATCTAATCGAATACTTTCCCCGTATTTACCGGTCAAGTTCATCAGCAGGATGGGCTCCGTGTGAACCTGACGACTTGGAGTATGGGGACTCGGACTCCAGAGACTCCGGCTCCAGAGTCCAGAGACTCCGGCTCCAGAGTCCAGAGACTCGGACAGGCGACGAAACGTTCTCTGAGGCACCACATCGCCCCCCCCCCTCCTTTCCTCCACCGTCTGCCAAGTGTGAAGAGTCGCCCCCCCCTCCGACAACCGCTGAACTGTTCACAATGCACGGACGATGGGTGTGGTCAGAGAGATGTTGAGACTGGGGCTTTAATGGTACAATGTGCACAAAACCTGGCAACTCTTCCACATTCTTATATATATATATATATATATATATATATATATATATATATATATATATATATATATATATATATATATATATATATATATATATATATATATATATATATATATATATATATATATATATATATATATATATATATATATATATATATATATATATATATATATATATATATATATATTATATATATATATATATATATATATATATATATATATATATATATATATATATATATATATATAAATATATATACATATATATATATATATATATATATATATATATATATATATATATATATATATATATATATATATATATATATATATATACATATATATATACGACATATATATATATATATATATATATATATATATATTATATATATATATATATATATAAATAGATTTATATAGATATATATATATGAATATATATATATATACATATATATATATATATAAAATGTATATATATATATATATATATATATATATATATATATATATATATATATATATATATATATATATATATATATATTTATATATATATATTTATACATATATTTATATATAAATATTTATATATATATATATATATATATATATATATATATATATATATATATATATATATATATATTTACATAAATATATATATATATATATATATATATATATATATATATATATTTATATATATATATATATATATATATATATATATACTATATATATATATATATATATATATATATATATATATTTATATATATTTATATATATATATATATATATATATATATATATATATATATATATATATATGAATATATATATATATATATATATATATATATATTATATTCATATATATATATATATATATATATATATATATATAATTATATATATATATATATATATATATATATATATTTATATATTTATACATATATATATTCATATTTATTTATATATATATATATATATATATATATATATATATATATATATATATATATATATATATATATATATATATATTTTTTTTTTTTTTTTAATATATGAACAATACATTCTAACAGACTCAACTGATCATTCTCAAATATTATTTATGAATGTAGGAATGTAGACCTATATACGAAAATATTATTGAAATGTCGTCCGAACACTTGTTGAATAAACACGATGCCATCTGCGTGCTATAATTCCATCAACCCGGCAAGCCCACGCTGTCATAGGACGAGCGAGATATCCGCATGAAACGCGGTCGAGAGCTAAATACCCAGTCTCTCGTCCCAACCCACTGTTGTACCCGCTGACCATTTCAAGATCCGTGCTTTTCCATATTGGGTTTTAACGACGCACTATAGTGATGGCTAAGATCTATTGGCGTCAGTGGATGATGATGGGATGATGAGATGATGAGATGAAAGGTTGTTCTATCAGGTTTTTTGGATGTTGGGAAGGAGTCGGTCGTGGCCTGTTATTAAGGAACCATCCCAGTATTGACCTGAACGACAGAGGGAAACCACGAAAACCCCCTGTCAAGATGGTCGACCATGGCGGGAATCGAACCCTGGTCTCCCGAATGACGGTTCAGTGTGTTACCACTCGGCCACGCGTCTCGGTCGAGATCCATGCTTGATGCGGAGAAATACAATCGATGCTGATTATAAATGCCATTATGGGCGTCATTGTACGGGTTAAAATAAGTGAATTCTGAACTTTTCAATGTTTTTTCGGTGAGGGGGGAGGGGGGGGCGTTATCCTTGAGTTGCGCATAGAGTTCATCACATTGTTTTGTTTTTTCCGATGTAGTTCACCCACCCCACCAACTGCTAGACTAAATGGGAGTTCGAATAAGCGAGTGATAATGTAATGACTAACAGATACGTGACTAAGTGTGAGAGAAAGTTCACAGAGTCCCATGTCTCACTCGCGGGACTCGAACCTACGTCCAACCTGACTCTGTTTCTGAAG
>OZ023332.1:7344758-7364758 GCA_964007535.1 Brachyptera risi
TGGATTCGGTTCCACTCAGCCTGCTGACCAACACGAATCCCTGAAGATGACAAGTGCGATCTTGTCGAAACGTCGGAGCAACGGATCTTTTCAGATCCAACAACTGCATCCAAAAGAGCAAACGTGGTTGTCCCGAGAAAAGAGTTCAACATATATATATATGTATATATATATATATATATATATATATATATATATATATATATATATATATATATATATATATATATATATATATATATATATATATATATATATATATATATATATATATATATATATTTACCCCACTCGAGGGGGCTCAACCTTAGCCTGTGTCGCAAAATCAATTGCTCTCGGATATGATTCACAATCACTCTTCCCAATAACAGGAACATGAACAGGAAGAGGAACAGGAACAGGAACATGTACATGTTCAGGAACAGGAACATGAGCAGGAACAGGAACAGGAAGAGTAACAGGATCAGGAACAGGAACAGGAAGAGTAACAGGATCATGAACAGGAACAGGAAGAGTAACAGGATCAGGAACAGGAAGAGTAACAGGATCAGGAACAGGAACAGGAAGAGTAACAGGATCATGAACAGGAAGAGTAACGGGATCAGGAACAGGAACAGGAACAGGAACAGGAACAGGAACAGGAACAGGTGCTCTGTCTGTGAGGTGGCTCGCCTGCACACTCCTCATTGGCTCGTCATTCCAGAGAACATCCCACGCAATACAACTCTCACAATCATCTGTTTCTCAGAACAAAATACCGATGACACTTTTCACGCTGTCATTATTATGGTGTACGGACAATTTGCCAGGCACCTGTTTCAGGGTCGGAGGACAATTTTTCAGCGGACAATTTGCCAGGCACCTGTTTCAGGGGGGGGAGGACAATTTGCCAGGCTAGAACATGGGGGGAAGACAATTTGCCAGTCAAAGTTTGGGGGGAGGACAATTTGCCGGGCGCTTGTTTAAACTATTACTATTCGCTGAAAGTTGTACGAAATTGAATGATGAAATATTTTTAGATGAGCGTGTCGAAGATTTCCATTCCATAAACCGAAAAAAATTGGGCCTCGCTTTTATATCTTTTTGTTTGTAATTTTGTACGCGGGATAGAAGTTGGTAAAAAATCTAATCAACTCGAAAATGTTTCAACATATTGATGTCAAACCAAAATAGGTTGAGATTGTTCTCCAAAAATTTTTTTTGAACGGTTCTTCCAGAAAAAACGGAAAGTTCGGAAAATCCTCATAAGAATAACCTGCATGGAAAACACCATCATGCATATTTCCAGTCACTTGCACAACAATTGAATGAGAAATAACACAGAAAACGCAATAAAAGTTTACATCTTATTGAATATTGAGATCAATTGGTTTTGCGAAGTGAAGTAATATGTGACAGGTTGCAGCTCTATACATATCAATAAGTTGCAGGTGAGGTTGTTGAACGGTTAAAGTGATCCAATGTCCGTGGATGTGGATTGAGATGAAAGAATATTTTCTAAATTTGAGATTTCCATACTTCTGAGCTCATCTCACAACGCACATCCCGCGTGTTCCTAGTTTATCACACTGATAATCAAGATAATATGCGATCGAATTGTTCATTCACATAGCCTCACCTTATGGATTGAAACGTCACCAAATTGTTGTTTGCTCATGTACAACTGTTATACAATCGTGTAGAATATAGCTGCTTCCCCAATGTAGGCGTTGAATATGTGTTAAAATAATGCGTATTGACAGTCAATATGCATTATTTGAAGTTGAAGTTATATTTAACGCCCACATTGGGGAAAATATTATATTCTACACAATATCGTATAACTGATATGAACAACAATTATTTGATAACGTTTTAATCGAATTGGTGAGGTTATGTGAATAAACATAGGCCCATGTAAGTATTGAAGATCTTTAAATGCTGCAAGCATACTCGATAATGTCTCTCAAAGTAATCAAAATCTATACACTTCATTCATATTACAAACTGACAGTGCAAACCATTGACCAATTGAATTTTAATTTTCAATTTTTACTCTCAATTAGGCCTATAACTTCCTGATTTTGATATTGTGATGTTCTTTTCATATTGAGTTGATTGTTAAAGTTGTTCCTAATTCCAATTCTCTACTTGGTGGTTGCCATAGGTATTCATAAAAAATAGGATCCACAATTTATATCAATGAATGTATATTTTCTTGTTTGTATGTTGTGTGCATTACATAATATTTTATCTTATCCTTGACGGTCTATATGATTCACTCAGAAATATTTCATTTCATGATATAATCCATTTGGATGAAAATGAAGATGAATGAAAAAATTCAACTGAATGAAAGCTAATAAACAAAATGCTAAATGAACAATATGATCGCATTTCCTGATTATTAGTGTGATGGAAAATATTTCATCCTCCATTTCGTACAGCTTTTAGCGAATAGTAATAGTTCGAAAACACGTGCCTGGCAAATTGTCCTCCCCCCCCCCCCCCAAATTTGTCTGGCAATTTATCCTTTCCCCACAGCCAAGCTGGCAAATTGTCCTCCCCCCACAGTCAAGCCTGGCAAATTGTCCTCCCCCCCCCCAAATTTGTCTGGCAATTTATCCTTTCCCCACAGCCAAGCTGGCAAATTGTCCTCCCCCCACAGTCAAGCCTGGCAAATTGTCCTCCCCCCACAGCCAAGCTGGCAAATTGTCCTCCCCCCACAGTCAAGCCCGGCAAATTGTCCTCCCCCCACAGTCAAGCCTGGCAAATTGTCCTCCCCCCACAGCCAAGCTGGCAAATTGTCCTCCCCCCACAGTCAAGCCTGGCAAATTGTCCTCCCCCCCATGATCTAGCCTGACAAATTGTCCCCCCCCCCACACAGCCGAGCTGGCAAATTGTCCTCCCCCCACAGTCAAGCCTGGCAAATTTTCCTCCCCCCATGATCCAGCCTGACAAATTGTCCCTCCCCACACAGCCAAGCTGGCAAATTGTCCTCCCCCCCACAGTCAAGCCTGGCAAATTGTCCTCCCCCCATGATCTAGCCTGACAAATTGTCCCCCCCCCCCACACAGCCAAGCTGGCAAATTGTCCTCCCCCACACAGCCAAGCTGGCAAATTGTCCTCCCCCCAGAGTCAAGCCTGGCAAATTGTCCTTCCCCCCCACAGCCAAGCTGGCAAATTGTCCTCCCCCCACAGACAAGCCTGGCAAATTGTCCTTCCCCCCCACAGTCAAGCCTGGCAAATTGTCCTTCCCCCCCACACAGTCAAGCCTGGCAAATTGTCCTCCCCCCCCACAGCCAAGCTGGCAAATTGTCCTCCCCCCACGGTCAAGACTGGCAAATTGTCCCCCCCCCCCACATTCAAACCTGGCAAATCGTCCTCCCCCCCCACACAGTCAAGCCTGGCAAATTGTCCTCCCCCCCACAGCCAAGCTGGCAAATTGTCCTCCCCCCACAGTCGAGCCTGGCAAATTGTCCTCCCCCCCCCACAGTCAAGCCTGGCAAATTGTCCTCCCCCCCACAGTCAAACCTGGCAAATTGTCCCCCCTCCCTCTCACAGTCAAGCCTGATAAATTGTCCTCCCCCCACAGTCAAGCCTGGGAAATTGTCCTCCTCCTCACAGTCAAGCCTGGCAAATTTTCCTCCCCCCCACAGTCAAGCCTGGCAAATTGTCCTCCCCCCCACAGTCAAACCTAACAAATTGTCCTCCCCCCACACAGCCAAGCTGGCAAATTGTCCTCTCCCCACGGTCAAGCCTGGTAAATTGTCCCCCCTCCCTCTCCAACAGCCAAGCCTGGCAAATTGTCTTCCCCCCCTCACAGTCAAGTCTGGCAAATTGTCCTTCCCCTACAGTCAAGCCTGGCAAATTGTCTTCCCCCCACAGTCAAGCCTGGCAAATTGTCCTCCGCCCCACAGTCGAGCCTGGCAAATTGTCCTCCCCCCACAGTCAAGCCTGGCAAATTTTCCTCCTCCCCACAGTCAAGCCTGGCAAATTGTCCTCCCCCCCACAGTCAAGCCCAGCAAATTGACCTCCCCCCCCCCACAGTCAAGCCTGACAAATTGTCGTCCCCCCCACAGTCAAGGCTGGCAAATTGTCCTCCCCCCACACAGTCAAGCTGGCTATTTGTCCTCCCCCCACAGTCAAGCCTGGCAAATTGTCCTCCCTCCACAGTCAAGCCTGGCAAATTGTCCTCCCCCACACAGCCAAGCTGGCTATTTGTCCTTTCCCCACAGTCAAGCCTGGCAAATTTTCCTCCTCCCCACAGTCAAGCCTGGCAAATTGTCCTCCCCCCTACAGTTAAGCCTGGCAAATTGTCCCCCTCCCCTTAAACAGGTGTCTGGTAAATTGACCTACTACCCATTATTATAGTCACTCATATTAGGTTCAACGTCACACTTTACTGATGAGCACGATCTATTGGCGTCTAGGGATGGTGAATAAGATGGAGCGATGATGGATATTAGGTTCAAGGTCGCAATGTACTGTTGAATACGATCTATTGGCGTCTAGGGATGGTGAATAAGATGGAGGGATGATGGATATTAGGTTCAAGGTCGCAATGCACTGTTGAATACGATCTATTGGCGTCTAGGGATGGTGAATAAGATGGAGCGATGATGGATATTAGGTTCAAGGTCGCAATGTACTGTTGAATACGATCTATTGGCGTCTAGGGATGGTGAATAAGATCGAGGGATGATGGATATTAGGTTCAAGGTCGCAATGTACTGTTGAATACGATCTATTGGCGTCTAGGGATGGTGAATAAGATGGAGGGATGATGGATATTAGGTTCAAGGTCGCAATGCACTGTTGAATACGATCTATTGGCGTCTAGGGATGGTGAATAAGATGGAGGGATGATGGATATTAGGTTCAAGGTCGCAATGCACTGTTGAATACGATCTATTGGCGTCTAGGGATGGTGAATAAGATGGAGGGATGATGGATATTAGGTTCAAGGTCGCAATGTACTGTTGAATACGATCTATTGGCGTCTAGGGATGGTGAATAAGATGGAGGGATGATGGATATTAGGTTCAAGGTCGCAATGTACTGTTGAATACGATCTATTGGCGTCTAGGGATGGTGAATAAGATGGAGGGATGATGGATATTAGGTTCAAGGTCGCAATGTACTGTTGAATACGATCTATTGGCGTCTAGGGATGGTGAATAAGATGGAGGGATGATGGATATTAGGTTCAAGGTCGCAATGCACTGTTGAATACGATCTATTGCCGTCTAGGGATGATGGGTTGAAATGTTCTCATGTGAGGTGTTTTTGGATAGTGGGAAGGACTCGGTCGTGGCCTGTGGTCAGTATTGACCTGAACGTGGTTCCAGTTCTGTGTCACGCTTCTATTGACTCGAAGCGAGTATGCTGACGGATGTTTCGCGTGACGAATGCTTGAAGCCACCTTAACAGATGGTTTGTTGCCCACCTTACAAGCACTAACCTTTCGCTGGCGAGGAGTGGCTGGGACCCCCGCTCGCCGCGGCAGGAAGGTCAGTAGACCAGTGATGCCATCCCCCCCCTCCCACGAGCAGGCTTGGTGGGGGGGGGGGGGGGGTGGGGGGGCATGGAGATGAGCAGCCTTGCACGTGGTGTCTCGGCAGTCGTGTACGGCGGACCGGGGTGCTCTGCTCTAGTGTTGTGCCCGTGTTGTGCCCGTGTTGTGCCCGTGTTGTGCCCGTGTTGTGCCCGTGTTCAGTGAGCAGACAGTCGATCATGTACACTCTCGTGGCCATCAGATGCAGTCTAGTCCTAATGGTAGGTCACATTCTCATGCTTATCTCAGCCTAACGCTAGCCAAAGAGCACATAACAGGCCACATGCTTCAGTTGAGGACCCCAGGTCACGTGGTACAAACCTCTCCTACAGGATCACCTTCTTCCAGGCGGTCATGGCTCGGTCTTGCACACACTTGTCATCGGGCAGGAGACAAGGCCAAAAGCACGTGTTTCGATCGAATCGACAGGGTTTGGATGATTTGCGCGTGACGTCACGGGATGCGAAACACAGCCCGTGTCAGTGGCGTGCCGTGAGGGCTGGTGGGGGGGTGGGGGGGGCGAGCTCCGAATCACCTCTCAACCAATCAGCTGGCATTGCAGGCGAGATGTTGTGAAGAGTTTACAACCCTTTCTCCTTTCTCAAACAACATTCACTTGGAATTAATAAACAGTGTCAGAATACTAGCCCGATATGCTTTCAATGCGCTGCCACTTTGACGGAAAACAGTGTGAAACTATCTCTTATACAATTCTCATGCTAATGTACTTGTTTAATATGAAGTCGAGATCGAAATATTCCCGATGTGTAGAATTATGTTTGAAGTAAGTTTCCGCCTCTTCTGTTGCAACAATGGCAAGCCAAGAAATGAAATGAAATGAAATGAAATGAAAAGACTCGATGCGAGGGACCCTTACCTAATACATTCCGTGCTAGTGCTGGCTAGCTAGCTAGCTCCAAGAGGCTAGGCCTTTAATATTCACTAGGAGAGCTACCTGCCATGGCAACATGTCTGGACCCTTACCTGTTACATTCCGTGCTAGTGCTGTCTAGCTAGCTAGCTCCAAGAGGCTAGGCCTTTAATATTCACTAGGAGAGCTACCTGCCATGGCAACATGTCTGGACCCTTACCTGATACATTCCGTGCTAGTGCTGGCTAGCTAGCTAGCTCCAAGAGGCTAGGCCTTTAATATTCACTAGGAGAGCTACCTGCCATGGCAACATGTCTGGACCCTTACCTGATACATTCCGAGCTAGTGCTGGCTAGCTAGCTAGCTCCAAGAGGCTAGGCCTTTAATATTCACTAGGAGAGCTACCTGCCATGGCAACATGTCTGGACCCTTACCTGATACATTCCGTGCTAGTGCTGGCTAGCTAGCTCCAAGAGGCTAGGCCTTTAATATTCACTAGGAGAGCTACCTGCCATGGCAACATGTCTGGACCCTTACCTGATACATTCCGTGCTAGTGCTGGCTAGCTAGCTAGCTCCAAGAGGCTAGGCCTTTAATATTCACTAGGAGAGCTACCTGCCATGGCAACATGTCTGGACCCTTACCTGTTACATTCCGTGCTAGTGCTGGCTAGCTAGCTAGCTCCAAGAGGCTAGGCCTTTAATATTCACTAGGAGAGCTACCTGCCATGGCAACATGTCTGGACCCTTACCTGTTACATTCCGTGCTAGTGCTGGCTAGCTAGCTCCAAGAGGCTAGGCCTTTAATATTCACTAGGAGAGCTACCTGCCATGGCAACATGTCTGGACCCTTACCTGATACATTCCGTGCTAGTGCTGGCTAGCTAGCTCCAAGAGGCTAGGCCTTTCATTGGTTAATGTTCACTATAAAAGCTACCAACAATGACAATTCGTGGGCTTTCTGCAAAAACTCATCAACTCCTTTTCTCTCAATAGAATTGAGAAAAACAAAATTATCGCCTGTGCTATCTCAAATAGTGAAAAGAAGGAGTTGGTGAGTTTTTGCAGAAAGACCATGTCGTGGGCTCTCTGCAAAAACTCACTAACTTCTATTTTCTCAACAGAATTGAGAGAAAATAAATTATTGGTTCTACTATCTCAAAAAGTGAAAAAAGGAGTTGGTGAGTTTTTGCAGAAAGCCCAATATGTATTATTATATAATAATAAATTCACGGTCTCTTGGACTGAATAAGTCATCACATTTCGAAGGTCACCTCATAAGCAGGGCTGGGATTTTGTGCTAACAACAATGGAAATGCACAGAGACCAGACATGTTGCCATGACACGAAGCTCTCCAGTCTCCACTCATAGTGAACCTTTACCAATTCAAGTCCTAGCCTCGTGGAGCCAGCTGGCTAGGACTAGCACGAAATGTCGGGTGGTTTATTAGGTAAGGGTCCTGGAGACCGAGGGTTAGCACTGACGGGCACGGTGTGTGAGGACAGGGTCGTAGAGGAGGTGGAGCGGGACATCCAGACCGATCCAGACAGACCGATCCTCCTGGAAGAGATGACAACCTCCCACAGCGTGACACCACCAAGGACGTGACCTTGACTCTGGAACTGAATCCCGGAGAATAATCCCGAAATGTATTTCCCTAATTTCAGTGAGAACTAGATATCATCATCTCAATTTCAGAAAATGTGATTCTTTTATTTCTCCTCCAGGACCCGGCTCTACTTCTGAGTCGTGACGTGGACAATACCTGATTCTGTTCATGTTTCTACACAGAATCGGTGATGCTTACGTCACGACTCATGCGCTCTGGAGGACCAGTATGATGTTTGGAATGTCTGAGATTGAGGTGATATAATGTTTGGTTTACTCTTGAATTCGGGAAAATTTGTCTTTATTCGTCAGAATCCAGTTCAGGGTTATGATGCCACACTGACTTCCCCTCCTAGTGAGACAACTTCACACCACTCACTCAAGGAGCTTTCCAAACGAATACTGAAAATAATTACACAAAGCTTCCAATAAGTTATCCAGAACGAACATTCACATTGAGTTGCACAATGGATATGAATATGGATATAAATATATATATATATATATATATATATATATATATATATATATATATATATATTCATATATATATATATATATATATATATATATATATATATATATATATATATATATATATATATATATATTCATATATATATATATATATATATATATATATATATATATATATATATATATATATATATATATAATATATTAATATATATATATTTTTTTATATATATATATATATATATATATATATATATATATATATATATATATATATATATATGTATATATATATATATTTTTATATATATATATATATATATATAAATATATATATATATATATATATATATATATATATATATATATATATATATATATATATATATATATATATATTATATATATATTCGAGTACCTCAAGAAGACAAGAACGACTCCAGAAGATGGCGAATAGTTTTTCGCCGAAACGTCGAGTTACAGGGTTCTTTTCAGAACCACCCACACTCATCCCAGATGGGCAAATCTCCGCAAAGCCATTATTACCATATATATATATATATAATATATATATATATATATATATATATATATATATATATATATATATATATATATATATATATATATATATATATATGTATATATATATATATATATATATATATATATATATATATATATATATATATATAATATATATATATATATATATATATATATATTAGCTTCTTAACGTTTCCAATGAGGAATGACGGAGTTCGATGTTGCGACCGCTCTTCTGTCTAACCATGTAGGCTGTCTACCTAAACACAGAATAGTCGTTCGTAGAATAAAACTCCATCTATGAAGTCCTATTGTAGTTCCACTAGTCAAACGCGAAATATGCGTTGTAAGATGAGCGAGATATCTGAATAGGGTATAAAAGTCCTTGAAGTAGTTCTACCCTTGCTACTTTATCGACTCTGGTATTCTACACACCTTGATATCTGAATAGGCTATTAAAGTCGTTAAAGTAGTTCTACTCTTGCCACTTCATTGACTCTGGTATTCTACACACCTTGACGCATATAAAAAATACTTCATTGTTGGTCAACCCTTGAATCTAGAAAGCAGTGAATCTCGACAACTTAATTCTGTCACAATTTTTATGATATATTTTATGAATATTATCAGTCATTTTATTTTTTTCTTCTAAACGACTGATCAGAATTGCTTAAAAAAATCGTAACAATGTGTAAAATCCATGTATACACATTTAGAGAAAATTTCATCCCATTTGGAGAGATTTTATTTTTCAACATTTTCCGCCCGGCCAAATCTTATGGGGTTTTTAGAAACTTTGAGATATGATGATTCTCAAAATCGGTCCGACCGATTCATCCCAAAAACTATACAGTTCTAAGTTGGATGAGTTTGCGTGTACAAAAAAAGTTTCATGTTGAACAGTCAACCCTTGCGACCTGTGGAGTGCTTACAAAAAAAAAAAAAAAAAAAAAAACACACAAAGCCCTATAAGAGTGGGATGGAGACTTCGCTACGCTCATCAATAACTCGTCAATGGTACTTGAGAATACATTCGGATGTATTGCTGTCAGAGATGGGCAAAATACTATATTCAAATGTAGGCCCATTTGAAATACAAAATACCAGATACATTGAAATTAAGTATTCGAAATACAAAATGAAAATGTATTGTCGAAATACTTTTCAAAATACAAAATACTTCTTTTGTGTGCTGAAATTTTAGAAATGTGACTAGTCTGTCTAGCCATTTGCTTTATAGTGGAACTATTTCTCGGTGTTTTGAGTCAACAAATCTGAGGAGTTAAGAGTCCGCGGGAGTATCAGTTTCTTGTTGATAACTTTTGAACGGTATGAGATCTCAAAATTTAATACGCGAGAAACACAGATAATTTTAATAGCTTGAAGATGATTAAAGTTATGACTATTCATGTCATGTCACATAAGTGTCAAGCGTCGACAGCTAGAAAATGTGTTTTTTAGCTGTATATTTGCTTCACAGTTATGCAACGTGACTCAAATAGTTATAACTTATACCATCTTTAAGTTATTCTAATCATCTGTGTTTTTCGCGCATTAGAATTTTGATATCTCATACCGTTCAAAAGTTACCACCAAGAAACTATGATATTTCACTCTAAATCGACTCCCGCGGACTCTTCAAGTCATTTATCAGGAAAACATATACACATACAAAAAGAATTGTTCATTTTTTATATATTTCTCCCATTATTGCAATTTGAGACGTGCTCCTGTAGTTCTGCCATCTTGTAGACATTAACAAGTTCAAAAACATATTTGTTTTGTCATTTCCTCCCAAACATAAGCTTCGGCTCATGTGAGTTTCTAAGAGAGGATACTTTTGTTTATATCATGCTGGCCTATTCATCATAATTATTATTAAGATGCACCCAAACAGATGGAATTTGTATTATTGAACTGCATGGCTGCCCGAATTGGCTCAGTCAGTTAAGGCATTGCCTTAGAAACTATGAAGTCAAGTCGGGCGTGGATTCGAATCCTGCAGGAGGCATGAGTTTTTCAAATATCCATCACTCGATCACCTCTTCATCTGTCATCCGCTCATTGGTTCCCTGAAAAGCTCTATTCAGCGATGAGGCGAATATGCTGTATGGCCTCGGCTGAGGATCGAATGGGCGCAGTTATTGTTAGGTACCCGACAGGCTGCAATGCCCGACCATACAGCTAGTTTTTTTTATCTTGTTTGGTGGAAAGAATTAGC
Source organism: Brachyptera risi (assembly GCA_964007535.1). NCBI lineage: Eukaryota > Metazoa > Arthropoda > Insecta > Plecoptera > Taeniopterygidae > Brachyptera > Brachyptera risi. The sequence goes on from OZ023332.1 coordinate 7,356,018, forward strand.
CAAATCCATCACCGGTACCCAAAAGATGATCACCTTTTATATAGATCATTTGTGATCAGTTTTGTTTTATACAAATGAACATACTACACCACATGCCATAACCATAACTCCTCCCATTTGATCCAGAGCCGATCGCTAAACAGCATTGGGCATAAATCGCGTGTCTCCAGATCGACATCTCGCAATGTGTCGCTGGCTCTACCGATAATTGACACTTACATGCGAATGCATTGTTTTATTAGTCAGTAATTGTAGACCGAGAGCCAGACAGTGGAAAAGCCTGATTTAGGCTCAATTGAGGTGAATAAACGTATCATATATCGTTGAATTGCTAATGAAAAAGGAATCCGGAATGGCATGGTACTTTTTCAATTTCAGTGCGGATAATAGCGTCGCGACGCCTCAAAGTCGGACATTTGCCTATAAATTTCGAGTATGCATCTGCATTCATAAACTTTCAATAACTTAACCTATATATATTTATATATATATTTTATATATATACCGTATATATATATATATATTAAATAAACTATAAAATCCCATATATATATATATATATATATATATATATATATATATATATATATATATATATATATATATATATATATATATATATATATATATGTATATATATATTGTAGGGGACTGCAATATGCAGTATGCAATACCAGTATGCAGTGATGTTGAATCAATGCATACTGTGTTCTGTGCATTTAAAGGTATTGTTGTGGCTGGTTGTCTTGTCAACCAGTTGTGTTATTTAATAAGTTCTTCTTCTCGAGATTTCTGAGAAGCATGTTTTAACTGTAACCAGAAGTATATAAAATACATCAACTTTACTTATATTCGATGAGTTCATTTATTACCTCGTCCGAAACTCCCACAGTGGTGACCCCGACGTGATCATCTTACGATCACATTTATTAATATTCAAATTCAGCGTAAACTGCGTATTCTCAGTTTATTTGAGGTTCCTCTCTTGTGTGAAGGTGAGTGAAGTATCAAGCTAATCAAGTCATACAGTGACATTTCAACTATTTAAACATCAAACGTAACTTGTGTCTTCATCATCAGTCATGTCCAACGATGATACTAATAGGCCTGGTGTCGACCGAGTGAGCATAGGTGCTCCACCCTTTTGGCCTGAGAAACCGGCGTTATGGTTTGCACAATTAGAGGCTCAATTCACTATAGCCGGGATAGTACAGGACTCAACTAAGTTTTACTATGTGCTAGCCCAGCTAGATAATAAATACGCGTCAGAAGTGGAGGATATAATTCTTACTCCACCTGATTCGGACAAATATGCTTCAATAAAGAAGGCACTCATTACACGTCTATCTATAACGCAACGCTCACGCATGAGACAACTGCTCGAACGAGAGGAACTGGGAGATCGTACACCGTCGCAGTTTTTACGTTATCTTCGTGGACTTGGCGAACCATGGATACCCGACGAGCTGCTCCGCACATTGTGGTTAGGCCGCCTACCGTTAAGGATGCAGGATATCTTGGCCGCGTCATCAATCGTCGAACTCGGTGACCTTGCAGAAACAGCTGACAAGATACACGACAATTCACCAGGACCACGAGTAGCTGCGGTTGAGACCGACGCCCGGGTGAGTGACCTTACACAACAGCTCGCTTCATTGACCGCAAGCGTCGCGGTGCTCAGCGCCAATCGCACACGCGGAGACAGGCAGCGATCACTTTCACATGGAAAAAAAATCTCCGATAAAGACGGAGAACGTGGTGAATGAATTATGTTGGTACCATGCCAAGTTCGGTGGTCTTGCCCGTCGTTGTGTGGCTCCCTGCAGGCACCAATCGGGAAAAGACCGGGGCGGTCAGTAATGGCGGCTGACTATGGCCCGACAGCAAATCGCCTGTTTGTAACGGACCGTCAAACAAAGACGAGATTCCTTATCGACACCGGTTCAGACTTATGTGTATCCTCGAAACAAAGTACAAGGCCGCCCCAGTAAGACTACTTATGTACTTTTTGCTGCAAATGAGTCTCCCATTCATACGTATGGACCAATTAACTTGTCATTAGATCTAGGTTTACGCGAGTTTTTGAGTGGCGTTTCGTCATCGCTGATGTTGCTCAACCAATAATCGGAGTGGATTTTCTTTCACATTACGGTTTACTCGTCGACGTCCGTCAACGGCAACTTATTGATAGCATCTTCACATTGGCAGTTCCGGGGCAGCTCTCCAACAGCACTCTTGGGCAAGTCAAGGTAATATCACGAGAAAGCAGCATATCTCAGTCGCACTTTCACAAGCTACTTACCACTTTTCCGGACGTCACACGCCCAAGTGGTATGCCTCGTGAGCCGAAACATCAGACAGCTCATCACATCAACACGACGCCGAGACAACCAGCGTCGTGCAAGCCCAGGCGTTTAGCACCCGATCGTCTCAATATTGCTAAACGAGAGTTTAAGACTATGCTGGAGGCAGGCATTGCTCGACGATCATCTAGCAGCTGGTCCTCCGCTCTCCACCTAGTGCCGAAAAAGAACGGTCAATGGCGGCCATGTGGAGATTACCGTCCTCTGAACGCTCGGACTATTCCGGATCGCTATCCTGTTCCGCACATCCAGGATTTTGCACAGAACCTTTCAGGCAAGTCTAACTTTTCCACTATCGATTTAGTACGCGCCTACAATCCAATTCCCGTCGCTTTCGAAGACATCCATGAGACAGCAATTACTACACCTTTTGGACTATTCGAGTTTCCCTTTATGAGTTTCGGACTACGGAACGCGGCGCAGACGTTTCAGAGGTTTATTGACGAAGTACTTCGGGACCTCGATTTCTGCTATGCAAATATCGATGACATCTTAGTAGCTTCCTGTGATCCGCAACAGCACGAGGAACACCTCCGACTCCTTTTTACGAAGCTTTCGGAGTACGGCGTCGTGGTCAACTCCTCCAAGTGTGCGTATTCGGCGCCTCCGAAGTGAATTTTCTTGGATACACGGTCAACGCATCTGGTACCCGACCTCTTCAGGAGAAAGTCAAAGCCATACTTTACTTTCCGCCACCCGGCAATATCAAGCAACTACGGCAGTTTCTCGGAATGATTAACTTTTACCGTCGTTTTCTTCCGTCCTCCGCCCAACTTCAGGCTCCTCTCAACGACCTCCTCGCTGGTACCGACACCTCAGGTAAAACTCCTGTCGGTTGGACGCCGGAACTCCGGTCTACGTTTGACACGTGCAAAAAGAGTCTTGCGAACGCCACCCTTCTCGCGCATCCAGACATCGACGCCGAGCTGGCAGTTGTTGCCGACGCCTCGGACACCAGCGTCGGTGCCGCTCTACAGCAGCGGACATGCCGAGGATGGCAACCATTCGCTTTCTTCTCCCGAAAGCTCAACACAGCACAACGAAATTACGGCGCGTACGACCGTGAACTGTTAGCCATATACGACGCCATTCACTTCTTCCGGCACATGGTAGAAGCTAGAACCTTTACCGTCTACACCGATCATAAACCACTTACATTTGCCTTCAGACAACGACCAGACAAATGCTCACCACGGCAGTTTCGACACCTTGACTTCATCGGGCAATATACTACCGATATACGTCATATTCCAGGCAAAGACAGCGTCGTCGCCGACGCCTTGTCCAGGGTCGAGGCAGTAACAGCTCCTGTCAACTTTGCCGACATCGCAAGGGCACAGCAAGATGACATCGAACTACGGACCTTCAGGCAATCCAACACGTCTCTTCAGATAGAATGTAAAAAGTTGGTCTACTCCAACCTCACAATTTACTGTGACACATCTCAGTCTACACTTCGTCCTTTTGTGCCATTTCCTTTGAGGCGTCAAGTGTTCGACAGTTTGCATGATATCTCACATCCTGGCATTAAGGCAACCACCAAACTAATCACGGAGCGCTACGTATGGCCGTCTATAAATAAGGACTGCAAGGAATGGACCAGAACGTGCATACAATGTCAACGCTCCAAGATTACACGTCACGTAACATCGCCTGTCGGTCACTTTGACGTACCGGGTGCTAGATTCGAGCACTTACACATTGACCTAGTCGGACCTCCACCAATAGCACACGGATTTCGCTACCTACTGACATGTGTGGATCGCTTTACACGGTGGCCAGAGGCAATTCCAATATTAGACATCACGGCAGAAACCGTGGCTGCCGCCCTCGTCACAGGATGGATATCACGGTTTGGAGCTTCCCTCAGAATCACTAGCGACCAAGGACGCCAGTTCGAGTCGTGTCTTTTCCGGTCACTCAATAACCTGACAGGTACGACTCATCTCCGGACAACTGCCCACCACCCACAAGCAAATGGAATGGTCGAGCGTCTTCACCGACAACTCAAGGCTGCCATTATGTGCCACGACAGCGAGAGATGGACTGAGGTTTTGCCGTGGGTCATGCTCGGCATCCGTTCGGCCTGGAAAGAAGACCTGAAAGCAACGCCGGCCGAACTTGTTTATGGGACGACACTTCGCCTTCCAGGCGACTACCTTGCACCGACAACGGTTACCCTGGAGTCAACATCCGGTTATGTCGATCGACTCAGACGTCACCTCAGGCAGCTAAGGCCAGCTCAACCTTCTCACCATGGGCAACACGCAGTTTTCCTTTTCAAGGACTTAGCGTCATGTTCGCACGTCTTTGTGCGCCACGACGCAGTCCGTACTCCTCTGCAGCAGCCATATGATGGACCGTATGTTATCACAGCTCGTCACGACAAGTTCTACACTATCGTGCGCAACGGTAAACAAGTGGTGGTATCCATAGACAGGCTGAAACCTGCATACATACTCGCAGACCCAGACACAGTCATCATTCCAGCGTGAATGCAAGACTATCGTGTTCCTTCATATTTTCGGGACACTGGGGAGGGGGTACTGTAGGGGACTGCAATATGCAGTATGCAATACCAGTATGCAGTGATGTTGAATCACTGCATACTGTGTTCTGTGCATTTAAAGGTATTGTTGTGGCTGGTTGTCTTGTCAACCAGTTGTGTTATTTATTAAGTTCTTCTCCTCGAGATTTCTGAGAAGCATGTTTTAACTGTAACCAGAAGTATTTAAAATACATCAACTTTACTCATATTCACTGAGTTCATTTATTACCTCGTCCGAAACTCTCACAATATATATATATATATATATATATATATATATATATATATATATATATATATATATATATATATATATATATATATATATATATATATATATATATATATATATATATATATATATATATATATATATATATATATATATATATATATATATATATATATATATATATATATATATATATATATATATATATATATATATAGATATATAAAGATATATATATATATATATATATATATATATATATATATATATATATATATATATATATATATATATATATATATATAATAACTTAGCAATAACTTTCTATATATTTGAGATAAAATCACGAAATATGTTGTTGAGAGAAGATTTAACTATGAACAAAAGGAATAGAGAATCGAAAAATTGAAAATCGGATGATTATACTCCATTTCGTAATGAAATAGACCAAACTTGTAAGTTTTCATGAAATACACCTTAGCTTTGGATAAGCCCGTAATCTATACGTATCAAATATAATTACATTCCTCAATGTCCCCAAAAAATGAAATAATATGATATTTTTCGAAAATCGATGCGGAACATAGCGTCGCGACGCCTCAAAGTCGGATATTTGCCCAAACCAGAATTCGCACCAGAATTCGCACCAGAATTTCGCACACATAGAAATTACAATAACTTCTCATAAATTGGGAAAAAATCATGACATATACTGTTTTTAAATTTGAAAATCATGAAAAAAATGAATAGAAATAGAAAAATATTATTTCATGATAATTATTCTCGGTTATAACATAATAACATAATAACATAACATGGTACAAAATACATACTAATTTCTCAAATTACATGTGAATCAAATGAACCAGTTTGAAGAAATCAATGAAAAATGTTTCTCGGTTACTGAGCACATAGTAGGCCTATTGGTCTCTAAGGAGCCGCAGTTCACGAATACTTATTGGTTCAGCCGATGAAAACGCCTCGAATTGTTTAGTCTCGCTGATGAAAGTTGGCTATTGTTTGTTTTCTGCTAGTCACAATGGTCATCGAGCTCACGATCACCAAAACTTCATGAGTCACTCATCACTGCCATTAGATATGTATTGTGGCTCCGAACAGTTTGACAGCTTGTTAACGTCAAACAACGCGTCTTCCTCTGACGTGACGGGATCCAGCACACGTAACCCCGTAAGGCCAGGGCCTTGTTTTGATACCTAAAGAAGAGAGCGGACATTTTGAAGACTGTTTTCTATTGGCTACTGAAATATCTCTCGCATGGACGTCATTCTTTGTCCAGACCGTGTGCTAGACTGCATTACATCGGTAGAAACAACTTCAGTTGGAAGTTCTGGGCCCAGATTCACAAAGAATTTGATCTAATAGCACGTTCTGAGTTAATATTCACGATAAAGTTTAGGCAAAAGTTCTAAGAAAAGTTGGTGGTGAAGTTATCACCGGTCCTGACTGTTTAAAGTGGTCACCTCGCAACTGATCTCGATGATTTTCAAAATTTCGCTCACTCAGATTTAATTAGATGAGCGTAGCGAAGCTTTTCATCTCACACCCTGAAAAAAAATGGGCTTCGTTTTTATGTTTTTTTGTTTTTTTGTTTTTTTGTTTTTTTGTAATTATGTACGCGGCATACAGGTCAGAGAAATGAATCAATCAACTTGAAACTTTTTCTGAACGTTGGTGTTATACCAGAATAGGTTGGGATTGTTATTCAGAGGAATCGGTCTGAAGGTTTTTCCGGAAAATAATCGGAAAGTTTGGAAAATCTTCATAAGAATAACCCGGAGGAAAAATACTTGAAAAACAAGAATTTTTCAAAAGCTCTCAAATTCTCACAGAATATGAAAAATACTATTATACACCTTTTCAGAGATTTTTACAACAATCGAATGAGAAATAATGAAGAAAACGCAATAAACGTGTACATTTTATTGAATATTTGGATCAATTGGTTCTGCAAAGTGTTTATGCGACAGGTTGCAGGTTACTATAAATATCAACAAGTTGCAGGTGAGGTTTTTGAACGTTCGAAGTAAGTCAAGGTTTGTAGATGTAAATTGAGCTGACAAGTTATTTTTCATTCTAGATTGCCATACTTCTAAGCTCATCTCACAACGCGCATCCCGCGTTTTCCTAGTTAGTATATATTTACAAGATTAAAAATGAAAATCTAGAGGTTTTGAGTAGAGACACTATCCTGTTCTCGAATATAATGTTCAATATCAGATCCTAACCTCACAGCTATGAATTTCAACTGACAGCTGATAAAATTGACGATGAACAAAATGCAAAGCCTTCTTGATGATCAAGATCACTATCCAGAAGTTAAACATGAAAACATAAAAATATATGTAACATTTTATTTATTCATTTTGACTTTGAATATCATCTAGTTAGGAAACAAGTAATTGATGTTCATATCACTTTACTACAAACTAATTGGCATGCCGCTCTTTGCTCACGTCGGTTGACAGCCCCTATGGCATCTTATTGACTAACTGGTAAGTTTACGGCACTTTTTGACAAGTAATGGCGCCCTCCATGCGAGGGAGTTGTCCGCTCTCTTCTAGGCCCGACCCTAGTGGGCCGACCCTCCAGGTCTGCTCATGCGCATGTGGCAGCGTCGAGCAGTGGTAGCGTGACGTCATCGTTACACACTTCTCCCACTGGCTCCGGCCGAATACGTGGCCTTGAAGGGGCACTCGCCTCGACGTTGTCAGCAAACCGGAAGCGTCACAACAATAACAAGGTCTGTGCCGTCTTGCGGCTGTTGAGCGGACATGCGCGAGTCGCATGCGGTCAGACCCGCCATGGTTGATTGTCGACCCCACCAACAGCTTGGTTATACGGGGGTACGAATGAACGGCTGTTGAGCGTACATGCGGTCAGACCCGCCATGATTGATTGTCGACCCCACCAACAGCTTGGTTATACGGGGGTACGAATGAGGTGAATAGCGAAGACTTTCATCCCTGTCTTATATGGAGCTTTGTCTTTGTGTTGTTTGTTTGTTTGTTTGTTTGTTTGTGGGCACTGCACAGGTCGCACGGTTTGATTTTTTGTCCGATATACGAGGACTTATTTGACTCAGGGCTGTATAGTCTTTGCGTCGAATCGGTTGGATCATTTCCGAGAAATGCCGACTCCAAGTTTTCAAGAACCTCGTAAGGTCAGGCTGGGTGAGAAAATGTGGAAACTAAAACTCTGAAAACAAAATGCCCCCGAATGTGGACACATAATTGACAGACACTATTGCGAATGCGTTCGCAATTAGGACGAACCGTCTTGAAGGACATGTCTTGTGTTCATCAAACGGATGGGAAATGTTGCCAAGATTCACGGCTTCCTAGATTCGATAGCTGTTATTTCATGATTACAAAACAAGGGGGCTTATACTTCATGTAGATATTTCGCTCATTTATAACACATGTGCCTTCATGTTGACATGGCTACACATGCACCTTGACCTCGACTCATTGGACGTAGCTGACGTGTTGGCGCGGTGGCGCGGTGGCGCGACGAGAGCCAGGTAACTTTGTGGTCGTGCGCCAAGACGTCGCTACTGTCTAGTAGGGGTAGCCTCTGT
>OZ023332.1:7369758-7372258 GCA_964007535.1 Brachyptera risi
TCTCCGTGATAATTCATATCATTAGTTTTTGGTCCTTGTTCTAGTTTCGTGTTTTTTGCATTTGTGGTTATTCATTCGCTACAATGGCGTCTAAAATCTCGAAACAACAAGCAGTGCTCACGGCAAAACGTGAGCGAACATTTTCGACGCTACAACGCTCCTACGATGCTTTTAAAACGCTTGATTGTGCCAAAGCTCCGTTGTACAAACCTCGCTACGACAAACTTGACGTTTTGGAAGCCAACTTTGAGGAAGTTCAGAGAGAAATAATATCTTTGAACGCTCAGCTTGACGAAGGCGATGATGACTTACCGGTCGACGCTGTTGAAGCCAGCTTCGAGGAAATGTTGTATGCGACTCGTGGGCTGTATCTCGCCGCCATTGCCGCGACGACGCCTTCTCCGCCTCAGTCGCCTAATCAAAATGGTTTTCGAGCCATCTCATTGCCGACAATCGCGTTGCCGGTATTCTCTGGTGATATTACTCGATGGACGGAGTACTATTCTCTATTTATATCTCTCGTCGACGAGAACAACGACCTGAATCAAGTTAAGAAATTCCACTATTTGAGGACCACCCTCAAAGACAACGTCTTATCTGTCGTCTCCGGCTTTCAGATTACGGAAGCCAATTATTCTGTGGCACTGGATGCTCTTGTCAGTCGGTATCATAACCCTCGGTTGTTAGCCACCACGTATGTTCAACAGGTTTTAGAATTTACGCCTCTCAAAACCAATTCACATTCTGGGCTGCAATCATTTCTGAAAGTTCATAAAACTTCGATCGAAGCGTTGAAAGCTCTGAATATCGAAGATTTGTCAGATTTTCTGTTTTTCTCGTTAGCACTGACAAATCTTGACACATCAACGCGCAAGGCCTTCGAACTGAAGCATTCTTCGCACAGCACTCCTAGCTACGCGTCGTTGATCAAATTCATTGAAGAGCAGTCCAGGACAATGGAATTGTGTGGTCTCGATATTCAAGCAGCTAGCTTTTCAAAAGCTATTCCGCCTTCCACAAAGCGAATCAATTCGTTGTTGGTTGCGAATCCTCCGCCCGTCAGCTTTAAATCTCGCGAGCAGAGCAAATCAGCAAGCTCTTCTACGAAGCAATCTTCGTGTCCAGTCTGCAAAGGGCAGCAATCTCTATACTCGTGTTCCGTATTTCGGCAACAGTCCGTTGACGACAGATACAACACGTGACGTCGTCTGCGACGCTGCTTCAACTGCATGGGCGCTCACCTCAGACCGCAATGCACCTCTAAGAGTGTTTGCGGTACTTGCCAAAGTAACAAACATCATTCGCTGTTACACACTGCACGAAGCAACCCCTTGACTCGTGACACAACAGCAACCTAAATCTCTTCTCCTCCGGAGACCACCTCGCCTCATCCTCAAACTCTCGCTTGTCAAGTCAATAGAAGCAAGCCAGTGCTACCCACAGCTCTGTTGGGCACTGTTCGCGCCTTGATCCGCGACTCTCACGGTCAACTGCAACCTATCCTTGCGGTTATCGACTGTGGTTCACAAATTTCTGTTCTCACTCACTCGTTTCTTCAAAAGCTAGGATTGAAAATCAATCCTTGTCATTCCGAACTCTCTGGTATTGGTCACGTTAGTGCTCGGGTAATCGGGACTGTTCAATGCAGTATCTCTTCCCGGTTCACCCCTGCAACCTCACTCAGCGTACAAGCCTACGTTATGCCTGCGATAGCGAGTCAACTTCCAACTACCACCGTTCCGCTTGAGGTGTTTGAACGTTATCGCTGTCTCTCTCTTGCCGACGACCGCTTTCATGTGCCCGATCAGATCGACTTCCTGATCGGCGCCGATTTATACCCTGATATTCTTGAAAAGTCAGGTGATATTGTGATGAGTGACAGTCCATCTGCCATAAACACGGTCTTCGGCTGGGTGGTTTTGGGTCCTATTCGGTGTTTGGAGGCCGAGTTCCAGCCTCCGCTCTCTCTGCTTGCTTGCACTGGTTCTCCATTGGATAGTACTCTTCGATTGTTTTGGGAATCGGAAGAAGTTTCACGTCCTCTTCAAGTTGATCCGGACGATGAACTTTGTGAGGAGCATTTTTTTTTACGCACTCACGGAAACCTTGCGGACGCTAGTCGGTAGCACTCCCTTTCAAGAACACATCCTCTCCTCTCAGATATAATCGTGAGGCCACCCCCCAGAATTATTTGAGTCTGGAGCGGCGACTGAAACGCAATCCTGAGCATGATGCTGCGTATCAAGCATTCATGCATGACTATATTCAATCGAACCACATGCAACTTGCAAGCACCTCTTTGAATTACGTGATTCCGCATCATTGTGTGCACAAGATTACCAGCTCCAGCACGAAGCTGAGAGTGGTATTTAACGCCTCTTCTCCAGATGAGAGAGGCGCCTCTTTGAATCAGCTGTTACTCAGTGATCCCAAGCTTCAGAGCGAACTACCGGGCGTTTTAACCCGATTTCGTTCTCATACCATCACAATTCGTGCTGAC
>OZ023332.1:7377419-7457419 GCA_964007535.1 Brachyptera risi
TATATATGTATATATATATATATATATATATATATATATATATATATATATAAGTGTGTATGTATATATATATATATATATATATATTCATATATATATATAAATATATAAATATATATATATATATATATATATATATATTTGGGATTTCATAGTTATGTCGAAAAAGATACGCCTCGACCGGGATTCGAGCCCGGGACCTTCTGCTTGCCGGGCAGGTGCTCTACCACTAAGCTACCGAGGTATTACTCCTTCGTCCTAACTATACTTAGACTCACGATACTCGAGGGGACTAGCCCTATAGGGGGCTTAGGTCCACCCAGGGTGTAACGATTATACGCTACCACAGATCCTTGTGACTCTATTTTACCTTCACCTAGGCATGAGGAATAATGTGATAATTAAACTTCTTGGATACGATCCAATATCGAGATATTTGGGATTTTATAGTCATGTCGAAAAAGATACGCCTCGACCGGGATTCGAGCCCGGGACCTTCTGCTTGCCGGGCAGGTGCTCTACCACTAAGCTACCGATATATATATATATATATATATATATATATATATATATATATATATATATATATATATATATATATAAATATATGAATATATATATATATTAATATATATTTACATATATAATATATATACATATATATATATATATATATATATACATATATATATATATATATATATATATATATATATATATATATATATATATATATATATATATATATATGTGTGTATATATATATATATATATATATATATATATATATATATATATATATATATATATATATATACATATATATATTTATATATATATACATATATATATATATATATATATATATATATATATATATATATATATATATATATATATATATATATATATATATATATATATATATATATATATATATATATAAATATATATAAAACCAAACAATAATGTGGTAACGTTTCAATCGGATTGGTGAGGCTATTTGAATGAACAATTTGGTCACATATCTTGATTATTAACGTGATGAAAAATATTTTATCTATGTATTTCCTATGACTATCAATAACGTAACGGGATAAGCAACATGGCGCTTCCCTTTCGCACCATGCGTATATCAAAGGGATACCTCCTCACAAATGTTATGATGATTTGCTGGTATTATTGTGTGTTGATCTATACAAGTAATAGATGTAATGCAATCTGTGAATCCAGCTCTTTCCAACTGCATTTCACAATATTGGGATAAATTTAATCTGGATTAGCCAATCTAAATTTAAAATACGTCTGTAAAAGCATTTAGTCCCCTAGTCAAGAGCCCCTCTGCTATATTTACCATTTGATAACTGGATGATAACTCATCATCTACGAGAAAGAATAAAATCAATGCAATTGTACAACTATGTACTATACATTGAAATACGAGCCTAATACGTACGATTTTATTTGAAATTGCGAATCTCACAAATGTACACGAAAGCGCGCTGATTCCATCATGGTGAAAACGGCCTAATGTTAAAAGGATAGGACTTATGCCGTGTTGCTTATCCCGTTACGTTATTGATAGTCATAGGTATTTCGTACAACTCAATAGCAAAGCCGATTAGTGATGGTTCAAAAATACGCGCCTGACAAATGGTCCTCTCCCCTGGGATATACCGAACTGTGCCTGTCAAATTGTCTGCCCCCCTCCCCAAACTTTGACTGGCAAATTGTCCCCCCCCCCCTCCCCTCCCTAAAGTTAAGCCTGGCAAATCGACGTCCTCCGGCCCAGAATGCATTGAGCGTTAAACGCAACCCTCAATGCATCTTGCCGCCAAGATGCCAAGGTGCAAAGCCATCCAACACGCACTGGTATTGGCTGCATTGATACAGGACGCGGCATCTATTAGTAAACAGCTAGAACTACATTGAGTCGTAGTTCCCCCGTGATGGGAGCGCCACCGACCGTGCACTGCGCGTGCGTAGAAAGCATGGCGAACTGTATTTACAAAACAAGGTTTCATTGTTTAAGAGATCACGGAGGGTAGGGCTCAGTAAAATATTAAAAAGTGAACCACGTGTGGGTGAAATAATTCTACTCTCATTAGGCAATCGATTGATATGAATGAGAGGTGTCACAAAAGAAGGTAGACTAGGTAGAAATACTGAGAAAACAGGTTTGATTGACACAGTTCAAGTCATGGATGTAGGCCCAGAAAAACCACCAATTGGGGGCGATGAGGGGCAGGTCCACCTAGCTCCTAACCCTGTAATCCCAAATCCAGAAATCTCCAAGAACGCCTTTGGGGAGCTAGTATCTGGAGGGGAGCATGCAATCATTACAGATGGGACTGTTGTAGTTGAGCCCAGTTTGTCTGCTGGTCCTGTAGATGTCATTATGAAAGAAAGTGATCAAAATCCAAATTTAGCCTCTGACAATGTTAGTTCGACATCCAAGCCTAGATTAGGCTTATCACTTCTAGCCAACTATGGAAGTGATTCTAATGACAGTGATGATAATGTTGATAATGAAACCCCTCCCATCAATGCACTGTCTGCGACTGCTGTGATACAACCTGTTCCTGTCTCGATGGACTTTCAAACCAACTACAGGGTGCCCTCGTCGGAAGAGTCGGAGAGTGACTCGTCTGAAACAACAGATGATGACAGTTCTTCCAGTAGTTCTTCCGAGCCATCGGAAGGTGTTGCCAAAAAGAAAAAGAACACGAGTGCTGAAGAATGTTCAGTCGCTGATGTTGAAGAAGTAACCTTAAAACAATTAGGCGTACCCCGAACAAAAGGGGAGGTAACCCTAGACGATCTTCCACCCATAGCAGATCTTCAAATCAGTGTGCCAGAAGAGGAATGCCTTGAGATGGGGTTCATTTCCAGTATTGTTGAACAACAGGGTAAATAATAGTTCAAAGCCTATAATAATAATAATTTAATAATTATTATTATAGGCCTAATTATAAGCCTAGGCCTGCCTTGATGTAGAATATCAGCTTGTACTAGCCTGGCCTAGTTTGAAAACCTGACAGTTGAGGCAGAGCTCTAGGCCTGGAGTTCTACCAATAGTCTAAATTGGTTGAGTACCGGTATGGTATTGGTTAATTGGGAGTCTTATCATCTTGATAGTTGAACCTATTCAAGTTTTAATTTAGGCTAGTCCTACCGGGTAATCAATCTATGACCTACTGGTAGAACATTCATAGGCTAGGCCTAGGATTCAAGCTTCTAGGCCTACATATTAATATTTGCCCACTGGCATAGGCCTAATATAATTGAAGGCCGAGGGCTCTATTATTAAGTGAGGCGTCGGTAAATTTATCTAGGTCGTGCATATAGGCTACCTTTTTCGAGGAAAAATATAAAAACACTCGTGAGTCTTCAAAACAATAATGTAGGTCTATGCCCTATATCCTGGGCCCAGATTCACAAAGAATTTTATCTCTTGGCCCATTCTAAGTTGAAATAGTTTCAGGAGTTATCACCAGACTTGGTTATAGGCCTAACTTATAACTCGTATTCACGAAAATGTTTAAGCAAAAGTTTTAAGAATAGTTGGTGATAAAGTTATCACCGGCCTCGAGTGGTTTTAATGAAGATAAAACACTCACCTCGCAATTGATTTCGATGATTTTGGAGATTTGGCTCACTCAAATTCAATTAGTACATATTTAGAAGATTGAAAATGAAAATCTAGAGAGGTTGGGAGTAAAGAAACGATCCAAATTACGAACATCATACTTAATATTCAATCTTAACCCCACATTTGGGAATCTTGGATGACAGCTGATAGAATTAGCAGGAAACAAAATGCAAAGCCTTCTTGATGCTCAACAACAAAAAGATTCACAACAATGAGAAAACAACAAACTTAAAAGTACCGGTATATACAACATTTTATGCATTTTAAATATTATCTAGCTGTAGGGAACAAGTGATTTATGATTGATGATTATTGTTTGCTTAACGACCCCACCAACAGCTAGGTTATACGGGGGTACGAATGAGCTGATGATAATGAATGTATGAAGTGATGATAAGTGAGAGGACATTTACAAAAACCCATGCCTTATGCGGGATTCGAACCCACGCCCAACGGTGACTTCAGTTTCTGAAGCGGTGCCTCAGCTGACCGAGCTACCGAGGGTGGCAGTGATTTATGTTTATATCGCGTTATTACAAACTAATTTACATCCCGCTCTTTCCTCACATTGGTTGACAGTCGAAAACAATGACGTCACACGGCAACGGCATGGACAGTTGGGGCAAAAGTCAACACCACGGTAAAATTATCTTGAAATTCTTTGTGAATATTTAGGCAATAAGGATAAAACCGTTATAAAGTTAGAACGTGATATCTCTGTTTTAACTTGGAACGGGTTAAGCGCTAAAATGTTTTAAGATAAAATTCTTTGTGAATCTGGGCCCTGGTGTTTTAGAAGGGGAAATGTTGTAAAACTGCGGAACTATGTGAGTCTCACTAATTTATTTTGGACGCTCTTCAATTGTCCCATGTTAATACAAGTTTGCAAGTGTAGGCAGAGACCTAGGCCTACTACACCTACCTATGTTTCCTTTCAATGTCTGTCGTATTTCAGCAAATGATAGCACTTCTTTCCAATGCAATTCACACATTGTCCATCATTCCTTTAGACTTATTCAGTTGTACCAACTGTTTAGGTACTAGTACTGGGCCCAGATTCACAGAAGGTCATAACTTTGATCCGGCTCAAAGTTACGACAATTTCTAGCGATAATACCATATTTGATCCATTATTTTTGATATTTCAATTTCAATTTTTGAATAAATACATTATTATTATCAATCCGTCATTTATGAAAATAAAAAAATTAAAAATAATGGATCAAATGTGGTAGGCCTATTGTATCTGGACATTGTCGTAACTTTGAGCCGGATCAAAGTTATGACCTTTTGTGAATCTGGGCCCTGGTGATTTCAACATACTGAGCTAGAATGTGGCTTCAACGTGAATATTGTTTTTATTCTGGTAGGCCTAGTTTGTGTTTTCTCGTACCGGTAGTCCAAGTTTTCCATGTTGAGGGAAATCAGTACATCTCATAGAGTCTCACGTACGGTACTGTATGCCTATTGTGATTCTTTCAGTTTTCATCTCCCTTTTCTGTCCAGATTTCTTTGTTTTGTTATTATTAGGTCAGGTTTTAATCAGCTGTTGTGACATTATATAACATCATACCAGTAACAGCTTATTGAAACCTGACCTGAGAATAGCAAAACAAAGGTCAGTGAAGGATCAGCTCATGTGAGCTATTCCTCCACTCTCCCCTTACCCAACTGCAGCCGAGAAATTTACATAGGGCCTACCGGTATTTTTGTGTGTGATACACAATAAAAACAAATTACGTCAGTACACCGCCTCCCAAATGACGAGAAAACCAAATGGTGAAAAAATCAATTTCAACTGTGATGCAACAGGCCAACACTCTAGATCATAGGCCAGTTTTCATCTTCTTAGGCCTATACTAGGCCTACATGTATAGGGCCTAGGCCCTAAAATAAGAACCATTCGAAACAGCGCTTAGGCCAATATAGGCCTACTCAATGCTTGGGCCTACCTGACCTAACCTAAATATCACTATTAATGTTGCTTGGGTTGGGTCGATTAAAGCAGGGTGCCCTACGACTACTTTCGTGTCATCCGTCACGATTTCAGACCAATATTCCCTTTTGACCAATCACAATCCAGGGCGCGCCAGAAAATGGCATCGTACGCCCGTAAATTGTGTATTGTGCCGCCAATGTTGATTACTTCATTCAAAATGTACGTTTTTGTACTCGTGTCACGATTAGTGGAAGTAAGAAGTTGTTGTGATGCCATAACAACTGAACTCAAACTAAATCAGGTGGCAAATTACGTCCCTGAATAGTGTTCACCTTGTCCGTGAAATGTCTCTGTTTTGCCCATGTTTTGGCCCGACAAAACACAAATGATCGGGGACCAGAACAACTCTTGTTTCGGCCGTTGTTTGCCTCTATTCTCTAGTTGTTACTCTACGCGACGCACGATTCACTTACCGTTTGTAAGCCCCACTTTATTCAGCTCAATGCCTGCAAGAAATGACGTGAGAAACATAACCCCACTTCTCCGTGCAGTTGGCACATTGTTAGCTCACAGGTAGTGCGGCTCTCATTCAGCTGAAAAAGTCGAGACCAACCAGTGCATTATTTTTGTACAACAATGTAGGGCCCACATAAGTCATAACAATTTGATGCAAAGTTGTATAATATGTCGTAGTGATGACAAACACAAAAATGTAGGCAAAGCTTCGTAAGTGTAGCCTGGATAGGGTGACCATAATCGGGAAAAAAAAAAAAGGACAAAAAAGACAACAAGAGAAAGCATACCGCGAAGTCGTCGACTCGCAGGGGGTGAAGAAGGAAAGCCCCCCCTCAATGTGCCCTGCAGGACATTTTTTGAAAATACGTTTCATATTATGTGTTGTACAGGTAGTGAGTTAGTTTCTTGACGAAATTCCTTTCTGTGGTATAGAGCCTACCAGTACTTTTCCTGGAACGAACACAAGTTTAGGTTTTGGCATAATTGCTCATAATTGCATAATATCCACCAATCCTTTGTTAATCTATGGTTCTACATATCAAAATACACACAAACAGTACTTAGCTCAATCAAATCGAGCGAGACTGAGCCGCACTTAATTAATGAATAAATGTACATGTTGATTCCTGTGCACACAATAGGCCTATAGCAGGGCTTCCCAACTGGCGGCCCGCACGACCTTTGTAAATGGTCTCCGGTATTATCTCTGCAATTTTGTATCACTCATAAATTCATACAAACTCTACAATCACCGCAATTACGTATAATATTCTGTGTAGTCAAATTAAGAATATATCTGGCATCGTTGTGCACTCCACCTGTGCGCCATATCAGTTAGGCCTACTAAGACCTGAATGAAGACATGATGACAAGAAGTTTAATTTAAGTAATTTAATCTTGATCTGGAAAAAAATCAGTTTCAAGAAGCTTGAATATGTGCGTACCAAAAATATGTTCTTTGTAGGCCTATACGGGCACACCATATTGAAAATAGGTGAAAAATAAATAGAAATTATCGGACAGTTAACTGTGTGGCCCACCTGAAATTTCCCCGTGAAAAAATGTCTCTGAGATATCTAGTTGGAAAGTCCTGGCCTATAGGTAGTGTGTCACAGGTCCTGACATGTCACAACTATGAGGGGGAGGGGGGGGTAGTCCCTATAGTTACTTTAGTAATTTTGATTTTTCTGACAATCATATAGCCTGCCGCGCTCGCGCGGTGAGTTATAACTTGGGAATGAAACAACGCTGAAACATTTCTCCGTATCTTATCCGTACAGCTATAGCAAATAGCCTACATTTATTTGCGGTACAAGAAACAAAATTCCCCATCTTATGCAAATTATTCACCCAATGATTGGGAATTTTGTTCGTTTGCCGAAACCGGGACAAATGCGTGTCCCGAAACAACTTTTCGTGACACGGGGTCGAAAGATGGAATTCCGGGATGATGGTCACCCTAAGCCTGGAGGTCTGCTGGGGGCGCTGAAGAGCGAATACTGGAATAGCGATACTACTAAGAGTGAAGGAGGGCTTGGCGTGTAGGAATGCCGTAGACAAGCTACTTTTTCGGGAAATTAGTTGGAACACACAGTCTGAGCTGTTTTTGGGTTAGGTTAGGATCATTTTCTCGAATAGGCCTTCCACTTTCTAAGTAAACACGCCAAGCCACGTTCACTCTTGGTAGTATCTTTATTCCAGTATTCTCTCTTTAGATGCCCCCTGACATTGTGCTGTGGTTTTGACATTGTCATATTTGAATTATTTTTCAACAATTAAATATTATCAATTGATAGTGTGCGATGTTTTTAGTTGATGGATCGAACTAGGATCTATCAGAAAACACCGGATTGGGAGGAAAATAATGAAAATTGATCTTGATGCTATATATATAAGACAATTTCATCAACATTTGCTTTCTTGAATGAATTTATACGTAGGCCCGCAGTACATAAATCATTATGATAAAATCAACTTCAAGTTTTATCAAGGAGAGTGGCTGTGGCGCGGAAGGATATGGTTCTAATTTAGGTTTATTCTTATGAGTACTGGTAATAGCACGTACATGATTTTAAAACAATCATAACTTCTAAACTATTAATACTACAGCTAAACCAGTTAGCCTACAATGTTCAGTAAACTGTTATCTTTATGATGAGACACATACATTGTATCAAACGCATAGTTAATTTGAATAATTGGATGATAAAAACATGTAAAATTTTGCGATGTCGCCAAGCGAATGAGAGAGAGAGATAGGGTAGTTGCATCAAAATTCTCACAGTGGCCGTGTTCTCAAGAAACTTGCTAGCTGCTTGCTAGGTAGGCCCATCGCTTGGCATCATCGCAAAACAGATGTTGCAACATTAAGCTTTGACCGTCATGCGGGTGCACTCCTATACGCACACGGCTATCGTTAGTTTTCGACGTTGCAATTACAACATGTTTTCTATCATCTAATTGTTTAAATTAACTGGGCGTTTGATACAATGTATGTGTCTCATCGTAAAGATAACAGTTTACTGAACATTGTAGGCCAACTGGTTTAGCCGTAGTGTTAGTGGTTTAGAAGTTATGACAGTTTTTAAATTATGTGCGTGCTATTACCCATAAGAATGAACCTGAATTAGAACCCTATCCTTCCGCGCCACAGCCTACTTTACTGCCCTATTTCTTGAGAAGGAAGTGGGCCTATTGATTGTGTTCATACTCTGTTTCATACATTCTTTCAGGGTTGTAAACACTAATCAGATGACCCATATCAAATAGGCCGGGCTACATTTTTGCCAATATATTTTTATGAAACGATAATCTATCCAATTCTGATATGATACGAAAATAAATTTACGATTGATTTTGATCAACTTAATTATCTTTCAGTCCTTTGAAAAATTTCCTCATTTCTGTGTTGACTCCTCCAATGATGGCCACTGATGCAACATGTTGGTTGGAGACTGAACATTCTCACGCGGCACGATTAATCAACAGCTGGGAAACAATCATGCAGACCCTTGTCTGAATGTCATACTCTAAAAGCTCATTCACAATGCAACGTTGACTTATAAGCTACCAAGGTCCAAGCTTTCACGTAACAAGTTGACGTTACCGGCACAGTAGCTGAGTGGTTAGCACACTTGCTTCGTGTGACACGGGAGGTGAAGGGACATATCAATCCCCGCCACCGTCCATCTTTACAGGGGTTTTTCGTGGTTTCCCTCTGTAGTCTAGGCTAATGCCGGGATGGTTCCCACAATATAGGCCACGACCGCTTCCTTCCCACTATCCTTCCCATTACCCATAAAACCTTGATCTCATCATCCCATCATCTCATTAATCATTCATCCGACACCAATAGATCTCAGTCATCATTACAGTGCGGCGTTAAATTCCAATGTTCCAAAAAAAAAAGTCAACGTTCACCGTAAGAAACAACCAATTAGAGAGCCGAATCGATCGACCACGATGAAGGGCGCGCAAACGGGAGAAACCGACAAATTATAAAGTAAATTATAATAGTAAACAGACGTTGGCAGCCATTTTACACTTACATTTCTCGTCTCGACTTCTTGTCTCGTCTTCGCAATAACAATGAATAATTAGATGAGCGTAGCGAAGTCTCCATCCCACTCTAATGGGGCTTTGTGTGTGTTTTTTTTCTTTGTTTTTTTGTTTGTTTGTGGGCACTGCACAGGTCGCAGGGTTTGACTGATCAACATGAAACTTTTTTTGTACGGGCCAACTTTTACAACTCAGAACTGTATAGTTCTTGGAATGAATCGGTCAATTAGATTTTGAGAAATATCATGTCAAAGTTTTTGAAAACCTCATAAGATTAGGCTGGGTGAGAAAATTTGAAAAAATGAGACCTCTCCGAAAAAATGAAATTTTCTCTGAGTGTTCAAACATAAATGATACACATAACCACCATTCTATAAGCAATTCGAATCAGCCGTTTCGAAGAAAGAAATTCAAATAACTGTTTTTATACATCAAATATATGGAAATGAGCCAAGATTCACTGCTTCCTAGATTCGATATTTGGCCAAGCATTAAATATTCTTCATATTCGTCAAGGTGTGTAGAATACCAGATAAGATAAAGTAACAATTAAATGAAGGACAAAGTGTGTAGAATACCAGAGTCGATAAAGTAGCAAATGTAGGACTGTTATTATACCTTATTCAGATATCTCGCTCATCTTACAACGCATATTTCGCGTTTGCCTAATAATAATAATTACACCCTAACAAATAAAAATGAATAATAATAATTACACCCCAACAAATATTCCATTGTATGGGTCATTCCATATCAAATCAACTGAGCCATTTCCCTCACCATCTCCGATTTTGATGAAATTTATACCAGTTGTACAAACCACTGAGTCAACCAATCGTACAAACTTTTGGCTCCGCAGCTCTTATAGTTCTCGAGTTATGCCATGTAGAAAACGCCAACTTTGGCGTGCTTTGCGCCGTTCCAAAATTTGCTACTTCTAAACCGTTCAACGTAAAGACATATTTTTTTCTATAATCAAGCTCTGATTTGTTACAAATTAATGGCATCAGATTTGATACTATTCTGTGTAATGGACATCGAGATATCTGTGTTTGCATTTTTTGGTTTCACCCCACATAAAAAAGGTGTGTTTGAAAAAAAGAAAAAAAAACATCAAATTGTATGTATATTCAACACATGAAAAGTTATGCTAGAAAGTGGTAAAATTATGGTATCAGGAGATATAACAGGGTCATGCTATGATTGTGTATAAAAACTCTCAATATGAGTTGCCGAGATTCAAAACTCAAAAGAATGATTATTAGAACTGTAAGGATCTGGTCAAAATATCGATATTTTCACACAATCATCTAGCATGACCCTGTTATATCTCCTGATACCACCATTTTACCACTTTCTAGTAGGCCTATAACTTTTCATGTGTTGAATATACATACAATTTGATGTTTTTTTGTTTTTTTTAACACACCTTTTTTATGTGGGGTGAAACCAAAAAATGCAAACACAGATATCTCGATGTCCATTACACAGAATAGCATCAAATCTGATGCCATTAATTAGCAACAAATCAGAGCTTGATTATAGAAAAAAATATGTCTTTACGTTGAACGGTTTAGAAGTAGCAAATTTTGGAGCGGCACAAAGCGCGCCAAATTTGGCGTTTTCTACATGGCATAACTCGAGAACTATAAGAGCTGTGGAGCCAAAAGTTTGTACGATTGGTTGACTCAGTGGTTTGTACAACTGGTATAAATTTCATCAAAATCGGAGATGGTGAGGGAAATAATGATGCTCGGTTCAGTTGATTTGATGTGGAATGACCCGTATGACAATGAAATATGAATATATCTTCTCGATCCATAATTCGCTGTTTTTAGCAGTTGGGACACAACTGACAGTTCAGTTTGTTGACATTCGGTCTCGTCTTGGATCGTTTTATTCAAGAGGGCGGTGAAACTTGATGTTGTGATTGTTGGCTTTACGCTTATACGGTTACGTGCTGGTCTATTGTAAATAGAGACGGAAAATATCACGATAGCTGCTCTAAGTTAACGACTACGTATAAGTATGAGTTTAAGTTAACGTCGCATTGTGAATGAGCCCTTACAAAGCCTTTATATTTTCAACTGTATTATGTTTTTAAGAACCAACTCTCATTTAGCCACTACTAACGCTGAAGTCCACTGCCACAATACGAGAAATAATGAGTCATTCTGTTTAGTCAATCATAATTTAAACTTATTTTCGAAATGCCCAATCTCTGCAGGAAGGAAAATGTTCAACTCATTACCATATGACCTGAAGCAGCTTGGTCTTCACACTTGCTCTTTCACCAGATCACTCAAGACTTTCAGGACTGATACTAATTGTTTTTATACTATTGACGAGTTTTTAAACTACCGTACTCATGATTGAAATTTCTCTTGTTATTGAATTTTAGTCACCGGTATAGAATTTTAGTTATATGATTTTAGTCATAGAATTTTCATTATTGACTGTCTGAATATCATGTGAGTGATCAATCTGAGGACAGTAAACATATTATTATTATAGCTACCCAGCCCAGCTCTGTGCGTGTGTCCGGAACTACGAACAGCCGTCAGACATCACTATTTGCTTTCCTCTATGCCAGGTCACATTATCGACACAGCCACCGTGGTGTGTAGGACACCTCTACGGACCGATAGTAGCAACTTGCAGTAGGGCCTATTGTAGTTACCACTGAGACGAGTGGTCGAGTGGCAACACACTGAACCGTCATTCAGGAGACCAAGGTTCGATTCCCGCCATGGTCGACCATCCTGACAGGGGTTTTTCGTGGTTTCCCTCTGTCGTTCAGATCATTACTGGAATGGTTCATTAACAGGCCACAACCAACTCCTCCCCACTATCCAAAAACATCTAATAAAATAACCTCTCATCTCACCATCCCACCATCTCATATATCATTCACCGACGCCAATAGATCGTAGTCATCAGTAGAATGCGTCGTTAAAGCCGATATAAATAAGATGAAATATTGTAGTCACCGTCTTGGCTATCTGTTGAAGTGTTTGTACGTGATCGCGTTCAGATCGATCAACTCTTTCGTGTCATATGTGCATCTAAAGTGGTTTCATCAATTGAAGTAATAGTAGGGCCTACGCAGGCAATTGTGTACAATAATTGTGGTGCGCATACGGTCATGACATGTCCCTCTTGTAATGATATATTACAATTGATATTGATGTGATGTATTAACAGGTTATCTCAAAGGATTTCACATTGACAAAAAACAAAATTTGTTCTAGTTGGCCTATATCATACAAATACGCAGTGTCATTTTCATTCATATCCTGAAATTTGTATTACATTTTCTAATCCTCTAATTTGTTTTGTATTATTCCAGTAATTTGTTTAGATTGTTATCAGTGGCGTCTTGCAGCTGGTGGCTGATGGTGTGTCTTGTGTTCCAGTGGTGGTCCAGGCCAAGCAGAACTTCCCCCCCCTGAACCTGGACACAGTGCTGTTTGTGGAACAAGGCCGCCGCCCGCTGGGCGCCATCTTCGACGTGCTCGGCCAGGTGTCCGAGCCGTTCTACTCGGTGCGGTTCAACTCCCCGGCGCACGTCAAGGAGCGCCAGATCAAGGCCGGCATGGCGGTCTACTACGTGCCCAACTCGTCCCAGCACACCAGCTACGTCTTCGTTGACCAGCTCATGGCGTCAGTACCTACACTTCTCTCTCTCTCTCTCTGTCTCATTCTCTCATTCCATCATCACTCACGCTACATTAGACGTTTCTTTTAACAATAATATAACTAGAGATTGAGTAGGCCTATATAAGAGATAAAACTAAGTATTTTTTTCAAAATTTCATTATGCGTCACTTTCATAAGAAAAATTATCCAATATTGGTCACTCATGCTACGAGAGTTGCTCACGTGCATGAGCATAATCTACTAATTAAAACTAGGGTTGCCAACAATAATCGATTTATCGATTTAGATCGATATTTCTTCAAACGATACGATAATCGATTCAATCTCGGCGATACGATATTAATATGTGTTGGCGCCGTTATAAATCCAACAGGATTTATTTGTGGCGCGGGATGGTAATCTTACGACTATCGACGAGTGAATTTGATGAATGGACTGTATGTAGAGTAATTGGGAAAAGGTTTATATAATAAACAGCACGATACCTGTGTGTTAACGCCGGTCTTTTGAGACCAGCTAGCTCGTTTTCCCTAGTTTGTCAATTGAACATGAAATCATTCGATTGCGTCATGGAATGTTGTATACATTGCAAACCGTGTTTCTAGTCGACCTTCCTTTCTCATTGCTGGTTGGCTGGTGGGTTGTCACGCGATGTGTGCGTCCAATCACAGCTCGCCATTCGCGTTGCGTGTCTGGTAGCTGGTCTCGCCTGATCAGTTCTCTCATATACTCGATTCAGACCGGACGTCTCGAAACGGCTCTCGTCGAGTATCCATTCAGTTATCTTCTACGTTCCCTTGAGTTCGGACGTACTGTACATTATTTCGCATGTACGCAGTTGTTTCTTTTCTATTTTTCGTTCTTCTTGAGTCGTTAATAGGACCTCTTTCCATACTTTCTTGTTTCTAATTCTTCACATTTGTTTTGGTCTTCATCATTTACGAGTTTGGGTGTTTTGTTTTCTCTCAAGCTTTTGTTTCTTGTTTATTCGAATGGTGTGCGGGGACACCACTCAGGTTTTGATCTATTTTGTTTCGCTTTCTATTTATTCTTTGATTTGGTTAATAACAACGTCAAGTCGACGTAGACCAAATACGTATCGTTTTGGGGTGAGGCATAATCCGAGTTTGGATTATGCTCGCCTGATTATTAATGCCAAGTCGGCACCCGAATACAGTCCACTGGTCCTTCATCGCCATCTCTAAGATCGGCGGTAACATTTTGGTCCCTGTGAGCCAAAGATTATTTTTGGTTCCAATTTCTCGTCATTCGTGAGGCGGAATCCATCTCCGGATTCTTATTTCGTTCTCTTGTTGGAATCCATTCGTGAATTCCATTCTTTTCACCACGCGGAGTCCATCTCCGGATTCCAATTGCTTTTACTTGTTGGAATCCATTTGTGGATTCCTTTCTTTGCATCACGCGGAGTCCACCTCCGGATTCCACAGTCATTCGTGGCAGCACCCGCGATCAGGCATCGCATGGGTGACTTCTTTGTCCTCCGCACTGAATCGGCTTCCACATAATTGGGTTTCCACGGCGCAATAATTTATTCTGTTTGTTTGCGAGTTATTATCAACAATTGTTTTAACTTGTTTGATAGACATTCAGTTCTTGAATTATTTTGCATTGTTCTTTTTCTGTGCATTTCGGCCGTATTTCTCCGTGATAATTCATATCATTTGTTGTTGGTCCTTTTTCTAGTTTCGTGTTTTTGCATTTGCAATTTATTCATTCGCTACAATGGCGTCTAAAATCGCAAAGCAACAGGCAGTGCTCACGGCAAAGCGAGAGCGGATATTCGCTTCATTACAACGCTCTTACGACGCATTTAAAACGCTTGATAGTGCCAGAGCTTTGTTGTGCAAGCCTCGCTATGACCAACTTGCCGTTTTGAAAGACAACTTTGAGGCCATTCAAAACGAAGTAATAGCTTTGAACGCTCAGCTTGACGAAGGCGTCGATGCTTTGCCGGTCGACGCTATTGAAGCCAGCTTCGAGGAAATGCTGTATGCGACTCATGATCTGTATCTCGCCGCCGTTGCCACGACGACGCCTACTACGCCTCCGCCGCCAAATCAAAATGGTTTTCGAGCCATCTCATTGCCGACAATCGCGTTGCCGGCATTCTCTGGTGATATTACTCGATGGACGGAGTACTATTCGCTATTTAAATCTCTCGTCGACGAGAACAACGACCTGAATCAAGTTCAGAAATTCCACTATTTGAGGACCACCCTCAAAGACAACGCCTTGTCTGTCGTCTCCGGGTTTCCGATTACGGAAGCCAATTATTCTGTGGCCTTGGATGCTCTTGTCAGTCGGTATCATAACCCTCGGTTGTTAGCCACCACGTATGTTCAACAGGTTTTAGAATTTACGCCTCTCAAAACCAATTCACATTCTGGGCTGCAATCATTTCTGAAAGTTCACAAAACTTCGATCGAAGCGTTGAAAGCCTTGAATATCGAAGATTTGTCAGATTTTCTGCTTTTCTCATTAGCACTGACCAATCTCGACACATCAACGCGCAAGGCTTTCGAACAGAAACATTCTTCGCACAGCACTCCTAGCTACGCGTCGTTGATCAAATTCATTGAAGAGCAGTCCAGGACGATGGAATTGTGTGGTCTCGACAAACAAGCAGCTAGCTCTTCAAAAGCTATTCCTCCTTCCACAAAGCGAATCAATTCGTTGTTAGTTGCGAATCCTCCGCCCGTCAGCTTTAAATCTCGCGAGCAGAGCAAATCAGCAAGCTCGACCACGAAACAATCTTCGTGTCCAGTCTGCAAAGGGGAGCATACTCTATACTCGTGTTCCGTATTTCGGCAACAGTCCGTTGACGACAAATACAACACGTTACGTCGCCTACAACGCTGCTTCAACTGCATGGGCGCTCACCTCAGACCGCAATGCACCTCTAAGAGTGTTTGCGTTACTTGCCAAAGTAACAAACATCATTCGCTGTTACACACTGCACGAATCAACCCCTTGACTCGTGGCACAATAGCAACCGAAGTCTCTTCTCCTCCGGAGACCACCTCGCCTCATCCTCAAACTCTCGCTTGTCAAGTCAAGACAAGCAAGCCAGTGCTACCCACAGCTCTGTTGGGCACTGTTCGCGCCTTGATCCGCGACTCTCACGGTCAACTGCAACCTATCCGTGCGGTTATCGACTGTGGTTCACAAATCTCTGTTCTCACTCACTCGTTCCTTCAGAAGCTAGGATTGAAAATCAATTTTTGTCATTCTGAACTCTCTGGTATTGGTCACGTTAGTGCTCGGGTAATCGGGACTGTTCAATGCAGCATCGCTTCCCGGTTCACCCCTGCAACCTCTCTCAGCGTACAAGCCTACGTTATGCCTGCGATAGCGAGTCAACTTCCAACCACCACCGTTCCGCTTGAGGTGTTTGAACGTTATCGCTGTCTCTCTCTTGCCGACGACCGCTTTCATGTGCCCGATCAGATCGACTTTTTGATCGGCGCCGATTTATACCCTGATATTCTTGAAAAGTCAGGTGATATTGTGATGAGTGGCAGTCCATCTGCCATAAACACGGTCTTCGGCTGGGTGGTTTTGGGTCCTATTCGGTGTTTGGATGCCGAGTTCCAGCCTCCGCTCTCTCTGCTTGCTTGCACTGGTTCTCCATTGGATCGTACTCTTCGATTGTTTTGGGAATCGGAAGAAGTTTCACGTCCTCTTCAAGTTGATCCGGACGATGAACTTTGTGAGGAGCATTTTCTTTCTACGCACTCACGGAACCCTTCCGGACGCTATTCGGTAGCACTCCCTTTCAAGAACACATCCTCTCCTCTCGGATATAATCGTGAGGCCGCCCTCCAGAATTATTTGAGTATGGAGCGGCGACTGAAACGCAATCCTGAGCATGATGCTGCGTATCAAGCATTCATGCAAGACTATATTCAATCGAACCACATGCAACTTGCAAGCACCTCTTCGAACTACGTGATTCCGCATCATTGTGTGCACAAGATTACCAGCTCCAGCACGAAGCTGAGAGTGGTATTTAACGCCTCTTCTCCAGATGAGAGAGGCGCCTCTTTGAATCAGCTGTTACTCAGTGGTCCCAAGCTTCAGAGCGAACTCCCGGGCGTTTTAACCCGATTTCGTTCTCATCCCATCGCAATTTGTGCTGACATTCGTCAGATGTATCGTCAGATTCTGGTCCAACCATCTGACCGCAAATATCAGCACATATTTTGGCGACCCAATGCAGACTCTCCAGTAAAAGAATATAAGCTCAACACGGTCACATATGGGCTCGTACCGTCAGCTTTTCTTGCTCAACGAGTGCTGAAGCAGCTCGTGCACGACGAAGGGGCTCCTTTCCCTAATGCTTCGCGTGCTTTAATATCTCACATCTACGTGGATGACATCGTGTCTGGCGCAGCAGACGTCGCTCAAGCTCGCATTCTTCAAGCGGAATTACAGGCTCTTCTAGCTAGTGGAGGTTTCGAACTCCGAAAGTGGGCCAGTAACCTCCCAGAAGCATTGAGTGCACTTCCGGAGGATCATCTAGAGACTCCAGTCGTGTTTTCGGATGACGATCAGGGCATCAAGATCCTTGGTCTGTTCTGGGATCCCCGATCGGATGATTTCTCATTCCACACCTTACCATTCGAAGGCGTGGTAACGAAGCGCACGGTCTTGTCGTACATTGCGCGCATTTTTGATCCTTTGGGATTCCTCACCCCGCTCGTATGCTGGATGAAGATTTTTCTTCAGCAACTTTGGTTATCGCGGGTGCAGTGGGACGACGTTTTACCACCGCTTCTTGCTCAAAGGTGGTTGGACGCGGTAGCCGAGATCTGTCTTCTCTCGAACTTCCGAGTTCCACGCGCATTTCCTGCTTCACAAGGCATACATCGACTTGTAGGCTTTTGTGATGCCTCCGAGAAGGCCTACGCTGCGATACTTTACCTTCACACAACGAATCATGCAACTTCGCATATTAGTTTGTTGCGAGCAAGGAGTAAAGTATCCCCGGTCAAACCCTTGACCATCCCTAAGCTTGAACTCTCTGCTGCTTTGCTTCTAACGCGTGTGCTGAAAGATACTCTTCCCTCACTCAGCACTCTTGTCGTGGAGTCAGTAACCCTCTACACTGATTCGACTATTGTGCTCGCGTGGCTTGCCACCCCTCCACATCGACTGAAGACATTCGTCGCCAACCGAGTAGTGGAGATACTCGACAACTCCACTCCTACCAATTGGGCACACGTGGATTCCGAAGAAAATCCCGCTGACTGCGCTTCTCGTGGAATACTGCCTTCTCAGCTCATGGAATACCCGTTGTACCTCTCGGGTCCTTCTTTTCTCAGGAGTCCCCATGCTCTGTGGCCTATCTCTGTGCCTTCCACTGATTTATTGTCTGAATTGCCAGACATTAAGCCTTCCATGGTCACTTTGGCCACAACGGTCAAAGTAGATCCTCTCCTTGTGAATTTTCGAAAGTTTTCCACACTTCTCAAAGCACAACGGGTCTTTGGGTATGTAGTTCGATTTGCCCGTCTCTTATTGGCGAAACGATCCAAGATTCTCCCTCCTACGGGTTCTTTAAAACCTGTGGAGCTGCAAGACGCTCTTGAACTGATCATAAGAGTCACTCAAAACCACTTTTATGCAACCGAGATCAGCCAACTTGCCAAACAGGGACAGGTTCTATCCCGGATCGCTTCGCTGAAACCTTTTCTCGAACCCTCGGGCTTACTCAAGGTGGGCGGAAGATTGCGTCACTCTTCTCTTCCTGAAGAGGCTCGGTACCCAATCCTACTCCCCAAAGAAGCTCACCTCGCATCTCTCATTTGCGATGCCTTCCACCGAACATCGCTACATTCCGGCCCGAGAACGGTACAGGCGCTGATACAGCAGCGTTACTGGATCGTTTCTCTGCGCGGTTTGTTGCGACAGCGTATACACCAGTGCATTACTTGCCACAAGTTTCGCGCAAAGCCTATGCAGCCTCCAATGGCAGATTTGCATTCATTCGTGTATTTTTTCTGTTCAAAGCACGCATTGGTGCTTTGATCATTTCTTCATGTTAACTTTCTTGTTGTTCTCTCTTTTTTCATTTTTTTTTAAAAGTCAGCGACCATTGAATAAAATGGTTGCGTTTTCTCCTCAATGAATCGCTCGGATCATGTGCGATTTCTTTGCTGTTCTCCGATCCAATTGGGAAGCAATCCAATTACTCGGTGAAAATCTCATGCTCACGTTGCCTATGAAGTTTACAAGGCTTCTTACGAACAGTTTGCTGTTCTAATTTCATGTTCCTAATTTTCCGTATCGTTTACCTCAGCTTTAAAATGTTCATTTTGGTGGGCGGTATGTTAACGCCGGTCTTTTGAGACCAGCTAGCTCGTTTTCCCTAGTTTGTCAATTGAACATGAAATCATTCGATTGCGTCATGGAATGTTGTATACATTGCAAACCGTGTTTCTAGTCGACCTTCCTTTCTCATTGCTGGTTGGCTGGTGGGTTGTCACGCGATGTGTGCGTCCAATCACAGCTCGCCATTCGCTTTGCGTGTCTGGTAGCTGGTCTCGCCTGATCAGTTCTCTCATATACTCGATTCAGACCGGACGTCTCGAAACGGCTCTCGTCGAGTATCCATTCAGTTATCTTCTACGTTCCCTTGAGTTCGGACGTACTGTACATTATTTCGCATGTACGCAGTTGTTTCTTTTCTATTTTTCGTTCTTCTTGAGTCGTTAATAGGACCTCTTTCCATACTTTCTTGTTTCTAATTCTTCACATTTGTTTTGGTCTTCATCATTTACGAGTTTGGGTGTTTTGTTTTCTCTCAAGCTTTTGTTTCTTGTTTATTCGAATGGTGTGCGGGGACACCACTCAGGTTTTGATCTATTTTGTTTCGCTTTCTATTTATTCTTTGATTTGGTTAATAACAACGTCAAGTCGACGTAGACCAAATACGTATCGTTTTGGGGTGAGGCATAATCCGAGTTTGGATTATGCTCGCCTGATTATTAATGCCAAGTCGGCACCCGAATACAGTCCACTGGTCCTTCATCGCCATCTCTAAGATCAGCGGTAACACCTGTGTTTCCCCTGAGGTATTTGTCTTGTAGCTTCTTGAAGCGTCGCGACAATGTACTTGAGTGCACTTTGTGAAGACGTTTGGTGGGAGAAAGAAGTACGTACGTATTGGAGGTTGGATTTGGAACTAACGAAATGGTTTGGGAATTGGTGATGAATAAATGATATGAAAAGGAATAGTAAGGCTTGATTTAACTAAATAAACTTCACTGCATAACGAGGAGATACACTATGCAACTTGCATACACGAGAAAAGACACTGACGAACGGGTGTCCGAGACTGACAACTTACAAAGGCAATATAGGCCCAACTGTATGACACGAGAGACAAGAAGTAAGTGACCTGAGATCGACTGCAATGACAGGTACATGATGTGCCTGTTTGTGGTATCTAAAGGTCACGGATGACGACATAATAACTGAATGCATATTGCGTATTACAACCAGGGGTAAGGGATGCGAAAACAAAACACAAGGGGAAAGACCTAGTTGGTCGTCATAATAGGATTGGCGCAAACATACCGCCTACCATGGAAAACAATGTTTTACATAACGAAAACGAAAATGATACGAAAAAACTTGGGAAAGGCACCCAAATTAACAATCGACGGGGAGAGAGACCAGTTTGTTCACTGGTCTCTTGTACACTCCGGTAGGAGTGCGCAAGGTCGCCACACGGACTACTTCGTCCGGGCCGGGATGTACATGAGTAACCCGACCGATAGGCCATGAAAGAGGGGAGCGTTGGGGTTCAAAAAGGAAAACGACGTCGCCTATTTGAAGATTGGGGGAGCCGCGCAACCACTTCCCACGTTGCATTTGGGAGTTCAAATACTCTTGGGACCAGCGGGTCCAGAACGTTTGGTGCAAATGACGAACGCGGTCCCAACGAGTCAAGATCGACTTGTCAACAGAAAAGTGCGATTCAGGGGGTGCGAGCAGAAACGTGCCTATGAGGAAGTGACCGGGTGTCAAGTAATCGGAGGACTCTTCGGGGTCTGATGCAGTGGCGCATAGTGGCCGACTGTTCAATACGGCTTCTATACGACAGAAGAGTGTAGAGTACTCTTCTTGAGTATATGCGTCGTCCGAAATGAGGCGATGAAGTAAAGCCTTTGCAGACTTGACGCCGGCTTCCCATAAACCACCGAAATTCGGAGCATGAGGGGGGTTAAAATGCCAGTGTATTTGGCGGGCCGAGAGGGCGTCAGAAATGGAGGTCTTGTCCTCGGATAGAAAAGCGAAAATCTCGCGAAGATGCCTGGCGGCTCCTACGAAGTTAAGGCCACAATCTGAATAAATATGCGCGGGAAGCCCTCGTCGCGAGCAAAAGCGGTCCAGGCAAGCAAGGAAAGCTGCGGTGGTCAAGTCCGACACCACCTCCAGATGAACAGCTTTGGTGGCCATGCATATGAAGAGGCACAAATATCCTTTAGTGCGGGGCGCGTTTCGACGAGTACTAGTCTTCACGAGAAAAGGGCCGGCGAAGTCCGTGCCCATGTGGGCGAAGGCGCGAGAGAGCTGCACACGTGGGGAAGGTAGATCACCCATCGGGGGCTGCATGGGTTTGCTGCGAAACTTGTGACACGTCATACACCGATGAATACGCTGACGTAACAGCCCACGGAGCGACACGATCCAGTACCGTTGTTGAATAAGGGACTGGACCGTTCGGGGACCAGAATGTAGAGAAAGCAGGTGATAGTGATCACAGAGTAGTGCTGAAAGATGCGCTTCCTTTGGAAGGAGGAGAGGGTGACGAGCGTCAGCGGGTAGAGACGAGTGACGTAGCCGGCCGCCTACCCTGAGAATCCCGGAGGGGTCGAGAAGAGGCTTGAGAGCTGCAAGGCTGGATTTGACTGGCTGATGGTGTTCTAGTTGACGCAGCTCGGTGAGGTAGTAACGTCGTTGAGTTGCGCGAATGAACAGGTCGAGGGCATCATTCAGTTCCGGAGGCGACAGCGGGCCGGTTGGAACAGCTGTTCGCGAACGCGTCGCCAGTAGGATACGAGCAAAACGGACTACGTGACCATAAACGCGTTGGGCCTTGCGTAGGCTTGAAAACTTGCAGAGATTGTCAAGTAGAGTGTCGACGGGGACGTGAGCGTTGAGGCTGACCGTAGCAGGTTTGACCTCCGGCAGCGCAGTGTCCGATACGAGTGAAGGAGAAAAGCGTGGCCACAACGCCGATGAGCCGTGCAAGAAAGCGGGGCCGGACATCCACAGGCGGTGGTTCATCAATTCTGCGGGTGTCAAACCAGGAGAAGCACAATCAGCTGGGTTGTCAGCCGAAGGTACATGGGCCCAGGAGTCGGGAGACGAATCTTCGGTGATTTCCACTACACGGTTGGCGACAAATGTTTTAAGCCGGTACGGAGGGGTGGCCAACCAGGCTAAGACAATAGTGGAATCCGTGAATAAATGCACCGAAGAGATGGACAAATCGATTTCAGAGTTGGAGACATCCTTTAACAGCCGAGTGAGCAGCACGGCGGCAGAGAGTTCCAACTTGGGTATTGTCAATGGTTTGACAGGGGCTACCTTACTTCGGGCACGCAAGATGCTGACCGAAGACGGAGAGGTTGGCGAGGCTTCGATGAGCACTTACAACACAGCTGCATAGGCTTTCTCGGAGGCGTCGCAAAACCCGATCAGTCGACGGAGTCCTGTGCCGTTGGAGAAGATGCGCGGAATCCTGAAGAGGGATAGTTTGTGCACTTCAGCGACGGCACGCAACCAGGCGTCACAGAGATGCGGAAGTAGAGTGTCGTCCCACGCGAGAGGAGTGAGCCATAGCTGCTGGAGGAACATCTTCATCCAGCACACGAAAGGCGTAAGAAAGCCGAGCGGGTCGAAGATTCGGGCTATGTAGGATAGCACTGAACGTTTGGTGACGGCTCCTTCAAAGGATTGAGTATTAAACGAGAAGGAGTCCGCACGAGGGTCCCATAGAAGACCGAGGATTTTGATGCCCAGGTCGTCGTTGGAAAATACGAGGGGAGTTTCCAGATGATCGGCCGGAAGGTTGCGCAGTGCGTTGGGATCATTGCTAGACCATTTTCGTAGCTCGAAACCTCCTAAGGAGAGGAGAGCTGTCAGTTCTTCTTGCAAGGTATGTGCTTGCTCGAGGGTTTCAGCACCAGACACGACGTCATCGATGTACGTGTGTGCAGTTAAAGCGAGGGATGCGAGCGGAAACCGGGTTCCTTCGTCGGCGACGAGTTGGCGTAGAACTCTCTGAGCGAGAAATGCGGAAGGAGTAAGACCGTACGTGACTGTGTTCAGTTCGTACTCCTGAACGGGTGAGTCAGGCGTAGGGCGCCAAAATATATGTTGATAATGGCGATCAGACGGCTGGATGAAAATCTGGCGGTACATTTGACGTATGTCTGCGCAGACGGCGACGGGATGAGTGCGAAAACCGGTGAGAATATTGGACAAGTCACGTTGAAGCTTCGGACCACTCAACAAGAGCTGATTGAGCGAAACTCCCGCTTTATCGGGAGCGGAAGCATTGTAAACGACCCGAAGCTTCGTACTGGTGCTGGCAACTTTATGCACGCAGTGGTGAGGTATCACATACGACGACGAAGTGGTGGCGAGTTGCATGTGTCGAGCCTGGCAATAATCAGTCATGAATTGCTGATAGGCGTCAGCATGGTCAAGAGTGCGTTTCAAACGACGTTCTAGCGCAAGAAAGTTCTGCATAGCAACGTCCCGATTATCGCCGAGGGGAGGGGGGGATGATGTAAACGGGAGCGCTACCGAATACCGTGCGGTGGCGTCACGTTCGTGCGTAGCGACAAAATGTTCTTCGCACCATTCATCCTCAGGACTTTGCTGGGGAGGACGTCGAACTTCCTCGGATTCCCAAAAAAGACGAAGTGTTCGGTCCAACGTCGGAGTCGAACACGCGAGAAGAGTGAGAGGGGGTGAGGTGGGCTTCTCAGACCAAGCACCACCCAGCCGAATAGGGTGTTGAGAGCTGACGGAGCGTGTCCTACCAGCGTATCGCCTGATCTCATTAAAATGCTCAGGTAGAGATCAGCGCCTATGAGAAAATCAACCTTGCCGG
Source organism: Brachyptera risi (assembly GCA_964007535.1). NCBI lineage: Eukaryota > Metazoa > Arthropoda > Insecta > Plecoptera > Taeniopterygidae > Brachyptera > Brachyptera risi. The sequence continues at coordinate 7,401,900 of OZ023332.1, forward strand.
GAAGGTGAAACTGATGATCGGCTAGAGTTAGACCACGATACTGGTTGTAGACATCGATAGGAACATCGCTGTTGGGAAGTTCGGACGAGATTGATGATAACACTACAGCTTGAATGCATATAGGTTCGTGGGGAGGACGCGAGAGGTGATCTTGCAGTTAACCGTGCCAAAGACACGCGCAGCCGAGTTTCCGATGCCGACCAGTTCAGATTGCTTAGATTCAAATTCCAGGCCAAGCTTGTCACCTACACTCTCCCACTGTACTAAAATATGTACTTATAATTAAAATGATTCGGAAAAACGATAAAATAAAGGTGAAATAAACTGATTGAGGAAGGTAAAATTAGGGAGCCTGACGGGTTACCTATCAGGAATCAGGATAAATTACCACAATCTGCAAGAAATTAAAGTTAGAAACAAATTTATTTAAGAGAAATTTTAAAAAATGATAAGAAAATGAAATTTATATGGTTACTTTAAATGATAGCAGAGCATTTAACACCTTCGGTAGCTAGCCGATTGAATTAAATACTACTAAGAAGGTGATGTACACAAATTAATGAAATGCAATTGAAGTTAAACAGGCTAAACTTGAAATAAAAATAGTTATATATAATATGTATATGTTGCGATGAATGTCCAATAAAAGATAAATGTCCAATGAATGTCACGTAAATGTCGAAATATCGGCGTGGTACAAAGTAATAATATGAAAAATAATAACGATACCGTCTTCAGATGACGTTGAATCGACAGCAGGCCTTGTTACTTGAAGATTCACGTAGACGCGTCTAGTCTTAGCGATGATAAACTTATGTGTACATGTACCTACACATGTATAAAACGTGGAAAATAACACACGAATCCTCGGTTGTACACGGAGGAGGGTGTGACAGGAGATGTGTCCACTCAGGATCACAAGTCAACAGTGACTATACTTTGTCGCCTCAGCAATCCTGTCTTCTGTAGAAAGTAGGCGGTCGGCCGGTCGCTGTGATTGGTTGCACCCTTACACAAACATCTTAAAATAAGTTTAGCACTGCTGCAATCTATGGTGAATTTAAAAAAAATTGACAAAAATGTGAAAAAATGAATTTAAATAAAATATCACTCATGCTGTATCGTGCTCTAAAGTAACCAACATGACTACGTTTACTATTAGCATTTCAAATCACAGATCATGATACAGGATGAGGATGGATTGAAAGAAAGGATAAAAGTACATAATAATAGAGGGTAGGCGGCGATAGGTCACAATTACCCCCCAAATGAAATATTAAGTAGTAATACTTAGGTATTTCATTTCCGTGAAAAAGGCTGAGAAGCTAAACAAATGTGTTGTTGTAAAATAAACCATACCACCCCTCAACAAAGAAAAAGGCATTGCTCATCTTTTGAATGGGTACATACTTTATCTGAACATCTGTATACAATCTATCTATACATTGTCGCAAACCAAAGAAAAGTGTTATTATATGGCGGACATATGCCTGTACCATAGGGTTGGTCTATCTTAATTGCTTCCGAGTTACGGTAAAGCCAAAACTAACTATTGTAAGCGCATCTTCTCACGTATAGTCACATATTCGTCTAAATCTAACAATAAGAGTGGAAAAGGTCTACTTGGAGGCAAACACGTGTTGTGGCCAATTATATTTAATAACAAAAGTGCGTAAACTTACTATTCTAAAGATTGAAAGAGCTACCTTCTATACAGCTTTAGTAATTCGACATATTCGTCTAAATCTGACAATAAGAATGTAAAAGGTGGCATACACTTGTTGTAGCCAATTATATTTGATAATAAAAGTGTGTGAACTTACTATTCTAAGATTGAAATAGCTACCACTATCTATACAGCTTTAGTAATACGACGTTAAACACACCTTTTACGATGCCAGATGTGTCGTCGGTTAGCTCGTAAGCGTTGTTTCCCGCTATTTGGGATATGGTGTACGGTCCATCGTATAAGTTGAAGAATTTCTTGGTCTCCTTGTTCATTTGATTTGACAAATGTAAAGCCCTAAGAAGCACCTGATCTCCAACCAGGAAAACTGTCTTTTTTTTGAATTTATCTTCGTGTCTTTTACTTCGCTGTTGACCTTTCTTTCGAAGTCTTTGTTCAGCCAATACGATTTTTGTGTTATGTGGTAAAGGGATTCCATTTGGCTGTGGAAAGTTAATATTACGAACTATCCCAGATGTGTAACTTTTATTGAAATGTAACTCGTTTGGAGTGAACCCAGTACTCTCATGTACAGTGGAGTTGAACCAGTCTTCACTTTGTGGTACCCATTTAACCCATGAGTTGTGCTTATCGGAACAATATGCTCGAAACACCCGACCGAGCTCACGCATTACGCGTTCTGAGGGGTTTGATTGTGGGTGTCTGACAGACGAATGATAAGCTCTTACTCCTAACTCCTCTAACGTCTCATACCACGCTCGGGCCGTGTATTGAGTTCCATCATCACTTAAAATGGCCTTAGTTTTATTTACATTGCAAATATAGTGTTCAGCTTTGCTGCTGACTGCCATCGCTGTTGCTTTGCGTAAAGTGTAAAGCTTAACTAATTTAGAAAATAAATCTACAAAAACTAGTATGTATTTACATCCCAAAGCTCCTGTAGGTAGTGGTCCATACAGATCTGTGGCTACTAGCTGTGCCATATTTGACGGAATAATAGGGTGAAATGTACCGTGAGCCGTGAAGGGGGCGTGTTTCGTTTTCTGACATATGTCGCACGATGCAATCACCTGTCTTATGGTTCGCGCCATACCTTTACAATGAAATGTCTCTCTCATCGTATAGAGACATTTTGTTGCTCCAAAATGACCGATCTCTACATGTATCGACTTTATTACTTTCCTAGTGATAACATCAGGTAAACAAAGTTTCCATGACTCGTTGTCGTCTTTGCCTGGTTTATGAAATAACCGCTTGTCCATTAACATGTATCGCGGAAACTTATCAGCTGTTGTCGGTGATTTTAGCCCGTCTATAATAACGCGAAGTTTGTCATCACCACGCTGCAACTCATCTATTCTTTTTAATTCCCTTTTAAGATCGGGATCTATTGAATGAATTACCGGATCAACCAGGACGTCTCTTTCTAGTCTATTGCTCTCAATTATAGAGCCGTCATCTTTTCTTGGAAATCTACTGAGAGTGTCCGCTACTACGTTTAATCTACCAGGAGAGTATTTGATAGTGAAATTAAATTGAGTCAACCAAAAGCTCCAGCGTTTTAAACGGCCAAAAAGAAGTCTGCATTTCATAATAAACTGTAGCGCTTTGTGATCAGTGACGATAACAAAGTCGTGCACCCCCAAAATGAAAATTCGAAATTTATCTAGAGCCCATATTATGCTTAAAAGCTCCTCTTCTGAAACTGTATAGTTAAGTTCAGATCCTTTCAAAATACGCGATGCCATAGAAATTACTCTGATCTCGCCTTCCTCATCCAACTGATAGAGTTGCGCACCTAAGCCAAACTCACTTGCATCACAACTGAGATAAATTGTTTTTGTGTAATCGGGATGTGTCAATAATATTGAGTCCACAAATAATGTTTTAACGCGCTCAAAACGCTTCGTTTAACTCACTCGTCCATTTCCACTTCACGTTTTTTTTTAACAATTGCTGCAGTGGTACTGTGTGTTTTGCATAATCATTTGCGAACTTTCTATAATAACTGCACAGCCCTAAGAAACCTTTTAGTTGTTTTTGATTTCGTGGCGGTGGCCAGTTATGTATGACATTCAGCTTTTTCATGTCTGGCGACACCCCATGTGAAGTTAGAACGTAACCGAGAAATGGTACTTCATCCATACAAAACAGTGACTTCTTGAAGTCAACTGTCATACCAGCGTTTGAGAGCTTACCTAAAACCTTGTCTAAATGGTCTATATGTGTTTCAAAATCCTGTGACGTAATTAATAGGTCGTCTACGTAATTAGTAGTGAACTCGCGTACTTCGTCACCCAAAACGTGTTGAATACATTGTTCAAAAGCTCCCGTTGATATACTAAGCCCGAAAGGTAGAACTTTGAAGGAGTATATTTTTCCACAAAACTTGAATGAACACAATTTTTTACTATTTTCCGATGAAGGAACCTGCCAGAACGAAGATACTAAATCTAGTGTTGAAAGCCATTTAGTGTTGTGAAAACCGTGTATGATTTCGTCGGGACTGTTCGGAAATTCTCGTTCAGGAATTAATATTGTGTTTAATTCTCGCGCGTCGAGACACAATCTTACCGATTTATCTTTTTTTATGACGACGACCAAAGGATTTATGTATGGACTACTTGATCTCTCAATGATCCCATTTTCTTCCATTAAATCGAGTTGTCTTTGAACTTCCTCTCTGTAGGCAAAGGGAACAGGATAGTTCTTTTCGAAAAACTTACTATTTGTTTTTATTTCGATAACGTGTTCATAATCGCGTACGAGTCCAGGCCTCGATGAAAACAGATTGTGGTGTTTTGATAGCAGTTTAATAAGGGTGTCTTTCTGATAACTACTTAGCAAATGTTGTTGACCTACGATTTCTGTTATCGTGTCTAGTGATGTTAAATTACCATCCTCGTCGTCTGTTGGGCTGTTGATCATGAAAGCGTTCAATTCAAACGTAATGTCATTCTCGTAATCCGGCTGTTGATCCATGTTTTCGTTTCCTCTCTTCGAATTTGGCATAACTATAATTTGTGGATTAACAGTTTTGTTTTTCAATTAGAAAGAGCCTACTTCGAATCTCAAAATCGCATCGTTGTCGGCTAGCCAATCAACACCTAATATTACGTCTTTAACTAAATCTGAAACTACAAGGCAGACAACTTCAGTGTCTATACCGTCAACAAATATATTCAGTAGCACTTGTTTCGTAACTCGCTTACTACGTTTACTTGTAGCACCTAAAACAGTTACGCCAATGACGGGTAGAGTGTTTAATACCGCCCCATCATTTAACAGGTAATTATATATAGATTCTGAAATTGCATTGATTTCGCTACCCGTATCGATTAGTGCATTGAACTTGAGCCCATTTATCTCTAATATTGCTTCCGGGCATTCAACCGTTACAATCTCTTTTTCTTCTTTTTCTTCAATGAGAAATCTCGGATCGGCCGATCTCATAATCATTTTAGCGTCTTTGACGGCGTTTATGGAAATCTGTTCGCTATTCAGTTCGCCGCCATCTAGTTTTCCGATTGAATACGGTCTTGATCGTTTGTGGTGGTCCTATTTTGTAACGCGTTGACGTTAGGTTGACGCCATGATTCATGTGGTCCTTGATTGGAATTATTACCACCCTGCCCGCGATTATTGTAATTTCTCGTCGAGCTATTGTTGCTTGCGCCCGCCTGGGTCTGAACTTGCACAGCCGCTTGCCTATTGCTGTTACGAGACTGGAAATCCATTCGCGTAATGCTAGAGTTTTCGCTCTCATACAGCTTCAGCAAATCTAACACTGCTGCCGTCGATTTGCAAACCGGAAGTAAAACATTTTTTGTGCGTTCGGGAAAATGACTTATTAACGCTCTCGCTAAACTATTGTCGGGAATAGGGGTGTCCAAATACCCCGCGGATTGAACTATGCGTCTGAAATACGCTGACATGCTAATCGAGCATTCGTTGGTATACTTTCCGCTGTAAACATCGCGATAAACTTTACTTTGCTGTTCATGATTCCAATATTTGTTATTGAACTCCGTTTTGAATTCCGCGTATGTACGGAAACGGTTGTCTGATCCAGTCTAGGGCTGGTTGATTGAAACATTGTCGTGCTAAGAGTAACCTGTCCCTGTCACTAACGCCAAACATTTCAAACGTGTCATCTAACATTTCAATAAATGACATTGGATGGATGCCATCATAATTACCACTAAATCTAATGTCTTCGAGTTGCAACTGATAGCTGATCGTTTTTAGACTGTACGTATTATCTAACGCAGCAGTATCTCGAACTTGTGATGCGGGCAATGACGCGTTCTGCATGGTTTCTGCCATAGTAGCATTGTTGCGCTCAACTGACACAACACTAGCAGTTGAACTAGAAGGCCTAGTTTCGATTGCCTTTAAGCGTTCCTGAATGCTATTTAACATGGTTAACACAGCTAACATCGTTGGGTCCTGGCTTGCCGTAGCAGCTGGAGCGTTTTCCTGATTAGCAGCAGTGTTCGTTTCTACGTCTTCCATATTGACGTTATTAATGGTGGTCTCTTTCCTTTGTCGGGTTACTACCATACTTATAAAGGCAAAATAATAACTAGCATAATAAATCTCGCGAAAAATCTAATAAAGATGGTGTGGGCGCCACTTAGTTTGAGATCACTAAGAACTACGAAACAAATAAAATACCATTTCGATGAAATGAGCAATGAGAAACCCTTAAATTGATGAATTGATTGATAAATCTCAGGACGATCGGGTTATTTTCAATACCGTTCAAATTGAGACGAATCCCTTGAAAGTGATACGGTAACTGAATTAAGATCACTGAGCGGTTAATTGAAACACAATTATACTCATCGCCAAGTGTCTTATCGAGCCAGCCACGTTGGGCGCCAAATTGTCACCTACACTCTCCCACTGTACTAAAATATGTACTTATAATTAAAATGATTCGGAAAAACGATAAAATAAAGGTGAAATAAACTGATTGAGGAAGGTAAAATTAGGGAGCCTGACGGGTTACCTATCAGGAATCAGGATAAATTACCACAATCTGCAAGAAATTAAAGTTAGAAACAAATTTATTCAAAAGAAATTTAAAAAATGATGAGAAAATGAAATTTATATGGTTACTTTGAATGATAGCAGAGCATTTAATACCTTCGGTAGCTAGCCGATTGGATTAAATACTACTAAGAAGGTGATGTACACAAATTAATGAAATGCAATTGAAAGTAAACAGGCTAAACTTGAAATAAAAATAGTTATATATAATATGTATATGTTGCGATGAATGTCCAATAAAAGATAAATGTCCAATGAATGTCACGTAAATGTCAAAATATCGGCGTGGTACAAAGTAATAATATGAAAAATAATAACGATACCGTCTTCAGATGACGTTGAATCGACAGCAGGCCTTGTTACTTGAAGATTCACGTAGACGCGTCTAGTCTTAGCGATGATAAACTTATGTGTACATGTACCTACACATGTATAAAACGTGGAAAATAACACACGAATCCTCGGTTGTACACGGAGGAGGGTGTGACAGGAGATGTGTCCACTCAGGATCACAAGTCAACAGTGACTATACTTTGTCGCCTCAGCAATCCTGTCTTCTGTAGAAAGTAGGCGGTCGGCCGGTCGCTGTGATTGGTTGCACCCTTACACAAACATCTTAAAATAAGTTTAGCACTGCTGCAATCTATGGTGAATTCAAGAAAATTGACAAAAATGTGAAAAAAAGAATTTAAATAAAATATCACTCATGCTGTATCGAGCTCTAAAGTAACCAACATGACTACGTTTACTATTAGCATTTCAAATCACAGATCATGATACAGGATGAGGATGGATTGAAAGAAAGGATAAAAAGTACATAATAATAGAGGGTAGGCGGCGATAGGTCACAAGCTTCTTGATTAAAGAGTGAGTGACCGCCGAGATCTGAGATCCAGAATCGATGACGGCACGAAAGGGTTGGAGGTTTCCTTCCGCGTCACTGATAAATGCGCGGACAGTACCTAATAGCACAGTCTTGACAACTGGGGTGTCATTCGATTGACAGGTTAACACTAGAGGGTTCGCGTGCGCAGCGGGGGTGGCCACGGCGGTTGCGGCACTGACACTCGGGGTAGGGAGGGGTTTCACTCGAGGGGAGTGCAATAGCGAGTGATGTTGATTGCTCTGACAACTTGTACAAGCCCGTTTTGACTTGCACTGCTCACGTGTATGTGCGCCTAAACAATTAAAACATCGGTGAAGACGCCTTAAAGTTTGGTATTTCTCATCACGAGTTTGATTGAGAAACATGTCACAGATGTAAAGGGTGTGGCTTTGCGAGCATAACGGGCATGACTTCTGCTGTTGACCAGAGTGAGGTGACGTCATCTTCGAGTGAGATGCAAGCAATGAATTGACCCGTTTAACGGGCGATGAGGTACCAGCCTGATGCTGGCTTGAAGTTGGCACGTCGAGGCCACACAGTTCTAATGTCCGAGAGTGATCTTCAATGAACTCGATCAAAGAAGCGTACGTAGGAACACTTTGCGACGAATGCTTGGCTTCAAAAGCCTTACGCGTAGAAACATCGAGATTTCTGGCTGTCAACGAAAGCAGGATATAATCCGCTAAATCGGGGAGAGCTAGCGCTTTGAGCGCATTAATCAAGTTTGTATGAACTCGTAGATAGCTTTGAAAGCCAGAGTGTGAATTTGACTTTAGAGGCGTAAATTCTAAAATCTGACGAATGTACAAACTTGCTATCACGCGAGGGTTTTGATAGCGAGTTACCAGTGCTTGAAGAGCAAGTGGATAATTCACTGGAGTTATTGCGAGACCAGAAATAACAGCTAACGCAGTTCCCTGAAGCGTGGACCTCAAGTAATGAAACTTTTGAATGGCATTCAGTGATTCATTCTTGTCTATTAGAGACTTGAATAAGGAATAATATTCCGTCCACTCAACAATATCACCAGAGAAGCTAGGAATGTTGATGCTAGGCAAAGAGACTGCTTGCATTGCCGTGCTTGCGTGAAGGTCTGGCATGGCCTGACTAACCACTGGAATAACCTTGGATTCAGCTTTCCTGAAGGCTCATTGAGCAGCGTATATCAAATCGTCGAAGCTGGCATTAACCTGTACTACGTCGAGTGGCTTCACGGTTGAGTCCAGCGAAACGTTGTGCTGCATTATTTTTTGCTGCACGGCGTTGAATTCGGTTCGAATCACGGCAAGACGTTCGAACCTATCCCGCACTGCGTTTACATCGTCGAGCTTCAACGACTTGAATTTGTCATAGGTTCGCTGAATTTCAGCAAACAGTTCTTCACGCTGAACTATGAACAACCTTTGTGCACGGATTTGTTCATCCATGACGAAAACCGAAATGAAAGAATTTCTTTCTTAATAATAATAACCGAGCGTAAATTGAACAAACACGTGAATCAACGTTGATGCAAAAATGCACGAGAATAGGGCAAAGGACAACCAACACGAAACGGTCGAGCGTCCCATACGAGAGGGAATGCGGGTAGTGACTATCACGAGGTCACCTAGCGAAAAGCAACGAGAATGACGTGGTAGATACAAGAAATAGCACAGCAATGTGAAATGACGGACTAAAACGATGCTAGACACGGCTACAACGACGCTAGACCTACCGAGACTTATTCACGAGCGTCGAAAATAAGCTGAGATGATCAGGAGATCAGAGAACATAGCGAGTACGAAAATGTGCATAATGAGAATGAACCAAAATAATTCCACAGGGAATGGAAACACAAGTCAAGGGGAGCATGTATCACGAAACTAAACTTCCACGGCGAAAACTAGCTGATGCAAGGCTCCGGTTCGAGGGACCATAATGTTGGCGCCGTTATAAATCCAACAGGATGTATTTGTGGCGCGGGATGATAATCTTACGACTATCGACGAGTGAATTTGTTGATTGGACTGTATGTAGGGTAATTGGGAAAAGGTTTATAATAAACAGCACGATACCTGTGTTTCCCCTGAGGTATTTGTCTTGTAGCGTCTTGAAGCGTCGCGACGATGTACTTGAGAGAATGCACTTTGTGAAAACGTTGGGTGGGAGAAAGAAGTACGTACGTATTGGAGGTTGGATTTGGAACTAACGAAATGGTTTGTGAATTGGTGATGAATAAATTATATGAAAAGGAATACAGTCGAACCCGCATATAACGAATTTCAAGGGGAATGAAAATCTGTTCGTAAAAACAGAATTTCGTTATAGAGATTTATTGCTTTTTTTCATAACAGCACTTGAATTTTAGAGATTTATAAAGATAGGCCTACATTTACGACTTAGGCCCTAGTATAGTACTGTATTAGGTGACATATTATCATCGCATCGTATCATCACTTAGTATGTTTGTAGAAAGTAATAGAAAACAACAATGTCCTTTCATAAAGAACTTATCATCTGCTATCACTTGACACCACTCCCCACTTCTCGTGTTTTATTTCCTAGGTTACAGGACACTATCACGAATGGAAATGAAGGAATGTAAACAAAAAATAGATAAACAAAGTCATTGAAGATGTCACCATCACGTTATTATTTAGTGCACGTTGAGCTAGTGTTTTGATATTGGCCGTTCCACTGTGCGTGGGATGGGAAAGGGGGGTGCAGCAAGAGTCATGACCACGTGTTGTACGCATCACCAGCTGTTACGATGTACAGTCCGTTCAAAATAAATGTAACCTGAAAATAAATTCACGCAAAATGCTCCGATTTTCGAACATTTTGTTGGAAATAGCTGAAAATAATGAGCAAAATATGCTGAAAAGTGACAAAAAATTCGTAATAACCGAATTTTGAAATATAAATCACTTCGTTATAGGTCTTTATTTAACATTGTAAGGATAGGAGATTTGAAGGGGGATGGTAATTAATTCGTAAAAACCGAAATTTCGTTAAAACCGAGTTCGTTATATGTGGGCTCGACTGTAGTAAGGCTTGATTTAACTAAATAAACTTCACTGCATAACGAGGAGATACACTATGCAACTTGCATACACGAGAAAAGACACTGACGAATGGGTGTCCGAAACTGACAACTTACAAAGGCAATATAGGCCCAACTGTATGACACGAGAGACAAAAAGTAAGTGACCTGACTGCAATGACAGGTACATGATGTGCCTGTTTGTGGTATCTAAAGGTCACGGATGACGACATAATAACTGGATGCATATTGCGTATTACAACCAGGGGTAAGGGATGCGAAAACAAAACACGAGGGGGAAAGACCTAGTTGGTCGTCATAATAGGATTGGCGCAAACAATATGATTATTTTCAATCATCGAAATGAACATTCTTTCCTTTTCAAACTTGCTATTTTACCCTTTATGTAATTGCTCCAATCAGTGTATGTGGCGCGAAAGTTCTTGTTTTCTATTGGGCACTCGAAAGCCAATGAGAAATGCTGTTTGCAATGACGTCAGAGTTGATATACGCAAGAGACGAAAATATAGACTTGGGCCTATCGCGCGGTTGGGTTGTATATGAGGTACACACACTGTTACAGACTGCGAAGCACTTTAACCTATAAAGGGTACCGTATTGTCAAGAATATAAATATAAGCCCAGCTATGCGATAACGAAACGACTTGTGACAAACTGTTGAGAGAGGCCTCAATTGATTGCCGGTTTTGAGTGTTTTTTCACGCTAAACCCAAAAACAGTGCGAAAGCAACTGAAGGATCGAAATATTAGTTCGAAATACAGATTAGCTGGAATTTGGATTAACCTTATCAATTCACATTGAAATGCCCATACCTTTGGCCAAGGACCGACTTTAGGTTCGCAATATGTCATATTTCCGATCAACCAAGTTTGTAATAACGAGGGTTTACTGAAGTATTCTACTAAAACTTATATGGTATGAGAATTATATTTGTTGACAAGACCTCCCCAAAGTGTTGAAACAACCAAGAGGTGCTGCTTGGTAACTAGTTCCAACAGTGTGGACTGGAAGCAGGCGGTGATGGTTGGTTGTGTTGCAGGGTGAAGGGCACCGACTCGTCCTGGGAGCACAACAACGAGCCCCCTCCCACCTGCCTGGACTTCTCCGACGACGAGGCTGAGATCAACGCCCGGCGGGCTGTTCAGGGCGACGACCCCGCGCCCAGGAAACGAGTCAACTCGTTCGAGCGGCGCATGAACGAGCGTAACCTGCGCAAGTCTGCCCTGCCCTCCGAGCCCCGCGCCCCTCCCTCTGGGCCGGCGCGCGGGCGCAACGACCGGCGCCCCTTTGCCGGGCAGCCACGCACCCCCAGGCCCAGTGGCCACCAGCCCAGGCCCAGCGGCCCGCCCCCCCAGCGCGCCCGCCCCGGGCTGTTTGGCCGGGGCGGAGGCTACGGCTTCGGCCCGGTACAGTCCCAACCCCTGGCCTTCCAGCATGCACACCTGCCCCCCATGCGCTTTGTCCCCCCTGCCCCCGCCAGTTCCCGGCCCCCTGCGTCGGGCATGGCCTATCCAATGCAGCCTGGCGGTCAATCCATGTACCCCTCGAGCTTCGTACACAGCGCCCCGCACCTCCCCTTTCCCGTGCTGCTGCGGCCAGCCCGCTTCCAGGGGGGGCCTGCCCGGTACGAGGGAGCCTTCAGCCCCCCGGGCCTGCCTTTCACGCCGTGCTACCCACCACACGCGTACAGCCCCATGTTTGCTGGCGTACCCATGTTCAACCCAGGCTTCCCGCCCCCCCAGCTCCCCCCCCGCAACACCATGTACCCGCCGCCCCGAGGGGGGGTATGAACTCATACCACGCTTGCTTCTCGCAATGTACGCCTACAGCACATTCAGTTCACCAATTTTTTTTTCGATGTGTACTTTTTTTATTGTAATAGCTTGTGTGCCTAAAATGAAGGCAACCAGTTACTCTGTTCTCCCCGCATCTAACCCGAGTGGAAGTCTCCGGGAGTAAGGAACAACTGTGGTTTGTAGACAGTTGCGATCAATTTAATTGTGACGACAGAACCTATTGAAGGTGGCCTGCTGGTATTCCAGCTGGGACGTTCTGTCGCCCGGTAGAACAACGCACCAGGCCACGTGCATGGAACATCATCACCTGGAAATCAAGGATCTATTTGCCTGAGAAGTTATTGAATCAATACCCCACCTAGGCATGGACATGGCTGAGTTTTGCATGAGATTGCATGCTACGGCATCATTGTACAGCTGTCGATACCAGGATTTGCAAGCGGAAACCATCGCTTTGTCGTAGCCACTCTCCACGTCTCGGAGAATCCTGATCCCTGAAAGCGAGAATATTCTGCAAGCTGGATTCCCAATAGAACTAGAAGTGACCTATAGGAATACGTACTAAGATTTGTGACGTCATGACCGAGTTACCAACCTGAGATGTAGTAGGCCTAGCAGGTCTCCAAGCATACGTCCGTCACGGCCTCGGGGTCCCGGTACAGGCGGACAATAGAACTAGTTGAAGTTGTCCTGTGCACATTGTTGCGACTCGTTCACACCGTGGTCCCATCCAGAAACCGTAGCACAATGTTGACGTGCCTTGCGTGATGCCGTCGCAACCAGATAGAATCTCGGAAACCTCGACTAGTTGCTTGTACGTTTCTCTGGCGTCGACCTACAACCTGATTGGCTGTTTGGTTCTGACCGCGGGTCCGGGTTATCAAACCCTGTCCAGAAGACTTCTTCCAGGCAGTTCAGTACGGGCTACGGTCTTTTGGACAATTGAAGATTCACTTTTCAACTGTTGAGGTTAGACCCCATTTATCATTCGTAAAACGAGACCTAAGCTACATAGAATAAAGAATTCACGAAATAGTATTTTGGGTGCACGCTGATTCATTGAGTCGTTCCGAAATAGTAAGCCGTAGACGACATGCAATACATTACTAAGCCTATTTCACTCAAACATTGTTGCAAGATTAGCTGTTTTAAGGTTTGTCAAACCTGAAAGGTGTGCTAGTAGAAGTAAGTGTGTCGGCTTCTGAGTGTTAGAGTTGGGGTAAAATAGGGCTGGAGTTTGGCATCGAGGCAAGTGAACGTCATCCTTACTGAACTCTGAGCTGAGAGTAGATACAACTTCAATACATCGATGTTTCTAAATTCCAATGTTGTTTAATGATATGCTATTTGATAGTTATTATTGTATTTGTATACTAATGTCATTAAATTTTATTCTACATACATTATTTCGAATGTAATATGTTTTCTTATGATAATAAAGTTTATATTGAAAGAAATGGCGTCAAGTAGGGCCTATTGTTATTCTGTTGGTCGTCGGGACGAGGTTCATCGGGAGAAACGCAGCTATAATCTCGTTCATCTTGATTCCTTGGAGCTGCATCGAGACGGAGACAGGGGACGCCTCAAATTTCAGCGTATTACGTCTGGTTTCAAACAGTCGAGGCGTCCTCGGTAAGAAAAATAAAGAAAGTAGGGCAAATAGTTCTGGCCTGGATGATTTCACAGATATTTTTAAAAGAAGGATACATTATCGGTGGGGCACACGCCTCACCTTGGACCCCCTAACGACGTCCAGTGTTGGGGAAATTCACTTATAAAAGGAACTTTTAGAAAGTTCAGTTCATGTCTAATAAATCGGTCTTTTAAAAAGTTCAAAGTTCGTTTTCGTGGCTTTGCTGTAAACGTTCAAATTAAAAAAAAAACAGAAGTTCATTCAGAAATTCACCTTGAAAATTATATGGAAAAAATGGTTCGAAAATAATACATGGCTCGCCTGGTGACAAGTGAGTGATCACATGTGATGAAATCCCGAACAGGGAATGTTATACATTCGGAATAGACCGTAGAATAGTCGATCTCATTCGGAATCTGCACGGGGAACTACGGATAGTGCGATTGTGTTGAATGGGATTATGAGTGATCTAAAATTATGAACTTTCAAATGAACGTTTTATTCCGTTGAAGATCACCGAAAAATTCAACGTGAAGAAAGTTCAAGATCGTCGACTGTAAATGTAACGCGTTCATTGAAAAGTTCAGAAAATATGTACGCGTTCATTTTGAAAAATTATTACCCAACACTGACGAGGTCCCTGGATATATTCAAAATGCAAGGTCCCAAATTACAAAATAATTATATATCGCTTGAATATTATTCACAATAATAGATCGACTATACATACCGTAATTAAAATAACATTCAGTGGTGTAGGCCTATTCGGGCCGGGGCGGCACCCTGGTACTTTAATTTTGAGGCAGGGCGTACCCTAGTACCTTTTTTTCTTGAAAACCATATTTGAAAACATTTAGGCCGAAAGCTAACTTGAACCAGATAACTTTTAAACCTCCAATGTTAAACATGATGCATCCTGATAGATGGAATCTGCCAATATTTATTTGTAAGGTCAGACTTCACAATAATGACAGAATCTTGTAATGTAGTGTAGAGTCAGTTTGTGAAATTTTTTGTACTACCTTATAGGAAGGAATGTATTCACTGGGATTTAGCGCAATGAACTTGATAGTAACCGATCTTTGTACGAAACTAATCTCTAAGAGATTGCCTTGCTTTTGTTTATGAAAACTTGATGGACCACCCCTAATAAAGTTTAATCCTACACCTTATGTAAACACTTGGCTTCTTAGTCATCGATCAGCTGGCGACGCACAATCGCAACATGTAGACCATGATGCACCCGCGGAGGACCAAGCTGCGAGAGATTCTCTGGCGATTATTTCAGATGCAAAGGTAAAAACCACATCATTTTCATTTCATATATGAATTGGAATCTCCTAAAACTGACATTGTGGCATCTTACAGAGTCCCCCCCGCCGAGTTGGGATGAATGGGGTTTTTCAGTTATCACCGCCTTGGTACTTTTATTTTTAATAATAGGCCTACACCACTGATAACATTACAAACAGTAAAGATAACCAGGAGACATTTTTGGTTGAACTGATGAATAAAGACTGGAGTAAAAATAAAGACTGGGAAATTAGAAGGTGAAATAGTTGAAATGATAGAAAATTTAAAAGTAACAAAAATGGCCTCTAACAGTGCAAAACAAATTTAACAATAAAAAATAAGCACTCGAACAATAAATGAATGGACACTAAATTTAAAAAAAACATAGATGAAAAGACCTTCCTATTTAGAGAGGCTAGATAAATGGAAAAGATATGCAGATAACACTCGCATTGTGTTGCACTCACAGCCTTCTTTATTCAAATCATTCATTTCTTACACTGCCCTTTCACTCGGGCTATTTGGACGGGTTCGCGCAGGCAAAAATGACGTCATGGTCTGGTATGTACTGCACCCTGGTATCTAAAGTTCCAACTTCGAACAATTGTCATTCTTTTCAACTGTCATTCTTGTCACAATATTCTGTCAATCTCTTGCGACGTTATTGAGGTTATGTCATATCTACATTTCGGCGAGGGTCTATAGGCTTACCCAGATTTAGACGTGAACGATATTTATGTTGACCCAAGCAATAAACATCATTCAAGAACTTGTCCCGGTGATATTCCGGATTCATTATATTATTGAATAAAATCTTTCATATCATTTATTATAATAAACAAAGTTCTAGTTGGTGAACTCGCGAAGTCACGGCCTAATAGAATGCGTGCGTAATTTAAATTATCCTACGGAAATTCCCAAAGTTATTGGTATCTTCGCAGATATGACACTTCAAACAAACCGATTTACTTGAACATCTTTAGAAAGTGACGTCATGGTCTGGAAACAACGGCACCAACGGCGATTTTGTGAACTAAAATAATTGGACATCGGTTAACATGGGAAGCATACCCCGAGTGAAAGGGCAGTATCAGAGAAGAATGATCTGAATAAAGAAGGCTGTGGTTGCACTTAACACATGCAAAATCAAGATGGCGTCGATCGTCAGGTAACCTCCAAGTTCGCTCGTGGATTAAATTCTATTATTAGTGAAAATAGTTTGTGAAATTAATAACCGAGTGGCGTCTAGACTTGGTGTGTTCTCCTCGCTCTTGTGTTTCTATAATTATTGTAAAAATTTCAAAATGGCAACAAGAAACAGACCATCTCATAATCCAGGTCACACTAGGCCTACAAATGGACGCTTGGAAGCAATCAACCACGTGCTGGTGGAGCGTGTAAACGCTCTCACAGTCACCACAAGGAATTTGATGGCGGATCTAAGTTGTCTGAAGGATGACAATAAATCTCTGAGATCGTTGATAAATAAAATGTGTGCAAATAATCCAACGATAAATAAGGATATCAATGCAAATAGTGACGTTGATATCGATCTGCTTTTACCGACCATAATCGCTCAGACTTGTCCTGAGACACCGTCGTGCTTAGATAGAGAGAGGCACCCAGGCCTATCAAATAATACAAAAGTTCCCCCTGATCTAAATAACCACATTTATCCCGAAGCGTCACAACCTACGAGCTACATAGGCCTATCCAAGACTATATCCTTGCATAAACAAATCAACGTGAAGATTTACGGTGACAGTCATGGGCGAGATATTAGCGCCATACTAAAGAAAAAGATACTATTGGAAGGTCATAAGAACCTGCACGTTGAGTGCCTCTTCAAACCCAATGCACCCTTGGAAGAGGTAGCTAACATGGCTACCTATGTGAAAAGTACCCTTACGAAAGGCAATGCAATTTTTACTGGGGACCGATCACCACTAAAATCCTTAATTTATCTAAAGAGGCATTGAATTATTATTTGTATTTATTCAACGATTTGTTCAACAGTGGTATTGTATAAACCAAGTCGGATATAAAAACAAAGAGCACAATAAAAACGAGTCAGATGGCTGGAAATTCATTGATACTGTAGTACCGGTAAGATTTTTCCAAGAGAGATGTCTTCAATGCATTTTTCGAATCGTCTCTGTCAAGTGTTTTTAAATGAGCTGGTAAATGGTTAAAAAGTCGCCTGCCGGACTGCATCACGCCGACAGATGTCGACTTGAGTCGACAGAACACGTGGGTGATGTTGGCTGCTCCTCGGGTGTCGTGTTGGTGCTGACTGTTCACATAGCACATAACCACAATTACCCAATTGGTGACGTCAAATATCAGAGCCACATTGAATTTTACGATTCTTCAATGTGAATTTTAATGACATATTGTAATCAAGAAGACTGTTTTCGGACATTTTCTTGTCCGAATGTGTCTAAAAATAGAATTGTGGTTATTGCTATTAAAAAGTTCAGGGTTCTGCTTCGTACAAATGCATATTGTCATTATGTAAAGGCATGGAAGAGTGAGTATTTGGAGCCGTGTGAAGCCATTTCTACAGGAGTCTCTGGTGCCTAATCCAAGTATGGATATTGCACTTATAGTATATTTCACTGAGAATATAAATATTTCTTTAAAAGATGGTGAAGTACCACAAATGGGCTAAAACGAGGAACTATCATGCCTGTGCCTAAAATCTCAAATAACTTTAACGGGTAAAACTTCAGACCAATAAATATGTTACACATTTCAGAAAAAGTATTATAAGAGGTGGTAAAAAAACAAATATAATCTTTCATCTCTGACGCTGAAATTATTACTGAACAACAGTCTGGTTTCAGAGGGAAACAAGAATGCGAAACAGCAATTCAATTAGCAATAAATAACTTGAAAACCAATATTGCAGTATTTTTAGACCTGAATAGAGCCCTCGGAACTATTGATAGGAATATTTTAATTCATAAATTGGAGAAATACAGGTTTGAAGGAAAGGTGCTTGCTTGACTGGTTTGATCCATATTCAGATACTAGAACCCAAGTAGTTGAATTTAATTACGATTACTTGAATAGATTAGTGAATAGCCCAGGTGTTCCACAAGGTTCTAAATTAGGTCCTCTTTTTTTCATGATCCACATTAATGATATTGTCACTTACTTGAATCTATGACTACAATAACGTAACGGGATAAGCAACATGGCGCTTTCCTTTCACACCATGCATATATCAGAGGGATGCCGCCTCACAAATGTTATGATGATTTGCTGGTATTGTTGTATGTTGATCTATACAAGTAATAGATGTAATGCAATCTGTGAATCCAGCTCTTTCCAACTGCATTAAGCAATATTGGAATGAATTTCATTTGAATTGGCCAATCTAAATTTAAAATACGTCTGTAAAAGCATTTAGTCCCCTAGTCGAGAGCCCATACTGCTATATTCACCATTTGATAACTGGATAATTACTCATCATCTACGAGAAAGGTCAGAAACAATGCAAGTATACAACTATGTGCTATACACTGAAATACGAGCCTAATACGTATAGGGCCTACGATTTGATTTGAAATAGCGAATCTCCGAAATGTACACGAAAGCTCTGATTCCATCATGGTGAAAACGGCCTATAATGTCAAAAGGATAGGACTTACGCCATATTGCTTATCCCGTTACGTTATTGATAGTCATAGCTTAACTGTAGTTAGCTGTCTTTTATATACATTTATATGCAGAAGAATGATGATGCACTTATAGCATGTAGTAGTAAGGATGTAAATAAGGTTCAAACACAATTGAAAGAGGATTCAGGAAAGATAGAAGAATGGTTCTCTTCTATTAGATGAGACTTATGCTAGAAATGACCTAAGCTATGATTATTTGTTCCAATTCAGTTGGAACTAAATCATGTTGAACAATCATTGTATAGTTATTACTAGGAAAACTCCGGATGCGCGTTGTGAGATGAGCTTAGAAGTATGGAAATCTAGAATGAAAAATATTCTGTCAGGTCAACCCACATTTACGGACCTTGGATTACCTCAAACGTTCAAAAACCTTACCTGTCACTTGTTGATATTTATAGTGCTGCAACCTGTCGCATTCACACTTTGCAAAACCAATTGATTCAAATATTCAATTTTAAATGTACACTTTTATTGCGTTTTCTTTGTTATTTCTCATTCGATAATTGTAAAAATCTCTGAAAAGGTGAATGATAGTATTGATCATATTTGGTGAGAATTTGAGAGCTTCTGAAGAATTCTTGTTTTCCAAGTATTTTTCCTTCGGGTTATTCTTATGAGGATTTTTCAAGTTTTACGATTTTTTCCGGAAAAACCTTCTTACCGATTTTCCTGAAAAACAATTCCAGTCTATTCTGGTATAACAGAAATATGTAGAAGTTTCAATCCGATATGTATCTTTTCCTGCCCTGTACAAAATTACAAAAAAAAGCCTATTATTTTCGGTATGTGAAATGGAATCTTTGCTAAGCTCATCCAAAACAGGAGAACGCGGGATTCGCGTTGTGAGATGAGCTCAGAAGTATATAGAATTGTACAATGAGAAAAAAATCGTCTGTTCAGTCTACATCTACAGAGTAGGCCTATACAGACACTGGATAACTTCGAACGTTTAAACGCCCTGCCGGAATCAATTATGTCACGGCCTCCCTGTTCATTCATGACTGATTTCAATCGTTCATTAAAATTAATTGATGACACTTGTTGCTATAGATTTAACTATGGCTTTGTTTGGAGTGAAAGTACGTTTTGAATGCGTTTTTCTCGTTATCTCATCCGATTGTTGCAAAAATCTCTGAAAAGGTGTATAATAGTACTACCCATATTGGTAACACGCATTGTGGTACTTGATATTGTGAGCCTCAATGCTGCTAAAGTGGTACTTGATATTGTGAGCCCCAGAATGTGTTTTCTGATCCCCAAATAATACGTTCGCTGATGCATTATTCGTTTTGTGAGCCTTGATTTAGTGAGCCCCAATATTAATATAGTGAGCCTTGTTTTACTGAGCCTCGACACATTCATATAGTGGTACTTGATTTTCTGATCCTCATTTCGCATGGAAAGCGCCGCGACCAAGTTCATATAGTGGGCCTCAATATTATGATCCTCACCAAACTGGCCTCGATTATTCGTATTGTGAGCCTTGTTTTACAGAGCCTTGAAATTGATACATCAAGTACACAGAATCCCCGCTAGGTCTCGCCCCGCACCAATGCATTTTGTATGACTTCGGAGATGGTACAATTGCATACATCTAGGACATATTTTTGGCATTTCAAAATTTTTACAAAACGAAAATACATGCTGGGTGAGTTCAATAAGTCTAACAACACAGAAATTGCAATGAAATAGAATGGAATTTGCATACAAATCAGGCTCTGGAACTTGAACCCGGCAGCGTCCTTACAATCCCTTTAATGTTCCAACCAAGATCCATTGAGGGTTGCGTTTGCCCGTTGTAAACCATCGCAACCCTCTATGGATCTTGGTCTCAACAAACTGCTTGCACTTCTCGTCATTCTCGCTCATATAGCTGACAGAGTGTTTGGAATCTTTGGGTCTGTATATATATATATATATATATATATATATATATATATATATATATATATATATATATATATATATATATATATATATATATATATATAATTATATATATTCCATTATTATATATATATATATATATATATATATATATATATATATATATATTATTCACTGTTTGATATTTAGAAACACAATTCAATCAATTCATAATCGTTCTTTCCCGAAACCAACCGAGCACTGACTCTGAAACTTGGGGTAGTGAATGCATTAATTATTTTCAAAGTATCAGAATTAGTGATACATGTGGGGAGGGGGGCAACGTGAACTTAGTCCCCATATTCGACTTTGACTTTTCTCTGCAACTAACCAAAAACAACCTTAACTGAAACTAATAATTCTGAAACTCACGGTATAGGCCAGAGAGTAGCAGTGGTAGCATTTATTACTCGCAAATTAACCAAAACATTACTACATATAAATCTCATCATTCAAGACCAGAAATCTTGATACAGGATGAGAATGGATTGAATCAAAGGGTACTTATAATAAATGCATAATAAATATTCATCGGTGAGTACTGCAAGAGATCGTCATATACCGATAGGAAACTGACGATTTTTTTCGGCCACATTTGCATAATGTGTAATAAAAATATTGAAAAAATAAAATTTAATTGCATTATCATTGATAAATTGATGAATGCGGCTTTGAACCCGCAACTATGCGTCGATCAGAACCCGAGAAATCGAGAAGTCGTTTATCAATGATAGAGAGATTTTCAGTACAATACAGAATAGAATTACTGAGATTATTGATTATTAAAATTACAATATTAATTACAAATATAATGTGTGTAAGCATACAATAACATGACATCTAGGCGACTAGGCCTAACTGCCTCCGGACGGCCAATCGCCCACTTTGACAGTGCTGCCACCTGGTTAGCTTTTAATCACGAATAGATTTGATATCCTTCATCAACCGGCATTTGAATCTGTAGCTCATCGGGGCTCTGGTTCTGATTTAATATGGGTCTAGGCCCCGATTTTCAAATAGGGTATGTGCGGTCGCTCATCAAATTGAGAAAATCATTGGTGGTTTCAAAAACACCAATAACAATCGTGGTGATCAACCGAGAAATGAATTTGTGATTACCATACAATTATTCATTCAATATAAGTTTCATAGAAGGTATGTGCGACATCAAATTCCAAAAAGTCGAATTCTTACATTTCTCAATTTTTTCTAGATAAATCACCCAGCACAAATTCTGAAACTTTTGGCATAAAATCTACAAGCCCAGCACAAAATATATGCAATGACTTAGAATTTGTGCTGATATTGGAGGGGCTGCGTGAACTTGGTCCCTCATGTTTTGAAAATCGGATTTTCTCGGTAAATTACCCAGCACAAAATTCTGGAGCTCTCGGCAAAAAATCTATAGAGGCCTAGCACAAACTCTGGACAAAGTTCCAGAATTTGTGCTGATAGTGGGAGGGGCTAGGTTCACAGACCTTGTAGACGTTCCTCATTTCATTGTGATCACCAAAAGATGAATACAAAGTCCTTACGAAAACAATTTATGATGAGTAAAAAGAATGTATTTCACTTAATTTCGTATTCGATCATTTACACTAATTGACATTATTTAAAATGAACAAAATCAGTGATATTACATCATATTATTCTCTTATTCACCACATGAGTATAAAATCATAGAAGTTTATATGGATCATGGTTCATGTGATGTACAAGTTATGCATCCTTGCCGAGATTTTCGCGCCTAATCGACGGCAACCTGTGGTTGGTCGAATGCGAGTCTCGTTTCAATTTTGTCCAACCAGAACGGAAGAAAATACGCGCGGAATTCGGATTCAAATCACACAGTTGTTGAGAAATGCCTTTTAACGATATTATTCAAAAATAATAGTAGGTCTACAGTATTTGAAAGACGAGATTTGGGATATAAAATAACATAAGAGATTATGAAAGATGATAAAAGATATAATAGATGTTTAGACAGAATGATTCACAACAGACATATTCAGACCTTTGTCATTCTCAGTGGCCATTCTTTTCCATCTCTAATGAAGAAGTTGGTGAAGAATTCAAGAAGAGATATTGGAGTACCCACCTAATGGATAGATTTTCTCAATAACTTCCAGGACAGTTCTAGATTAGAATAATTATCTTTAAAATACGGTCACTCTTCATTTGATAATATACATCATGCACACCTTATAATGATACTGGATTGAGCAGCATCAACATCGTTTTCGACACTCTTGTTATCTCTAGAATCATTCAAAATTGAGTTCATAATACGTCGCCTTGGAGTCTTCTTGTTCTAGGTCCAATTTCCATTATTTTTGAGTAAGATGCCAGACATAATTGTTTTGTGAGTGCATTTGTTCTATATCCACGTAGTTCAAGTCCATTTCCCTCATACTTTTCGTGTTATAATCAGAAAACTAATGATTTTGGAATAATTGTGACATTTCAAAGACATTTTGGAATAAAATGTACAAATAGATGCACACCATTGTGCGGAAGGACAGGCATATACAGCCGACCCGTAACTCAATCAACTAACGCACTGCGCTAAGAAACTGAAGTCACCGCTGTGCGTGGGTTCTCGTCCCGCAGAAAAAAATGGGTTTTTGTTAACGTCCTTTCACCTATTATCACTAAAAATAATCTTCATCGTTTCATTATCACCCGCTCATTCGTATCCCCTTATAACCTTGCTGTTGATGGGGTCGGTTCTGTTGGTTCTGTGGGTCTGAAGGTTGATGGGATCTCACAGTCTCATTTAAATTCACAATTTATTTCACAAAATCGTTAATAAATCTACGCTCATTATTAAAATTATTATATTACAAGATTAAAATTATTTCAAAGTGAATTGAAGTGAGCGAAATGGTGGTCGTTGACTCACTCTTGCATGTGAGTTCGAAGTGTGACTGCTTTTTACCCCGCGGACATCTTCAATAGCGAGTTCGCCTTGAAAGACGCGATTTCAAACCCGAAACTTGCATTTCATTTTATGCAAATATCATAATAAAACCGAACATTTCCGCTGCGGATATATCTCGATACTATAGGCACACCGAGAGTATATGTTAAAAGGCCGCAGGCGCTCTACACGGGCTCGTTCGCTCGCTTCAGACTCGAGTTTAACATGCATCGTGTGCTAGGCGCAGCCCATAGACTAGCAGGCCGAACTCATATTCGAGTAAACGCCGTTAGTTCCCTTATTCACACTTTTGATATATTTCACAGTCTATATTTTTTTTCGGTATTTAAAAATATATATCTAGGTTTTCGTAAACTAGAAATTTTTTCATTTTTCATTTGAAGAATTTGAAAAATTACAAATTTTTAGTTCAAAATTCTGTGAATGCGATAACCTCCGTTTTTCAATTATTAACAGAATGCAAAAACAATCATATTGATATCTCAAAAATTACGGCCGTGAGAGTTTGCGGCGTGAAATACGAGCGCCTGCGGCCTCTTAATTAGACATTTTTGCTCAAACCTTTGAAGTTTATTCGTAATAAGCAGTGAAGAACCCCATCAAACAGTTCAATGACATGACTGTGGCAGTCATAAGCCGGTTATCTTAATGTAAATCCCAGAAGATATTGATCACGGAAATTGATTCACCCAAAAATTCATCATAATTGTAACGTAATAACAACTTGATATAATGAATGAATGATTTGAAATAAATAATAGACGATATTGGCCAACTTTTCATTGTGATATTGAAGAAATTAGTTTATAGAGTTTTGAAACTGCATTCAAAATTTACAGAAAAATGCGATGCGATAAATTTGCATCGTAGTTTTCCACCTGAAGCCTTGAATTATATAACGTTGGAAGAAAGAGGAAAAATTGATAGACTTTGCAATTTTCATAGAGCTTGGCAAGGCAAAGATGGGTGGAGAGAAATATGGTAAAACTGTTGAAGACAAAACACATTACAATTACAGAACATCGCATGGCAATTAAAAGAGTACAAGCTAAAATTGTAGGAGGGACATATAGGCAAGTTTGCCATTTTAAACAGAACCGGAAGGAGTGGAATGATTTTGATGACACAATATTTTATGAAAATGGAGAAGAGATAGAATTATAAAAGTTTAGAGGAGGATTAGAGAGAAGGATTGAAGATTGGTCAGCATAATGAGAGAAGATTCACTATTCTTATTTGATTCTAATTTCATTATTCTGTTCCATTATTCAATATGCTTAGGCCCGGTATTACGAACGAAGATTAAAGTCTGAGTTATATTGTCACGACTACGTTTTTACCTATATGCCATGGGGATGTATAGTGAGAGGGTAGTCGTAAGGGATTCTAAGGTTACAGAAAACTAGGTTGTTAGACCTTTGAACATTGGTTTATTGAGAGATAATTTCGACTATAAAGGCCGAAAGAGGTTATGCACTAAATTTACATGAATCTAAGAGAAGGTGGAACACGAGTGCCTGGGCTGGTTACCCCCCCCCTTTCAATATAAGTTATTGAAGCTATACTTTACAACAGAACGGCGTGGCGAGTCTCGTGGAGTGGTACCGAAAGTGAGGTGCGAACCCGGGACTCGGGCATCTTCCCTTCTTATTCCCGGCCGCGTCTTGATGAGGTCCACTCCCGGAACACGTCCGTCCCTGTCGATAGTTGATTTCAGAGAGAACGACAATGGCGTTTCCGCGGAGTGAGACGCGTATGTAGAACAGCTGATCCACAAGTGCATTCACCTGGCTTTGCAAGCCATGCACTTTATGGATACACGAGCGGATGCGAGTTGTCTACAGTTCTTTCCACTCGAGTTGATGTGCCTATAGTCTCTTTATCCGATGGTGAAGTGGGAATGAGACTATAGGCTGCTGTTTACATACGCGGGGTCGCAACGATACTTCATTATCGTGACACACCCCCTCCTTACTAGATGCTCGCCCCGAGCGTCGATCGCAAAACCCTCATGGTCAGTGTCGATGGATCCTCTCGATTCCAATCTTGCTGCTGGCTTGTCATCTAGAAGTTCTGGTAGCGTACCACCCCTTGAGACGAACCACATTCGCTTTTAAGATGACTAAAATTGAAAAACACTTATTCCACAGTACATCATTGTTCCATCTTTCCTTTCATCAGGAAAAAAAAATTAACTTATTTATAACTCTTCTCATAATGAAATCATCATCTCCTGATATCGAATACAATTTACGAATGAATATGAGAGACAAATTTACATAAACAATATTTTCACCTCATAGGCTACCCTAGCACACACAAAAAATATTCAAATGTCTATCATAATCAACAAAACATATTCATAAATGAAAAATTCATGTACTCAATCGAAATGTTCAAATTCACAATTCATGGATTTCAAATTTTATATCAGCCCCAAATGAATATGTATACCAATACCATACATCGCAATAACTACTCATACATTTGAGCTAAATGACAACGTGGTCCAGTAGTCTTGTCGTAGGGTAGGTTGAAACGTGAGATCGTCAATTTACAAATATTTAAATAAAATAAATACTCTCTATTAGGCCTGATTGTGCTCACCCAGGATACAAAAATATTCCTCCCCTGAAATAAGTATATGTAAGGGTCTACTTGCTACTCCCGGAAGTCCAACCTCACGGCCGTCATCTTCCCGTCCGTCCCTCTCAAGCTTCTACCAACAACTGCAGTAACCACTAAACGCGAAATAACTCTCAAAGTTCCAACCTCCTAGTGTGAGTACCACAAAATTACATCAAATGCAAACATAACCAAAAGGAAAAATAAAATAAAACAATACAAATGGAAAAAATGTGTAACATAACATTATAAAAAGGAAAAGAAAACTATACCAATCCAACTCATTGGCAACTTGAGAAAAATCATATAACATGTGTGATAAAATGTCTATACAAATAATGCACATGTTAATCAAGAAAAAAGAATTCATTTAATATTCTGAGAATAAAATAACACATGTCATATCGTGAGGGTCCGTATGTCGTATGTATGTCAAGTTCCGTATTGTGGACACTTCATTATGCACACGCCAATACATCTTAAGACTTGACGCTCAGCTGCATCTGCAAGGCTCTGAACTGCCCTCGCTTCCCGCAGCAAGGCTGTGCACAATCTTCCACGGCCTTGGCGATTCAGCTCCCTGTGTGTCGTCGACACACCTGCACTAGGAGTGAAGCAAATATTCTCCTTGTTGATGTGACGCGACGTATGATTTTTCCATTTTTTCTCTCGAGAATCCCACTCTTGCGGACATAGGGAATCGAAAGTGGACCCACCGTCTTCCGACCCTCACCTTCCGTGCTCTCTACGGTCGCTCACTATATATATTTTAAATAAGTATCTCCCAACAAATGTAACACTCATGAATTATAATCTACCAATTAAAGTACCGACATTTAAGCTATCCAAAGAACCACCCTCTCACGTCACGTCTACGAATAACCATGTCTTAGTCTCGACACTTCACATACAGTGCCATAAAAAAAGTGAAATATATATGGTCGGTATACCTAAAACCCCCCTTGAGCCCCCGACTAAAACACGGTTTCGTAAAGATACCTCAAAACAAAGAAACAAACACATCCCTCGACAGCAACTCGAAGGGATAACTGAAACCAACCGTAGTGAATATGAAAAAAAAATGTTATCGTGAATACGTTTTGTCGTGGACTGTACAAATACTCGTTCATAGTTTTGTTGAACATGCAGAGTATACTGAAACGTAACTTCCTACCAATATTATAGACTATGTGACTATTGAAACAAAGACCGTTCATACACAACTTCACTGCTTGACCCCCTCACACTAATAATCAAAATTTGGGACAAATGAACAATCTATTACACAACCACCTTGGATATCTCTACTGATTTTGCGCACTTCTCAACCGCCAGCGATCCGGGGCGTAAAACGGTTTCATCCGAATTACATGAACTACGTCATTCACAAGCTTGGACCCTTTCTTGAGGGCAACTACATAGTTCACGTCAGATACCTTACTTATGACCTTATATGGACCCTGCCATCGTAGCTGCAACTTGTCAGATTTTCCCTTTTGACGAATAGGGGAGAACACCTTGACAAGTTGACCATCCCCATACTCAACATGACGGTGTTGAGAGTCATATCGAATTTTCTGTTTTCGCTGCGCCTCACCAATCCGCTCAACAGCCAACTGTCTAGCCTCGTGTACTTTCCCTATGATCTTAGTGACGTCCGACTCGAGATCATCCTACAGTCCTAGACCAATGTCAATCGGTAGTACGGGATTACGTCCGTAAACTAAGTAAAATGGGGTGAAGCGAGTTGTCTCTTGCCTAGACGTGTTATAAGCAAAAGTCACCAGGTCGACATAAAGATCCCAATCTCGATGATTAGATGCCACATAATTCGACAACATTTGACTCATGAGGCCATTGTAATGCTCAACTAGGCCATCACAGGCTGGTCTATAAGAACTTGTGAAGGTGCTACGCACCCCTAATCCCTTCATTATGCCTGTAACCAAATTGCCTCTGAAGACGGCACCCCTGTCGCTTAGAATCTCCCTGGGACACGAGTACTTACAGATAATCTGAGATACAAGGAATCCAGCTACATCATTTGCACCCCCCGATTTGAGACATCCGGTCACCACCCATCGCGTTGCGTAATCAGTACAACAAATAATAACGGTGTTGCCGTTCTCAGATTTCGGGAACGGGCCAAGAATATCAACCGAGATTTTATCGAAAGCCCTACCAACTACAATGGGTTGTAACAGCCCCGCTGGTTTCTGTGTGGGACGTTTCCTAGCTTGACAGTCGGGACAACCCTTACAATACAGCTCGACTTCTTTCGCCATCCCTTGCCAAAAGAAACGTTCCTTAACTTTACCATAGGTTTTGGCGTATCCCAAGTGTCCACTGAGAACACTGTCATGACAGCTATACAACACTTCATATTTGAGGCTTTCCGGAATTACTAACAACTTGTTTGCACCCCTTGAATCAAAATTTTTCTTATACAGCACCCCATTTTCCAACACAAAACTACGTGATTGTCTGCTCACTCTCGACGTAGCCTTATCCGGATTTTCTAATGCTTTCACCAAATCACGCAAAGCCTGATCTTCTTGTTGTAAGTCAGCTATACTCTCCAAATTGATTGATAGTACGCGCGTATCCATCCCTTCCTCTTCTACAGTCGGGTCTGTAAGTTTCTCTGCACTTACAGGATAACGGGCACAGATTTCACCTCACTAATAGAAAACAATTTACAGAGATTTCAAACCACCTCAGCGATTCTAGAACGATTGAATTTGGAGTACCACAGGGTACAGTGTTAGGTCCGATATTATTCTTACTTTATATTAATGATTTATGTAATATTAAACTGAATGGTAGAGTTATTTCCTTCGCAGATGATACTGCTTTGATATTCAGAAGCCACTCGTGGGAAACTGTTTTTCAATTAGCAAATATAGGTTTTGAAAAAGCAAGCAATTGGTTGGATAAAAATCTTCTTACTCTTAATGTTAAAAAAACTAAATATATAACCTTCTCTATTAATAATTCCCCTAGCTTAGAAGATTTTTCACACCACTTGAATTCAATCGAATCAGTTGAATCAATCAAATATCTAGGTGTTATAATTGACCACAACTTACGATGGGATGAACAAATCAGAACCAGTGCCAATAAAATCAGGAGAACCATTTTTAAATTTGTACAACTAAGAAATATATTGGATTTCAGCACATTAAAAAAAGTATATTATGCTCTTGTTCAGTCTATCATTCAGTATGGTATCATAGGTTGGGGTGGAGTCTATCCTACCAGTCTAGATCCTATAATTAAGGCCCAACGATATATTATGAAAGTTTGTTTGAAGAAATGGAAGGATTATCCAACAAACATGCTATTTGATGAGTTCGACACCCTTGATGTTCGTCAGATATATGCTAAAGAAGCTATTCTCTACATGGTCAATAACAATTTACTAGAAAATATAAGCCATTCACAAAACACTAGACAGAAAGTAGCTGGACACACCCTTACACTGAGAAAAACGAAAAGATTTGGACAAAACAGTGCAAAATATATTGGATCGAAACTCTATAACAACCTACCTATTGAAATTCGAAAAATCACATCTTCTAACAAATTTAAACTAGAAATCACCAATTGGATCAAACGAAAGGGCCGTGTATATATTGATAACTTGATAAGCATTCCCAACTTACAGAGCCGAAAATGACACAATGTTATAGGCCTATAACTATTATTATCGTTTTCGTTTTTATTGAATACAAAATTTCTTGATTATTGTTAATTACTATTATTATCATCATCTTCATCTTCATTTTAATATCAATGCTACTATTATTATTATTATCATTCAACTTGTCTTGTTAATTTTTCAACTCCGTGTAATCTTTGAATATCTTTTCACCTAATAGTGACAAATTAATACTTGGGAATAATTATCAAAGTATGAATATTATCAAAGTATAAATATGTTTTCACTTATTATATTATGTTGTTACTATGTTACTATGTTACTATGATATGTCATTATCATGACATATCAACTATGAATTATTTAATACTTGTCTTCTTTCTAATTCTAATTCATATCCTATTTTTATATTATCCTGAGTGCAAACACAAGGTCTCTTTCTTGCACTCAATATTGTATTTCCTTCAACTGGTATATTATTAGAATTGTATATGTAGTATACTGTTATACAAAATATGAACTATATCCATAACATTGTATTGAAACTTGAATTGAGGAAATAAATAAATAAATAAATAAATATGTAAGGCTCCAGATTTATGATAGATTTTATAATCATATTCTTGTAACTTGATCGCCCACCTTGCTAATCTTCCTGTTGCGTCAGAGTTGTTAGTCAGATAACAAAGACTACAATGATCAGTAATCACCTTGAAAAACCTGGCGAAGAGAAATTGCCTAAAAACTCCTATCGACCACACAATAGCTAAACACTCTAAATGTGTCGTGTTGTAGCGGGTTTCAGCGTCGGTAGGGCGTCGCGACGCATAACTAATAGGATGCAAATCTCCATTTACGCGTTGCATTAGTATTGCGCCTAGCCCGTAGTTGCATGCGTCCGTGTGCAATTCGACCTCACATCCCTCAACGAAATGGCGTAAAACAGGGGCAGAAATGAGTCTCTCTTTCAACTCTAGAAATGCCTTTCTTTGCTCCTCCCCCCACTCGAACTTCGCGTTCTTTCTTGTAAGAAGAGTTAGCGGTCGCGCGATTAAACTAAAATTGCAAATGAATTTCCGGTAAAAGTTGGCCAACCCTATGAACGCGCGCACATCTTTTAATCTTTTAGGGGTAGGAAAGTCTTCGACTGCTCTCACCTTCTCTCGGTCTGGCGATATTCCGTATGCGTCTACCTGATGCCCAAGTACCTTGATCGACTGGTAACCAAACGAACATTTTGCGGGATTCAATGTTAGCCCACTCTCACGAAAACGATCTAGTACCAGTTTTAGCCTCTCTAAATGTGTTGTGAAATTATCCCCCATGCACACAATATCGTCCAAATAGCAAACACACGCACTCCACTGCAAACCAGCTAGGATCTTATTCATTGCCCTGGAAAATAGAGCGGGTGCCACCCCTAACCCAAAGGGTAGGACCTCGAACTCATACAACCCCTCTGGAATGATGAACGCTGTTATTTCTTTCGAAGTCTCCGACATCGGCAACTGCCAGTACCCCGAGAACAAATCAAGGGTTGAAAAAAAACGAGCTCCAGTGAGGTATGATAAGATGTCGTCAATTAAGGGTAGTGGGTGAGAATCAGGTTTGAGAATCTTATTTACCTACCTGTAGTCTACACAGAATCGCCACGAACCTGATTTCTTTTTCACCAAGACCACTGGACTCGCGAAAGGGCTTCTAGAAGGCCTAATTACTCCATTCTGCAGCATCTCATCAACCTGTGCCCTAATAACCTCCCTCTCTTTCTTCGCAACCCTATACGGAGAACTATGAACCGGTTTATTCTCTAACAACTCCAGCTCACATTCGCCCACATTGCCCATCCCCATTTGGTTAGGTGTCCACGCGAACTGTTCAGCATATTTGTTCAACAACCCTATCAACTCGGCACGTTCCCCAGCCCCTAGGTTAGGGTTGATGTCTAGCTTGGCACTCACATCTATTTTCTCACCTATTTGCACTTCATGTACACCGTAACTGTCAATGTTTTGAGTCCTACCATTGAAATCACCCTCTCGAACCTCTTCTATTTCCTCGAACACCCCTAATTTGGTACCCTTATACACTGTGCAAGGTGTACTAGACGTGTTAGCCAAAACCATCTCACCATCCCCGATCTTATCAAAAATTCCTCGCGCCAAAAATAAACCCTGAGTAATGAGTAAATGCGATCTGGGTTCAAACAAACCTACACCTGGCCCTGAACTACCCCTACAATGAAATTTACACATTCTTTGTGAACCACCGGGTATAATAACTTCTTCACTGGCTAATGCGTCTATTTCTACTGCATCAGAATCAACCAACACACTTAGAACATCCTCTATCAGCTCTTTCCCCGGCTCTGACTTCAAAACAACCCCTGCGGTATTGCCGAAAGTTACCGAGACCAACCCCTCACTATGCTTAAAGGTAACCAACTGATTTCCATAGTCGATTGTTGTCGCACACTTTGCACAAAAATCAGTTTCAATTATACATGAAGCTGACAACCCTTGAACAGCTATCATAGGTATAGCGAAACCTACTCCACCAATATCCACGGAAACCAACACCTTACCTACAATTTGCAAAGTGGAATTATTAGCTGTGCGCAACAACAAGCCATGCACTTTCTCATGATTCAAATGACGTACTAGCTCAGCTCTTACACAACTGACCGCTGCACCCGAATCAATTAGAGTGGATACTTCTTTGCCTTCAACTACCGTACAAACTTGGAGTGAACCCAATGTCCTAATTTCAACCACCCCTAATTCCACAACGTCAGAACTCTGATCTGACTGAATAGGGAATGGATAAAAATCTGAGAACTCCCTTACGTACTTTCTCCGTTGTATTCTCATCCACCTTCTAAAATCAGGGTCATTACCACATTCTACATTTAAACTACCCACGGTCATACCCCCTGATTGCATGGCCGTGGTTAATCTTTTCCCTCGACAGCAGAGCTTTTGACAGCCTCCTGGGCTTTCTTCAGACTGGGACAACCCAACATATAATGTCCAGGCTTATTACACAGGTAACAGACTGGTTTACCCTCCCTGGTACGCTGATGGCTACGACCTCCACCCTGATGTGGTCGACTACCCCTATAGTTATCCTGGCCTTCTTGCTCATCAGAAGTTTGGGAAGAATCAATGTATTTAGATGACGCGAATTGTTTCGAATGATTGAAGGGTGAAGATTTAGGTGACGCCCCCTGTGTACTTGAACTTTGGCTATTTTGGAAAGATTGTAGAACGTTAACGAACATTTCTTTTTGGGCTGACAACTCCATCGTCAAAGAGTTGACCTGGGCAGTCAACTCGCTCAAGCCAGGGCTAATATTATCTTGCCGAGTTACCTCACTAACACTTGTTTCCCTCCGTTCCGCACTCCTGGGTAGACGAGATTGAACCCAGAATTTACCCTTCTGAATTCTTTTCAAATTACTCAACAATTGGTCTACGGTGTCATTCTCCGCAATAACAACTTTGTCCAATACACTAGCCAACAACCCACTCATTACTTTTTCTACTTTGTCTACTTCCGCCATCTCCGGATCAACAATATTGCACAATCTCAACACGTCGAACACGTAATCCTCCACCGACTCCCCTAGCTCTTGCACCCTGTCTCGTAGCTGAGCCCTCACTAGAGTTAATTGTCCCACCTGTTCAAACTGACCCAACAACTCCCCTTTCACCACCGTCCACGTCAGTGATGGAGTTGTGGGAGTGACTTCCGTTAGTTTCTGGTGTTTTGCCTCTCTTGTTAACAACCAGCTCAACGGCGCGCCTGCCAGGAAACAAGCTAGACAACCTAATTTCTCATCATCCCTCCACGAGTTCGCTTTGACCCTTCGCTCGTACTCTGAAAGCCACTCGCGCACCGAGTCCACCCCTGGACGAAACTTCTCTTGTTTGACTCTGTCCGGCATGTTGGAGCGACGACTATTAATTGATTCAAAAGTTTTTTTCAAAAGTTCCTCAAACTCCTCCTGAGTCTCCCCTCTGGACCAAACTTTCATCCGGTGTCTACTTAGCTCACCAAGTAGATCACCCTGTGCTTGAATCAACAACCGGTCTCCCCGGACTTGAGCTGCTAATGTATCTAAGGCGTTGAAAACACTATCAGGACTATCACTAGAAGACGCAGGACTCTGCGGTTCCCGACCTAGCGTCGTTAATCCCGCTGCTTCTCCTGACAGTGTGTCACGGTCCCTCTCGTCAAACAAGAGCTTTCCTAACACTATTTTGTACGTTGGTAACGTGCGTTCCTCATTATTCATGGAAATGTCAAAAAAAAAAAAATTGAAAAAAAATTTAAAAAAAAAACGACTCACTCTGGCAACGAACCCAACAAAGTATCGCTAAAACCGTTTGTTACGACTAAAACCGCACCCCTTTCTGAACCTAACAGAGTATCGCTATGATGAAACCTAACGAAAACCCGCACCTCCACCAATGTCACGACTACGTTTTTACCTATATGCCATGGGGATGTATAGTGAGAGGGTAGTCGTAAGGGATTCTAAGGTTACAGAAAACTAGGTTCTTAGACCTTTGAACATTGGTTTATTGAGAGATAATTTCGACTATAAAGGCCGAAAGAGGTTATGCACTAAATTTACATGAATCTAAGAGAAGGTGGAACACGAGTGCCTGGGCTGGTTACCCCCCCCCCTTTCAATATAAGTTATTGAAGCTATACTTTACAACAGAACGGCGTGGCGAGTCTCGTGGAGTGGTACCGAAAGTGAGGTGCGAACCCGGGACTCGGGCATCTTCCCTTCTTATTCCCGGCCGCGTCTTGATGAGGTCCACTCCCGGAACACGTCCGTCCCTGTCGATAGTTGATTTCAGAGAGACCGACAATGGCGTTTCCGCGCAGTGAGACGCGTATGTAGAACAGCTGATCCACAAGTGCATTCACCTGGCTTTGCAAGCCATGCACTTTATGGATACACGAGCGGATGCGAGTTGTCTACAGTTCTTTCCACTCGAGTTGATGTGCCTATAGTCTCTTTATCCGATGGTGAAGTGGGAATGAGACTATAGGCTGCTGTTTACATACGCGGGGCCGCAACGATACTTCATTATCGTGACAATATAACTCGCGTATTATCTTAATTATTATTATTATTATTATTTAACTCTTGCAAATGCACATAAATGCGCGGTGGCAAGTTCCCTAAGTACCCCTATCCCACCATCTCCTTAACCCTCTGACGGAATAACTTTAACCTGATTTCATCCCCTTCAAAAACATTTCTACTAAGCCCATTCCAGTCCCTACCTGTCCTATTTAAGAAAGAGAATTTACCGACATCTAATGTAGCCCCCTTTATGACTACCGCTCTATCATGACCCCGCCTACCTCCATACCCTGACTTATTTCTTTTTATCAACTCATGCAGCTCCCCCCACCCCCCCTCTCCCTCCATTACCCTGAAGAAATTACATAAACGATCCTCCTTCCTCCGTATTTCCAATTTCTGCCACCCCAGGTCTCTCATCATCTCAGTTGGACTCTCCAACATTCTTACCCTCTCCCCCCTTTCATTCTCATCCCATTTCCACCTCCTAACCCTACCTGTAACCCTTCTCACAGCAATCCTTTGAACCCTTTCCACATCCCTTATCTCACCTAATCTATAAGGATCCCAAACTGAACTAGCATATTCTACCATGGGACGCACTAACGAGAAATATGCTTTTTCCTTAATCTCCATACCTGCCCCCCTAAGTTGCCTCATTACAAAGTTTGGCAGTACTCAGTAACTCTGGCAGTAACTCAGAGTTATCTAATTTTCGTATTACCACCCCAGATCATCTTTGAGTTAGCTAACTCATTTTTATTTCTCACGATAACTCGTTACTAAGGAAATAAAATTGAAACATTTTTTTCCAGTTGTTTTTCTATCAGGTTGGCTATTAATTCTAGTAATTTCTAGGGGAATTCAATACTTCAGTTTAACAAATATTCATGTTTGTGCAAATGTCATTTTGACAGTTTGAGCAGAGTGACAATTTAGATATTGTCTGTCAACATTTGGTTTAAATGTTGTAAGGATCAGTAATGAGTACATTATAATAACATAAGTACCAGGACTATTGTCTCAATAAATTATAAAAGGCTGGTCAAAAACTAGCATTGGATGTCTATAGTAATTACAAGTGAAATGAAAAACGTAAGAGCACTGTGCGAGTTTGTTTGTTCGGCGTACAACAGAAATCATCCAACAGAAAGAAATACTCAAGCTAACAATGCAACAAGAAATGAAGCCAAGTGAAGTGTACTAGAAACCCGAGTCCCGCTTTATTCACTAATACAGCAGTATTCTCGGTAAGTGTTATGTGAATTTGTGTTTTTTTTTTTTTTTTTTTTTTTTATTCGATGTTATGCTTGATACAAATAATTTTTCACAGACATACAATTCAATTAGTTGCAAAAAAATGATTATATATATAATATAATAATAATAATAATAATAATAATAATGATACATTGATCAAAGCAGAGCCCACGTAAGCCGGAGCCTGTGTGTGGGAAAGGAGGAAAATTAATTGACAAATATGAAAGTATTCAAGAGGGGGATAACTACAAAATAAATACTCTGAATAATAGGAATAACAAAAAAAGATGCAAACAACTACCGTGATATATAAATATGATGCGGTTTTTCACGCAGTGAATACAAATTACATGAGGTAATGAATGATAATGATAATAACTTAATTAATAATAATATAAGTGCAGATTAAAGCAATAGGAAAGTTAGTGGAACAAGGTATGATTCTACTGGATTACAAATCCAACTGAATAAAATAATTGAATGAAATTCAGTTAAGGCTGACATTCTACGATTGGTTATAACCCTATTTTTGGTTCTTATTCAGCTTAGGCCTATCCTAGATTTTGAGAAGTCACATTAATTGACGACTAAAATTAAATATATTGCCGGTCTTATGCTAAAGTAGGCTTTAACAAAGCTTAGGCCTACTTAGAGCAGCTATACTATTATGTAAGTCCTAGGGCTCGTATGCCCTACAGCATCCTCTATAGGTTTGTTTGATTTGTCTGCACCAGGGCCAGTTGGTGTAGGCTTGGTTTAGGCTCAGTGCACTATGGAAATTACGTCATGCCAGTTTGGTGTAGCACCAAGCAGCTATATCACACCCCAAATCGAACACGTGTGAATTCGTTACGCGGCACTTGAGTTGAGCATTTGAGACATGATCGTAGATTTTCTATATTATTATGAACATAGGCCACAAATAACCTGTAGAAATAACTCACCGTCAGAAAAAAGCATAATGCCCGTCCCGGACAACTGGATTGTTATTGGTGATTAATATTTTCATGATTTAATTTAATTGCGGGACCCTCCATGTTGAAAAATGCACCAGAACTATCTGCACTACACCAACACACCACCTCCAGAGCTGGTGCACTAAGAAGCTGCCCCAAATTACACCAGCGCCAAATCGAACGCGCACGGTACTGCACTAGTCGGGAAAGTAGTCTGCACCAGACAAATCGAACATGCTGGTGCAGTGGTGTAGCTTGGTGCAGACAAATCGAACAGACCTAAGGTTTATTGTTTTGACCGTAGTTGTAAAGTTGTACGTGTAGTCTATAAGATATATGACAAGATAGACATTGAATTTGTTCATCTTTGCAAATAACAATGTAATAAACAATGGAGTAACATTTTTTTTTTCTAGCAGGAACTCGATGATCAAGAAATATTCGCATCAGCAATACGAGTTGGCAATACCTAACCGAAGTGCACCAAGTATAATTTACCGACAAAAAGACGTGCGGAAACCAGGCGATACAGAGCGTCACAGTCACAGCCATTATAATGATTTAGGCCTATAGGGATGACAAGATGACAAATAGTTTTCCATGATATGTGGTAATTTGCATGTGCAATTCACGAGAAATTTGAAAATTCTCGTAATAGTTTTATAGTAATTCATCGAGCAAGAAAAACTAATGAAGAAATAATGAAATAATGACAAACTTTATAAAATACCGTGTAGGCCCACCCGTACGCCGATGTCTCAAATCTACCGAATCTCAACGCAACTCATGAATTTAACAAGAGATTAGCGAAGACCACAGAACGATTGTCTCAAATTGTCCCTTCTTACCTGTTTACCTGCTTGAGACGAGTTGAGAATAAGTTGAGATAGGACGTAGCCTTTTGAAAGCGCTGATTTATAATTTAACGGAAATAAAAAATATTCTAATATACCGGTATGGAAATATCGCCAATTTTATTTCGATATATCGATATTATATCAAAGAATATTGATTTTTGAAATATCGATATAAAGTAATAAATATAACATATCGATTGAAATATATATCATAGACTTATGCTAAATTCGTTTCCGATATTTTATTACATATTGATAGGCCTACGAAGAAGTAAATGATATACCGGTAGGGCCTATTAATATTTTAATTTTTGATCCAAGCCCAATTTTTGTATCCTATAGATCTATAATAATAAATATTTTGAAAATTATCTCTATACGTGATTGTCTATGCATGTGAATGTGTATCCCACTTGATCTGTTTAGGCCTATAGATATGCACTGTGAACTCAAGCTATCTCCTCACTTGGTGCAAACGTATGGTATTGGAAGTATAGCATTTAAAGGTACATTATTTTCCCATATGCGACATTCTGTTGGCGCATTCTGAACTATTGTTTGTTTTTACTTTGTTAGTTTTACTTTGTTGTATGCCTACTGAACTATGAATGAAACATCACAGCATTACACTAGTCAGGGATGTGATGTGTAATTAATGGTATAGGCCCTACTGTGGTGCAAACATAATATTCATGAAAGTACTTTATATATTATTGCGTGGGCTTGATGTTTTTTTAAGTAGGTTTCCTATTCATTCTGTTTGAAGGCGACATTAGTGAAGTACATTTTCTTCTATTTCCATGCATATTTTATCGTAAAATGACGAATATTGTCTATCGGTACTTAACAAGAACAACAGTTTGTTGGGTCAAAGGATTGGGTAATGAAAGTTTCGTTCATCAGAATGTGTTCTGAATCATTTTCTGAGTGATCCTTGCTTGCTGGTAATAAATTTGTACGATTTAATTCCCGTAAAGGTTTTCATGAATTACGTAACCCATATATATAGTGAATGCTAATCGCTGGTGACAAGTAAGCTAACGTGCATTCAACATGCACGAAGTACAAACTGATTCTGGTAAAGTATTATTAGTAGTGTTGTATGTATAATTTGGCCAACAGTAAATCAGTCTTAACTCTTAACAAATAACATAGGGCCTAGTATATATACGATATATAGCAGTGGAGGCTGGTGACTTTAACAATAGGGAGTACTGCAGTTTGTGGAAAAAAATAATATACAAAGGTACCGGCACAGTAGCTGAGTGGTTAGCTCAATTGCTTCGTGTGATCCGGGAGGTGAAGGGACATATCGGACCCGGTTCGATCCCCGCCACCGTACATCTTTACAGTTTTTTTTTTGTGGTTTCCCTCTGTAGTCTAGGTTAATGCTGGGATGGTTCCCACAATATAGGCCACGACCGCTTCCTTCCCACTATCCTTCCCACTACCTATAAAAACCTTCATCTCATCATCCCATCATCTCATTAATCATTCATCCGATGCCAATAGATCTTAGTAATCAATACAGTGTGTCGTTGAAACCCAATATAAAGAAGAAAAAAAAATATACAAAGGTACAAAGCCACAGAACAATAGGGAATATTTTTTGACAATATTTTATTTTTCAAATATTTTTTTGGTGCAAAATATTTTACCCTCATAGACACAATTTTCTCATTTAACATCCATATTCAGATCTCAACATTATCTCTCTTCATAACTCAATCATAATCTGTTGAAATTGTCCTTGCAGATTTATTGAAAAAAGATATCTTGAATTTAATGCTGCAAAAACTTAAATATTTTGATGTATTAATTTGGAAGGTATAACTTAAAAATCAAGTTTTATGAAATAAAAAGTTCTATAATTCAATCGATCCACATGATTAGAGGGACTATATAACTCGGCCATGATTTCTCAGCGTGACACTATACGTAATGCCATCCGCCAAAAGCTTAGTACGAAACTATCCCGACTATTATGTAAGGACACCACTGATAATATGTCCATTTGTTGGAATTTACCTTCTCTTTTGGTTCGATTAAATTATTTTAGTTCTCTTCTTGGGGATACTGAAGAAATAATGTGAATTAATCCACTGGTATATCTTCATATTGAATCATCTAGTGACGAACCAAAATCGCTTCAGAACGGAATACCGGTACTGTAAAGTGTAAAGTTTGATGGCCGTTTCCTTGGCATCTTTTTTCAACATATTCTGGAATGAAAAAGTGAATAAAATCTATTTTACTGGATGTATTTTCACATTTTTTGTCTGTGTTTTTCATGAACTAGATAATAAATTAAGTTGTGCATTACCGGTATTATCACTGAATCTTGAAAACAGCATGCTAAAATAATTGTTGAATAGAAAAATTATCGAATAACTTGGATCAGAAAATATGTGTGAGATTAATTTATTTGTAATCCCTTCAAGAGAAAAAAAACGCCCAACTCATCTCAGGCCGTTTTCTAGAAAAAGTGTCTCCATGTCAATAAAAAATATACATGTTTCAACTTTCAATTTTAAAAAAAAATATGCAATCATGTATTTTTTCACATTTTTCTGTGGGTAATGTGAGACTATGATGAAAAAATCAACTCAATTGGGTGTAAAATATATAGAACTTGGTAATTGCAGTGGTGAAACTTGTCAATCGGCTCAAAACACCCGGCCACGCGAGCAAGAAGTGCACGGTGTCTCGCAGTGTTTGGAGATGTTCATGCTGGGTGCTGTTCCTCATGCAGTACTTCATACAGGCTAAAGTTACGAGCTCCCCCCCCTCTCCATGCGCCATCTTTACCCTCATCCTTCGGCCAGCTATCGGGAATCATGCACTGCAACGGGTGCAGTCCCGGAACGTGTATCAACGGTTGCGTCCCGCTCGC
The DNA here is from genome assembly GCA_964007535.1 of Brachyptera risi. Lineage (NCBI taxonomy): Eukaryota > Metazoa > Arthropoda > Insecta > Plecoptera > Taeniopterygidae > Brachyptera > Brachyptera risi. The sequence continues at coordinate 7,443,206 of OZ023332.1, forward strand.
TTGCAGGTGCTCAGCGGCGTGTAGATATTTTGATGCATTTGAAGCCGCGGGCGTTCAACAATGAATAATTAAGTTAATTTTGATAATACTTCTTATGAAGCTGTATTTAGGGTGACCAGATTGTGCGAAATAAAATCCGGGACAAAGAAACACTTGAAAGAAACATCCGCGAAGCCGGTGACCCGCGGGGGGCTGGGGGGCAGGGCCCCCAACATTAGCCCCGCAGGGAATTTTGTTTGGGAACGATGGTTAAATGAATTTTAGTTGCTTTGGAGCACGGTGTGAATCATAAATAAATACATTATTATTTTCTTATGTAAGCCTAGAGATCTTTATGCGTTTTATTATATCGTTTCATTCAAGAATTATTTATTACCGTATTAAAAACTTCTGTCGTATGTACATTCATGTAATGATTGCTGTTGGCGCAGTTTCTTAATCTTGAGTTCATGCCTTGTATTTGTTGGACAACATTGATCAGGGAAATCTTTTTTTTTTTTTCAAGTACATAATTGTAAATCTCAGTGCATGAAAATTTGTAGTTGGTTGTTGATCCTCATATCTTCCTAGTTTAAACAAATTCCACTCAGCAGAATATTTCTCTTGATAGAAGCATTTTCGTTTCGGCATTGTGACACAACACACAAGTAAACTGTTGCCCTCTCAGAGCCAGACTGACTAATAATACACAATACCACATCTAAACCATAGGCAGTGAAAGGTCATCACATGTCAGAAGGGAGGGTGTGTGGAATTATTGTAGCCCACCGAGTGCGCGGTAATTTTTGAAAGAGAACGGCATTTGCACTGAAAGAAACATTCTTCACGGCGTCGAAGAAGAAAAAACCTTTATTGGTACCTGACTATATTATAAAACAGGATAGCAATCAGTATAAAAATTACATGGAATTGTGGGGGTATGTTTGGTGATGGTGCGAGGTTAGATTGTCGCTGACACTGAAAGTAGCACTGTATTAATTTGACTAGATATTTATTTACACTGATGAATAGAATACATGAATGTGAATCGAGACCTCTGATGGTCCCAATGAAGTGTGATGTTCACATGATGACTGTCAACTGGCAACTCACTTGCAGGTTGCCTTCCTGGTCTTTATATACTAGATTCTGGTGTAGAAGATTCTAGACTCACGAGTAGAAGATTCTAGATTCATGATGATTGATGGAGAGTCCCTTGCAGGATTTCCCTGTCTGACTTATGCTAGGAATTTCCCCTGAGTGATCAACCTCAGGAATTCCCTACAGGACCCCCTCCCCAGTGTCCCGAAAGTTGTGAGGGTCACGAGAGGATCATGAAGTCAGACGTGCTGGTAGCAAACCGTTCGTCCGGACCGATTCGTGACAGATGGAGGTAATGGCAGGAGGTTGGTCGGCAGGCATTGTAATAGTGCCCGGTTTAGGTGCCGATGAGCAAGCGCGGACTGCGTCATGGCGCACGGATATGTGCGGACATGTCGTGATGTCTTTGTCGTTGTTGACGCTGCTGTTGCAGGTTGACCCTGGTGCAGTGGACCCCCACTGTGGGAATTGATGATGAGGTGCGAGGTTGGTAGGCAGGCATTGAAATTGTGCCCGGTTTAGGTGCTGATGAGCGAGCGCGGACAGCGTCATGGCGTACGGATACGTGCGAACATGTCGTGACCGACGAGCACTGTAGTGTGTTGAGCGCTGAGTTGTGGCAGACGAGCGCTGTAGTGTGTTGCGCACCCAGTCGTGGCAGATGAATAGAATAGAATAGAATGTCTTTATTTATCATGTACATACAAACGTCATACAATCAAAAAGGGCGAGGTTCGATCACATGACCGTTCTTCCACCTAACCTTTATAATTATTTAATAATACGAAAGACAAGAAAATAAATAATTATTCATTAGGATATGATGTAGGATTAACGTAACGTATTAGTGTAAAAAATTATCGTAAACTACATGCTAAGATAGAAATAGCTTATAGAGATTGAATTGGGACAATTAAGTTAGTAGTAAGAACATAGTTATGTACGTGAACACTACTTTTAACAGTAAAATAATCATGGAGGGATGCTGATATTTCTAACAATAATACAGGAAACAATGTATTAAATCTATTCTCAGATTAACTTGATATCATATAAATAATTTACATATATACTATTACTATGTATATATGTATATAGATAACGCTACTCATAACGGTGAGTGGTACAAGTGGGGGTGTTCAAAAAGTGAAGTAGGCTAGAGGGCAAATCAGGGAAAGTTGTTCGAAAAATACTCATTTAGATTATAGAAAGGATTTAAAATAAGAAAACTTTTGAGGTTGGAAAGAAAAGACTTGAGTGAGCAGGACTGGATTACGTGGGAGGGCAAGTGATTGTATAAGATAGAGCATAGGTGAAAAGGGCTGTTGGTGTAGAAGGACAGATTGTGAGATGTGATGTGGATGGAGTTTTTGTTTCTGGTCTGGTAAGGATGGATTGAGGAGTTGAGAGGGAAGAGATCGGGATAGGTGCGGACGAAGGAGCTAGCATCTTGAATGAGCTTGGATGAGAGAGTGAGAATTTTTTGGTCTATGAAGTGCTGGCGACAGGATGTGCGTCGGGAGATACCAACTATTGTGCGTAGAGCTCTTTTTTGAAGTATAAAGACACGGTTAGCAGGGGGAGAAGCGCCCCAGAAGAGGATGCCGTAAGAGAGATGAGAGTGAAGGTGAGCAAAGTAAGTGAGTTTGAGGGTGTGAAGGCTGACGATGTGTTTGAGTCGTCTTAGAAGGTAGCAACTTCTGAGGATCTTGACAGAGATAGTGTGGACGTGGAGAGCCCAGTCGAGAGAAGGAGTGAGAGTGATGCCTAGGAACTTGGTAGAGGGAGTCGTAGGAATGATTTTGTTATCAAGTCTGATGAGGGGAGTGATTGAGGGTGGTTTGGAGCGGGAGTGAAAGTGAATAAAGGTGGTCTTAGTAGATTGAAGAGCGAGGCGATTTTTGACACAATATGAGGACATGTGAGAAGTTTGAAGGTTGGCCGTGGTGATTAGGGAGGAAAGGTCGTTTTGGGGTGAAGTGATCAGATGGCTGGTGTCATCAGCATAGAGAGAGAGGGTACCTGTGTTAAGAAGAGGAGGGAGGTCATTTATATACAGTAGGAAGAGAAGGGGTCCGAGAACTGATCCCTGGGGAACGCCGCAGCAGACGGAGCGGGGACTCGAGAGAGTGGAGGTTGGGAATTTAGGGTTATTGGAATGGATCTTGACGATTTGGGTGCGATCCGATAGAAAAGAAGAGATCCAATTTTGGGCAGTGCCACGTATGCCAAGATCGTAGAGTTTGGAAAGAAGAAGTTTGTGGTCGATGGTGTCAAAGGCCTTGCTTAGGTCATAGAAAAGACCGACTGCGTGGTCGCCTCTGTCAATAGATGAGTAAAGGGGAGAGAGGAAATCAAAAATGGCAGTGATGGTGGATTTATTTTTTTGAAAACCGTGTTGGCAGTGTGACAATAGGTTATGCTGATGAAGGAAATGAGAAAGGCGATTCAACATAATTTTTTCGAGGAGTTTGGAGAAAGAGGATAGGAGAGAAATCGGACGATAGTTATTAATTTCGGATTTACTGCCCTTTTTATGGATGGGAATGATGAGGGCATTTTTTAGTTTAGAGGGGAATACTCCAGAAGAGAGAGAGTTGTTGAATATAATTGAGAGTGGGCAGGCCAAGTAGGTAATACATTTAGAAAGGAGTGAGGCGGGGATTTCATCGATACCACTGGAGTGCTTGCTACTAAAAGAGCGGGCAATTTGGATGATTTCTCCGGGAGTGGTGGGATAAAGAAAGATAGAAGGTCTGTTAGGACGGGTCGTGGGGAGAATAGGACTAGTTTGGGACTGAGAGAAATTCAGGGTAGGAGCAGTGTTGCCAGAGCTGATGAAAAAGGAATTGAACTTTTCGGAGAGAGTAACCGGATCGGAAATAGTTTGACCGTCGAGGGAGAGTGATAGGTCAGAACGTGGCGAAGGAGGAGTAGAGTGGGACTTGATGATATTCCAGGCAGTTTTGGATTTGTTGTTGGAGGACTGGATTAAGTAGTCAAGGTGTTCACGTTTGGAGAAGCGGATATTCTGAGCATGGTTTTTTTTGAGGGAAAGATATCTTGTTTTGATATTCATGTTGTCAGGGTTGAGTCGGTGGAGATGGTGAAGGCGTCTTAGATTGTTCGAGTTAGAGATAATGTCTGGTGTGATCCAGCTGTTTGAACGAGTTGAGCGAGGTTTTCGTTTGAGAACTGGAAAGGCTGTGTTGAAATGATGGGAGAAGGTGTCATTGAAAGATTCGTACATGGCGTTAGTGTCGGACAATCTAGAAACATCCCAGTGAGCGATTGAGAGGAGGGAGGAGAAATAAAGTATGTTCGATTCGGAAAAAAATCTTTTGGTGACGGAGTTGACAGGAGGGCTGTTGTTGGAAAGATGCTTGAGACAGAGGGTGACAGCTAGATGATCAGAGAGACCGCTGTCTAGGGTGTTGCTGGAATAGAGAGTTGGATCGAGAGTGGTAAAAATGTTGTCGATGAGGGTGGAGGAGGACGAAGTGATACGAGTGGGGGAGGTAATGCTTTGAAAAAGATTGAAGGAGTGAAGAAGGTCGAGAAATTTGGAAGTGTTTTGATTATTCTGAAAGAGATCAATATTGAAATCTCCGCAGAGGAAGAGCTGGGCTCTGGGGAGGTATTTGGTTAGCTTAATGAGAGTTTCTTCGAGAGATGAAAGAAAGGTACTGATGTTGCCAGAGGGAGATCTGTAGACAGATAAGATAATATAAGTTATAGTATTGGAAGACCAGGAGGCACAGGAGCATTCAAAGTCAATATCGACGCAAAACTTGTCTGTAATGGTCAAGGGATGGAGGTTTAGCGAGGGTTTGGAGAGAATGGCTACGCCACCATGGGAAGAGTTAGAGCGGAAGAAGATGTTGGTATTGCTGTATTCCGGGATTACGAATGAGGTAGAGTCAAATGGAGACAGCCAGTGTTCAGAAATGCATAGAATGTCGGGGGAGGTTTTCTTAGTGAATATTTCTAGCTCTTCAAGCTTTCTGCGAGCAGATCTGATGTTGAGGGAGATTATGAGAGTTTTAGAATGGGGTTCGGTAGAGGCGAGGGACGGAGGGCATTGAGGAGGGATGCCATGGTTCGATGATGGTCAGATGTCCAAGCGCTGGGTGCTGCGTTTGATGCGAATGGGCCTCTCTGAACGAGTGATAGAGACCTGCTGGGATGCAGACGCAGGTTGATCTTCGAGTGGCGGCGCGATGTCTATGGAGTTGTTGACCAGATGAGGTGAAGGCTGACTGGTTGCATCAGTGAGCGTCAGTACGACAGAGGCGTTGACTGTTGAAAGGTCCAAGCAAGTGTCTGAAGAGGTGGCAGGTGACAGAGGTGTGGCTTCTATTGGTGGTAGAATGACGGCAGTGTTACCGGTAGGCGTGCCATCTGTTGTTATAGCTTGGCTTGGCAGAAATAAGTCGTCCGATGGCAACAGGAACGGGGCAATGATGACTGCAGAGTTGTCGAACACAGTTTTGAGAGTGTTGGCCGTGGTGGCAGATGGCTGGGAAGTGCCATCATGGTGCGATGGTACATTGATTGATAAGCTGATGTCTACGGGAGCGGCTTCTTGAGTATTATGATGCCTTGGAGGAAGATCTACGGTGAGGCAGGTATTCGGATTTGAACCTTGGTTGATGAAGGGCTGAGTTAGCTCACATGTGCTGGTGCATATCTCATCCAGCAGAGAGGTTGTGGTGAGGTAGTCCGCATTGCATGTGCCAAGTCGTGTGCCTGAAGGCCTTACTTTAGATGTTGGAATGTCGTAGAAAGAGATTAGGTCTTCAGTGGGCGCAGGGGTGTAGGGGAGTGTGATAACAGTAGTAGCAGTTAGGGGGGGGGTTGTTAATGTGATGGAGACCTGGGTGTGTTGGAACACATGATGTATCGAGTTTCTAACTACTGCCGGTGAGAAATCGTTGAACCCGTAGTCAGATAACGGAATAATTAGGCTGTGTATATTGTAGAAGTTGCAGAAATTCCTGAGGGTACGTAGGGTGTACATTAGATGTTTCAGGCTAGGTTGCTGATTTGAATGTGTTTTGTTGACGAGACAAATGTAAAGACGTCCGTTCAGGTAAAGGGAAGCGATTTTGCCGACACGCATGTTTTGGCGCCTGAGACTCTCAAAGCCATTATTGTTCTCGAACCTAGTTTTTAGCTTCCCTTGACGTATTTTAAGATCCTGAGATAGGCATGTGACGAGTGGGACTGAAAATGATGTGCTTAAGGGGTCAGTTGATAGCTCAACGATAACATGTTCATGTTTGAATATTGTATCCTTCAGTGGGACAAGCTTCTTCAGGCCTATTTGGTGATCACTTGAAATGTCATGATATTTTTCGAACGAATCGAGGCGAGCACTGGGCTGCTCTCTGTTGAGCATAACTGAAGACGATGGTTCGGTCGACAAAGAAGTTTGCAATTTGACCGGTTGGGAAAGTTGACCTGAGCCAGAATCCGCGCCTAGGACTAACTTTAATGAGGCAACTTCAGATTTGAGAGAAGCAATTTCGTTAGATAACGATGTTAGATAGTCAAGGATAAAATTGTTAGGCCTTGTTTGGTTTTCCCAGAGGTCGGCGACAGGAGGAAACTGTGGTTCTTGAGAGGACCACGGTTCCTTGGCATGAGTCTCTATGAATGATGATGCCATTGGGGCGCATTGGGGGCATTTCGCTGATAGAGCCATTTGTGGCGAAAAAAAGTCACAGTTGTAGCAGGGATAATGAAACCCTATATCACACGATACACATTTGAAGCCGCGTGTTAAAGCTTTCGAACATTTCGAACATGGGATACTGTAGATTTGGTTGACAAACACGGAGCTAAATACCGGCGATATATTCACAGGCGCCATTGCTACGGCTGTAGCCCAAATTAGGCCTGGTTTTGGGAAAAACGTTCGTTAAAGTGCAAATTACTCTCGATTTTCATCAAATTTATCAGAGAGATGAGTAAAGCGCTTACCACTTCAACTTTATTCACGTATAGTAGTTGAAAGCTGTTTATTGACACTGTTTCTGGACATTGAATCACCCACGCGTCTTGTGCTGTTATTAACCATGTCGGCCATTTTGTCGGCCTATGTGTGCTGTGTGTTGTCCTGTAGGGAATTCCTGAGGTTGATCACTCAGGGGAAATTCCTAGCATAAGTCAGACAGGGAAATCCTGCAAGGGACTCTCCATCAATCATCATGAATCTATCAAGATTCTAGACTCACGAGTAGAAGATTCTAATCTTCTACTCGTGAGTCTAGAATCTTCTACACCAGAATCTAGTATATAAAGACCAGGAAGGCAACCTGCGAGTGAGTTGCCAGTTGACAGTTATCATGTGAACATCACACTTCATTGGGACCATCAGAGGTCTCGATTCACATTCATGTATTCTATTCATCAGTGTAAATAAATATCTAGTCAAATTAATACAGTGCTACTTTCAGTGTCAGCGACAATCTAACCTCGCACCATCACCAAACATACTTCCACAGTGGTGACCCCGACGTGATCAAACAAGTGAACAAGGAAACGAGTGATAAGTGCGAGTATTCTAAATCATTCATACATTCATCACCTGCGTAACAAATCAACCAGCAACTGTTACCAACACTCACTCACAGTGTTGGCAACTGGCAACTCACCACCGCAGGCAACACACAGCACTCATCTTCCACGACTCGGCGCTCAACCATAGCGCCCATCGGCCACGGCTGCGCTCAACCATAGCGCCCATCGGCCACGACTGCGCTCAACCATAGCGCCCATCAGCCACGGCTGCGCTCAACCATAGCACCCATCGGCCACGACTGCGCTCGACCATAGTACCCATCGGCCACGACTGCGCTCGACCATAGCGCCCATCGGCCACGACTGCGCTCAACCATAGCGCCCGTCGGCCATGACTGCGCTCAACCATAGCGCCCATCAGCCACGACTACGCTCAACCATAGCGCCCCTCGGTCACCACTGTGGGGGTATGTTTGGTGATGGTGCGAGGTTAGATTGTCGCTGACACTGAAAGTAGCACTGTATTAATTTGACTAGATATTTATTTACACTGATGAATAGAATACATGAATGTGAATCGAGACCTCTGATGGTCCCAATGAAGTGTGATGTTCACATGATGACTGTCAACTGGCAACTCACTTGCAGGTTGCCTTCCTGGTCTTTATATACTAGATTCTGGTGTAGAAGATTCTAGACTCACGAGTAGAAGATTCTAGATTCATGATGATTGATGGAGAGTCCCTTGCAGGATTTCCCTGTCTGACTTATGCTAGGAATTTCCCCTGAGTGATCAACTTCAGGAATTCCCTACAGAATAATAAAGAGAAATAGAGTGAAAATATGACATATTGGTACGGTACATGAAAAGGGAACTGATCGAATAAAAAAAATGTGAAAACAAATTATTTATTCAAGATGAATTTATTTGAAAAATGGCATGAATTTGAACAATTGTAGGGAGTGCTGCCTTTCAGCAGTACTTACACACGAGCCGCCCCTGAGGGCTATGCAGGCTATTTGGAAAAAGGAAGGAGTTGACTAGGCCTATTCAATCACTTACGCATAAAAAAGAAAAGTATGTTATGATGATGTAGATCGTAAGACCGTTCGCGATAGGAGAATTGGAAAATGGGCGATCATGCATACTACCGGCATTAAGCTTGATGGTTTGGAATCATGTTATGAAAGGTAGCAAATTTTGGGGAATTTTGAAGTCTGTCTTTAGAGGAATTATGATATAGACCTGGACATGAACCAGGTAAGCCCTCGGATATAATTACCCAGTGGCCCTAAGCATCGAGGTTGTAGGGGACTGATTGCTGTTTGGGATTCTCAAGTAACCAGTCAACCAGGGCCGGCCCATGGGCTAGGCGACCTGGGCGGTTGCCCAGAGCGCAACATTTCGAGGGGCGCAAAAATTAGTGATCGAACCCCATCGGACCCAATTCAATCCAACCCTACCCAACCCAACCTAACCCATCGCGTCGCGCACCGCGCCACACCGCGCACTGCATCGCATCAAATCAAACCAAATCCAACCCCCGATGGTCGCCGGCTACGCGATAACGGGTCGTTGCACACAGCTGTTCTTATAGTACTTTTTTCCAAACTGAAATCGCCCCTTCCCCCTCTCCCCCCTGCCATGAATGTGACCTGGATCCACCCTACCCAGGGCACAAAAACATCACGAGCCGGCCCTGCAGGCAACCTAACTATAACCTCTCACCAATTCATAATTCCTATCAACATTTATACTCAATGGTATTACACTACACTCGATGCCCTAGGTCAAGGGTGTCTTACAAAGTTGATGAACCAAGTAGGCTCTAGCACTGAGTTTAGTTTTATGGCCTACCTAGGCCATACCAGTATATACCTAGGCATCTAGGCTAGGCCTAGACATACAGGTCCGGGAAATAGAATGAAGAATGTGGAACTTTATTCCATACTTGGTCCTAGGACACAGATTATTTGTATTTGTTTATTGATTAGGAGATAACTTTTGAAATGAAGGTACGCCTAGGCCTAGGCATTGACTAGGGTCTATAATAGTACAGACCAAACTGACAGAATTGCCTAGACATGAGAAGTCCAAGCCCAAGACCTATTGTATCGCGCGGTTAATCTAGGTACATCTTATTTAAATAATACATTAGAACCAGGACGTAGGCCCTGAATATAATTATATTAGTAAACCTAGATTTTGATGAGCATTAAGCTCGCCCAGGCCTAGGGCCTAGTGTATAATTTTGAGGTTAGAAGCAATGAAACCAATGTTACATACGAAATAATGACATTGTGGTTGATAGCTAAACAATTGTGGGTGTTATTAATGTGAGTATGGATACCATATTCCACATTTTCACGTTTGAAATAAGATTAATCTGTGAAAGAGATTTAATCAAGCAGGTGAAATATTTGCAGCGGCCATTTAATTTTCTGTGAAATTGGTGAGTTACTTCTGAGTTATCTTTAATTCGCATCAAAAGCAGTAGTTATGGTTGCCACAGTAATATTAACTTGATCTCAAGAATTCTAAGATAATCTCGATCGTAATACGGCGAAACAGATAACTCCGAAACAAACTAGATAACTCATGTTTAATCCTCGATCGTAATACCGGGCCTTAGTTAGTTTTATCTAGTCTTAAATTCATATTGTACATATTTCATCATCAATCTACCACGTGTTCCAAACTACTTGTAGAAATGAATAAATAAAATGAATGAATGACTTTTCAGTCGGTACGATATAGCGATAATCCCAGATGGAACTATACGCATTTTAATTATCCCAATATTGATTACATTCTTCCACTGATGAGTAATGAAAAGCGTATGCCTACCGCTACTAATTGTCCAGTTTTATATCAAAATGACAGACATTTTACGAGTTTCCACGAAGTTTGATCACATTTTATCATATATATTTCAGCAATTGATTCATCATGAATGAGTTATCTCTACATATAAACACAGAAAATCGAGCTAAATATTTAGCTCGATTATCTGTGATATAAATTTGAGCCGGATTCTCCACTGTTTGGAAGTATATTTGTGTCTGAATCCAAAAATGAAATTTGGTTTGAATTAACTATACTGTGAAACATGAATGTGAGAAAAATAAGTTGGATCATGAAATATATTATACAATAGAGATACAATCAAATGAAGAATTACACCTAATCATCTATATACTACATTTTCACGATATTGTAATATATTTCTTGTATATTCGTAAGCTATATTGTGAAGTAGGCCTATATTTGTCATAAATTCGTATTAACATTGCTCAAGACGTGGCCAACAAGAATTGTGATTCTGTATACTAGAATTTCACAATGAAGTGATATTAGTATACTTTATTAGTATTAGTATACTAATATTATAATATTATAATTATATTATTAATAATATATTATTATGATGATAGTACTTATTAGTATTGATTGAGGTCATTAATATTAGAAAATCCATGGTAACCATGGATAACAACAGTTTTTGAGATTTATCTGTCGGTAAATAAATCATGTTTTGAAGTGATTAATGTGATCAAATTATATTTTCGGTGATGTCAACATGATCTTCGAGCAACATAGTACAAGTGAACATGAAGGGAAGTAATAGTTTTAGTTATTCTGTGAAATACTAACGATTCAAGATTTTGCCTTCTGGTCTAGCCAGAAGGAAGGCTGCCATCCAGCTAATATGACATTTAGTGACCATAGAGAGTTCTTATGACTTTGAGGTGTAGTTCTGACTTTTTTTGTTCAATTATATTGTATTTTGGCATAGATTTACGCAGATTTATGTAAGCACATTTCTTATTTTTAGGATTTTCAAGATACTTGAGTCCTAGAAGTCTGAGAATCACTCAATAGAATGCAAGAACCTTGTAAGAAAAATTGTGTGCACGCGGCCATCAGGATGTCATCAACGTCAAGAGGGCTATGGAGCAACAAGTCTTTTCACTGCCACTGGTGTTTCTTGCATGCATGCCATAACAACTATCAAGGTTTCAAAAAAGAAGGAAATAATTTTTGAACATTGAACTTGTCTAATTTACGATTAATAATAATTTCAAGAAAATAAAATATCCCAAGAAAAGAAGAAGAGAAGAGAAGAAGTAACAAACATTTGTGTATCCATCCTGACTTGGTTTTTCGTGGTTTCCCACAGTCCTCGAAGCAAATGCTTGGATGAAGTACTAATTGGCCACGACCTTTAATTAGTAGAGTTATAGGCTGAATTATAACATTATAGGCCTATCACTCATTTTTTTTCCATTTTGTATAATGACAAACTTTACATTTGCTGTTAATGAAAAGAAGTGATCATTGCCCAAGAGACTTAGTTCAAAGTGGAAGATATCAACATTCGTGTGTTTTGTTTACTCTTAATACCAATGCTGATAATGTCCGGATATATATCACAGAAACGGTTTTTACTTATAATGTGTTCCGGACTTTCGGAAACTGCAAGACTTTTATCTGCGGCGGAAAGTTATGGTCACCAACAGCGCAGCCCTGGTTTTGAAGTTCATTGGTTTTAAATAATTAAAATGGGGTGGTAAGATCGCCCTTGTGGTGCCCCGTCCAAACGATCCTACTTTTCATCCTTAGCCTTAATTGGGGAACAATGATGTTGTATCAAGTTTCGATGTTATTAAAAAAAAAAAAAAAAAAAATAAAAAAAATAATGAAGATAATGATCTTCATTGATAGTACAGATATGGATAGAAATCCGATTAGTATTGTGTATTTTAATTCCATGACTTCACTTTGTAAAGATGCATCTCATACAACACTACTGCCAGGTAAGGTGCCTAAAAGCAGGAGCTAACATATTAGTTCTCAAAAGAAACACGGATCGCTGCTGTATAACCGAGGCTCTGACGTAGAATATTGAGGATCAGAAAATCAAGGCTCACAATCACAACTTGGCTGTTGGGCATTTTCGAGGCTCAGAAAACTAAGGCTCACTATATGAATGTGGTCATCGTCCGAATGGGGATCAGTAAATCAAGGACCACAATACACAAATGTTGAGGTTCACTATATTGAGGATCACTAAATCATGGCCCACAATATCAACTTGGTTTTTCACTCTCTCGCATCCATTTGGGGACCACTAAATCAAGGACCACTATATGAATATGATGAGGCTCAGTAAAGTAAGGCGCACAATATCAAGTACCACAATGAGTCTACCCTTCATATTCTGTGAAAATTTTAGAGCTTCTGAAGAATTCTTGATATTCAAGTACTTTTTCTCCGGGTTATTCTTATGAGGATTTTCAAAAATTACCGATTTTTTCCGGAAAAACCATTTCGACCAATTTTTCTGAAAAACAATCCCAACCTATTCTGGTATGACAGATATATGTAGAAAAAGTTTCAAGTCGATGAGTATTTTTTCCTGACCGGTAGGCTATGCCGCGTACAAAATTACAAAAAAAAAAAAAAAAACGAAGCCCATTTTTTTCGGTAAGTGGATTGGAATCTTCGCTACGCTCATCTGAAAAAATGTTGTATACTGATAAAAGAAGGAAAACCAATTCCTAAGGCTTATGAGGTGGTCAAATGCTGGGACCAAAGTAATAAACACTGTTATTTTCACTTAGGCCTACTTCATTTCTTCAACCCTGTTCAGTTTTAAACATCATGAAGACATTTCAAATTGTTGAATGAATCATATATTCAGCTATGTATTCCATTTTGTAACTGAATTGATTGATGCAAACGTTAATTTTTCTCTTTCCATGTGTTTAACCTTGTGAATTGGCAATAAATAATGCTAGATAAATATTGACTACCAACTTACTACTATAGGCCTACAAATACACGCATTTTCTACTTGAAAAATAGTCAAGTGATTCTCATTGAAGATGAGGTTAATTTTTGCAACCCTTAATAAATTTGGACTTGTGTCATTGCACCAAAAAAAAATTTCATAGGATGATTATGATTTGTATCACATTTTTTTCTTTCTTTAATACAAATCCATGATTGTCATTGGAAAGGACAATCTTCCTAGACGAATAAACTGTGAGAGGCTATTTGGCAAAGTCTGACAGCTCACTGCCACCTTGATTCGTCGCAAAAACAAGGCAAGTCAAGTGTTGGGGAAGTTCACTTAGGCCCTGTATTACCACGGCCAGTTAGTATTTATCTGTCAGTTGGTGAAAACAAATAGCATGGGTAACCATGGTGATAACAAGTTTGAACTGTCAGATAAAGGCTAACTGGATTGGTAATACCGAGCCTTATAAAAAGAACTTACAAGACGTCAAATAAGTCGATCTTTTGAAAAGTTCCAAGTTCGTTTCCATGGCTTTGCGGTAAAAGTTCAAGTTCAAATTAAAAAAACATAAGTTCGTCCAAAAATTCGCGTTGAAAATTATACGACAAAAAAGAGTTCAAAAATAACATGAGGACCACACATTTTCAAATTAATGTCTCAAGTTTGATGGTGATTGAACACTTGAAATCCGCATCGCTTCCAGAACAATACAATCAGTGTATATACTCGGCTCACATACAACTACAAGCCTTGCCCACACGTGGCTGCCGGCTCGCCTGGTGACACGTGATCACGTGATCCAATC
>OZ023332.1:7467419-7657998 GCA_964007535.1 Brachyptera risi
AACGCGGAAACACATAACGCGTTTGCCTAGTAAGTGACCAAATCGGAAATTTGGTCACTTATTGGAGAAGATATCCATGAATATACCCAAAATGTGTCATTATTCAAATACATATATATATATATATATATATATATATATATATATATATATATATATATATATATATATATATATATATATATATATATATATATATATATATATGTGTATATATATATATATATAATATATATATATATATATATATATATATATATATATATATATATATATATATATATATATATATATATATTTATATATATATATATATATATATATATATATATATATATATATATATGTATATGTATATATATATATATATATATATATATATATATATATATATATATATATATATATATATATATATATATTATTTCTCAAGTTTTCGCGGACATATGTGATATTATTATGTTGATTACCTTCAGGATTCTTCCGCTTCATGTTGAAAGATTGCAGTGTAGGCCGAACCCTCCACTTTGTCACAACTTCCCGACGTTTCGAATAGGTTACACTATCCATGTTCACGGTCTAAAACAACTGTCACGAACTGAATCGTACAGCTAACGAAGCCGTTATGACCCATATATTCACTGGGTCAACTACTAGCGAACCTGTTCAGTCAAACTTTGGACCCATGACGAGATCGAAATCGAGAAGGCTTGAAACAAGAACGTAGCGACACTTCGTACTTCGGCGCTAACTTCACTCCATATATCTCTTGGCGTCAAAACGGAAGGGGGTTACTACACTCTCATTGGTCACTGGTGTCAGATGATCACGAGAGCCAATCAACGAGTCATCCCGACAGCTTGCAGAACTCACTTTGATAGATCACTTTTGGTAGATTTAGTTCCTGACAGTTGTTTTAGACCGTGAACATGGATAGTGTAACCTGTTCGAAACGTCGGGAAGTTGTGACAAAGTGGTGGGTTCGGCCTACACTGCAATCTTTCAACATGAAGCGGAAGAATCCTGAAGGTAATCAACATAATAATATATATATATATATATATATATATATATATATATATATATATATATATATATATATATATATATATATATTCCAGTGAATTGTAGAGCAATACATTACCGACCATTACATGATCATTACATGATTGATTCTAATAAGTTATAAGTTTGTTTCTTATGTTATGTTAGTTATGTTGGTATGCTTGTTTATCATCAATTTTCTTTGTTTTGTCACTAATTTGAAATAAGTACTCGAAGTTTTTTGTTTCGCTTCACTAATTCGGTTCCTAATATTTGCATTCTCATATCACTATTTCTATCAAAACCTACCCATTCGAGGTCATTGTTGTTTGATTCATACTTATTTTGTCTCCTTTCCCACACACAAGCTTCGGCTTATGTGGGTATCATTATTTTTCAAAAGATCTAATAACCAACTTATTTATTCTCATCATTACAACTTATTAGTTTTCGTTATTTCCACTCATTGTTCTTTTTTCATTTGAGTGTCAATGTGATTGAAGAATCTTCAATGTTCTGATAATAACAAGTGTTTTGTAATAATGATAAATGTTGAGTGAAATACAAAATGAAAAAAAAATAAAAAAAAAATATATATATATATATATAAATATATATATATATATATATATATATATATATATATATATATATATATATATATATATTATTATTTTTTTTTTCATTTTGTATTTCACTCAACATTATATATATATATATATATATATATATATATATATATATATATATATATATATATATATATATATATATCAGACGCGGCTTGTGAACGTTTCAACTGGGGCCCGAAAATAAAAAAAGCATATAGAACCCACAATCGCAAGATGGCCCAGGAGTTTCGTTGGTTATTTTGCAACAATAGGCCTACGTAGCATCAGCGTCGGCCTGGAGGCTCACAACATGGAGTTGTATTGTTATGGAGGGATAACTCCGTGTCAAAAGCTCAACCCACTTGATCACTTCAAATAGTAGGTAACGGCGGCCATGTTCACTGCTTAAACTGATTGTGGTCAGGTGTGGGCCTACAGAAATTTGTGTCATATTCGGTAACTGAAATCAAGGCCTTCTATATCATTATTCATTACCTGATATGTGATGATGAAGAAGGCCTTGCTAAATTACCAACGTGGGAGTAGCTCCAACTGGCAGTTGAATTAAGAACATGGCCGCCGTTTGGATGTAATCGGAAGTACATGGCTCGTCGCTGAGTTGGACCTCCATAACAATACAACTCCATGGTCAGATAGGCCCTTACTACCATGATGAAGGCAATCAGGGCCCAATGCTATGAAAGGCCTATTTAAGCCTGATGCTTGAAAGTGAAACGGTGCGTACAGCCACTCAGCATCACGAGGGTAGCTGCACGCTTCAGGTTCATAGCAACCAAGAGAGAATCTTCTCGCTCGCCCCAGAGGTCGCGCAACTAGCCACTTCCCCTCGGATCCGCTCTCAAGTGGCTGTTCAAGCTTCGATCAAGGCTTTGATTGATTATTGTAATTTGTAACCACTTCTGTACCCACATGCGCCGAGTGGTGCGCAGTGGGCGACCCGCCTCGGCTGCTCCGTCAGTCAGTCAGTCGCTCGCCGCCAGTCAGGTCTCAAAGTTGTGTCGGTCAGTGCTGCTCGTGTGTTGACAAGATCGCCTTACAGCTGGTGCAGTCATCGGCCGGTAAGTCTCTCTGTTAGCACTCGGCTGTACATGTTTACATCCATATTGAGAATAACGACGCTCTCTACTGATGACTACGATCTATTGGCGTAGGTGAATGATACATGAGATGATGGGATGATGAGATGAAAGGTTATTCTAATGGGTGTCTTTGGATAGTGCCAAAGAGTCGGTCGACGCCTGTTGCTAAGGAACCATCCCAGTATTAACCTGAACGACAGAGGAAAACCATGTGAAACAACTGTCAGGACGGTCGACCGTGGCGGGGATCGATTCCCGGTCACCTGATGACGGTTCAGTGTATTAACCACTTGGCCACACGTCACGGCTGTTGTGACATTCACATCGCACTGGATGCTGGTCATTAGGATCTATTGGCGTCGGTGAAGCGTCAATCAGATGAATGGGTGTTCTGGGTAGTGGGAACGATACGTCAATTGGCTTGTTGCTAGGTAACCAGCCCGGTAGGCCTGTCCAGCTCAATGACAGACAGCTATCGAACCCCGGTCACTTGAATGGATTTGAGCACGCTAGCCGCTGGTCCACCTGTATCAGTTGCATGCTGATGAATATGGATGCTAGGTTGACTGAACACGATAGTAATTAGTGAAGAAGTCAAATTGTAGTTTATTTGGATTTATGACGGATTGTCAGTTCACATAGTATCCACGAGAGATGAAGGCTCCGAGCGACCGACCCCCCTATCCCTCATCACTAGCGCACGTGTGGTTCGAGCCTTCATCTCTCGTGTGTAACTTGTATCCACGAGAGATGAAGGCTCCAAGCGGCCGTCCCCCCTATCTCACACCACTAGCGCACGGGTGGTTCGAGCCTCCATCTCTCGTGTGTAACTTGTATCCACGAGAGGTGGAGGCTCCGAGCGACCGTCCCCCCTATCCCACACCACTAGCGCACGGGTGGTTCGAGCCTCCATCTCTCGTGTGTAACTTGTATCCACGAGAGATGGAGGCTCCGAGCGACCGTCCCCCCTATCTCACACCACTAGCGCACGGGTGGTTCGAGCCTCCATCTCTCGTGTGTAACTTGTATCCACGAGAGATGGAGGCTCCGAGCGACCGTCCCCCCTATCCCTCATCACTAGCGCACGTGTGGTTCGAGCCTTCATCTCTCGTGTGTAACTTGTGTCCACGAGAGATGAAGGCTCCGAGCGACCGTCCCCCCTATCTCACACCACTACCGCACGGGTGGTTCGAGCCTTCATCTCTCGTGTGTAACTTGTATCCACGAGAGATGGAGGCTCCAAGCGGCCGTCCCCCCTATCCCACACCACTAGCGCACGGGTGGTTCGAGCCTTCATCTCTCGTGTGTAACTTGTATCCACGAGAGATGGAGGCTCCAAGCGGCCGTCCCCCCTATCCCACACCACTAGCGCACGGGTGGTTCGAGCCTCCATCTCTCGTGTGTAACTTGTATCCACGAGAGATGAAGGTTCCGAGCGACCGTCCCCCCTATCCCACACCACTAGCGCACGGGTGGTTCGAGCCTCCATCTCTCGTGTGTAACTTGTATCCACGAGAGATGGAGGCTCCAAGCGGCCGTCCCCCCTATCCCACACCACTACCGCACGGGTGGTTCGAGCCTCCATCTCTCGTGTGTAACTTGTATCCACGAGAGATGGAGGCTCCAAGCGGCCGTCCCCCCTATCCCACACCACTAGCGCACGGGTGGTTCGAGCCTTCATCTCTCGTGTGTAACTTGTATCCACGAGAGATGAAGGCTCCAAGCGGCCGTCTCCCCTATCCCACAGCACTAGCGCACGGGTGGTTCGAGCCTCCATCTCTCGTGTGTAACTTGTATCCACGAGAGATGGAGGCTCCGAGCGACCGTCCCCCCTATCCCTCACCACTACCGCACGGGTGGTTCGAGCCTCCATCTCTCGTGTGTAACTTGTATCCACGAGAGATGGAGGCTCCAAGCGGCCGTCCCCCCTATCCCACACCACTAGCGCACGGGTGGTTCGAGCCTCCATCCCTCGTGTGTAACTTGTATCCACGTGAGATGAAGGCTCCGAGCGAACGTCCCCCCTATCCCACACCACTAGCGCACGGGTGGTTCGAGCCTTCATCTCTCGTGTGCATCTTGTATCCACGAGAGATGAAGGCTCCGAGCGACCGTCCCCCCTATCCCACACCACTAGCGCACGGGTGGTTCGAGCCTTCATCTCTCGTGTGTAACTTGTATCCACGAGAGATGAAGGCTCCAAGCGACCGTCCCCCCTATCCCACACCACTAGCGCACGGGTGGTTCGAGCCTCCATCCCTCGTGTGTAACTTGTATCCACGAGAGATGAAGGCTCCGAGCGACCGTCCCCCCTATCCCACACCACTAGCGCACGGGTGGTTCGAGCCTTCATCTCTTGTGTGTAACTTGTATCCACGAGAGATGAAGGCTCCAAGCGGCCGTCCCCCCTATCCCTCACCACTAGCGCACGGGTGGTTCGAGCCTTCATCTCTCGTGTGTAACTTGTATTCACGAGAGATGAAGGCTCCGAGCGACCGTCCCCCCTATCTCACACCACTAACGCACGGGTGGTTCGTGCCTTCATCTCTCGTGTGTAACTTGTATCCACGAGAGATGGAGGCTCCGAGCAACCGTCCCCCCTATCCCACACCACTAGCGCACGGGTGGTTCGAGCCTTCATCTCTCGTGTGTAACTTGTAATCACGAGAGATGAAGGCTCCGAGCGACCGTCCCCCCTATCTCACACCACTAACGCACGGGTGGTTCGAGCCTTCATCTCTCGTGTGTAACTTGTATCCACGAGAGATGGAGGCTCCGAGCAACCGTCCCCCCTATCCCACACCACTAGCGCACGGGTGGTTCGAGCCTCCATCTCTCGTGTGTAACTTGTATCCACAAGAGATGGAGGCTCCGAGCAACCGTCCCCCCTATCCCACACCACTAGCGCACGGGTGGTTCGAGCCTTCATCTCTCGTGTGTAACTTGTAATCACGAGAGATGAAGGCTCCGAGCGACCGTCCCCCCTATCTCACACCACTAACGCACGGGTGGTTCGAGCCTTCATCTCTCGTGTGTAACTTGTATCCACGAGAGATGGAGGCTCCGAGCGACCGTCCCCCCTAAAACACACCACTAGCGCACGGGTGGTTCGAGCCTCCATCTCTCGTGTGTAACTTGTATCCACAAGAGATGGAGGCTCCTAGCGACCGTCCCCCCTATCCCACACCACTAGCGCACGGGTGGTTCGAGCCTTCATCTCTCGTGTGTAACTTGTATCCACGAGAGATGGAGGCTCCGAGCGACCGTCCCCCCTATCCCACAGCACTAGCGCACGGGTGGTTCGAGCCTTCATCTCTCGTGTGTAACTTGTATCCACAAGAGATGGAGGCTCCGAGCGACCGTCCCCCCTATCCCACACCACTAGCGCACGGGTGGTTCGAGCCTTCATCTCTAGTGTGTAACTTGTATCCACGAGAGATGGAGGCTCCGAGCGACCGTCCCCCCTATCCCACAGCACTAGCGCACGGGTGGTTCGAGCCTTCATCTCTCGTGTGTAACTTGTATCCACGAGAGATGAAGGCTCCGAGCGATCGTCCCCCCTATCCCACAGCACTAGCGCACGGGTGGTTCGAGCCTTCATCTCTCGTGTGTAACTTGTATCAACGAGAGATGAAGGCCCCGAGCTACCGTCCCCCCTATCACACACCACTAGCGCACGGGTGGTTCGAGCCTTCATCTCTCGTGTGTAACTTGTATCCACGTGAGATGAAGGCTCCGAGCGACCGTCCCCCCTATCACACACCACTAGCGCACGGGTGGTTCGAGCCTCCATCTCTCGTGTGTAACTTGTATCCACGAGAGATGAAGGCTCCGAGCGATCGTCCCCCCTATCCCACACCACTAGCGCACGGGTGGTTCGAGCCTTCATCTCTCGTGTGTAACTTGTATCAACGAGAGATGAAGGCCCCGAGCGACCGTCCCCCCTATCCCACACCACTAGCGCACGGGTGGTTCGAGCCTCCATCTCTCGTGTGTAACTTGTATCCATGAGAGATGAAGGCCCCGAGCGACCGTCCCCCCTAAAACACACCACTAGCGCACGGGTGGTTCGAGCCTCCATCTCTCGTGTGTAACTTGTATCCACGAGAGATGAAGGCTCCGAGCGATCGTCCCCCCTATCCCACACCACTAGCGCACGGGTGGTTCGAGCCTTCATCTCTCGTGTGTAACTTGTATCCACGAGAGATGAAGGCTCCGAGCGATCGTCCCCCCTATCCCACACCACTAGCGCACGGGTGGTTCGAGCCTCCATCTCTCGTGTGTAACTTGTATCCATGAGAGATGAAGGCTCCGAGCGATCGTCCCCCCTATCCCACACCACTAGCGCACGGGTGGTTCGAGCCTTCATCTCTCGTGTGTAACTTGTATCAACGAGAGATGAAGGCCCCGAGCGACCGTCCCCCCTATCCCACACCACTAGCGCACGTGTGGTTCGAGCCTCCATCTCTCGTGTGTAACTTGTATCCATGAGAGATGAAGGCCCCGAGCGACCGTCCCCCCTATTACACACCACTAGCGCACGGGTGGTTCGAGCCTCCTTCTCTCGTGTGTAACTTGTATCCACGAGAGATGGAGGCTCCGAGCGACCGTCCCCCCTATCTCACACCACTAGCGCACGGGTGGTTCGAGCTTCCATCTCTCGTGGTTAACTTGTATCCACGAGAGATGGAGGTTCCGAACGACCGTCCCCCCTATTCCACATCACTAGCACACGGGTGGTTCGAGCTTCCATATCTTATCAATATTATCATACAATATGGGACCCCCGTGAAGTTGGCCCCGCACATGAGCCGGATTCAATTTGAGTGATTGGCAATCGGTAGTGCTTCGTTAGTGCAGGTTAGTGCCGCATATTTTATCGTTAGTGCTATTTCATTGCTGGCACTATCACACCAAATCTATGTGCGGGGCCAACTTCACGCTGGCCCCGCACATGGACGGAAACCATTGATTTATGATACGATCATCTTGATTGACGTTAGTGCTCGTTAGTGCCGTAAATTTTTTCGTTAGTGCTGTACTGGTTTAGTGTAGAAACGACATAAGCCATGTGCGGGGCAGCCCCGCACATGAGCGATTTTGGCGTTTTCATAACTCATAAACTTTAGTGTTCGTTAGTGCAGGTTAGTGCAGCAAAAATTCTCGTTAGTGCTAGCATGGTTTGGTCACAATTAAATATACAGTATCGAGATATAATTTAGCGACGGTGCTATCTATGTGCGGGGCCAACTTCAGGCTGGCCCCGCACATGGACGGAAACCATTGATTCAGGATACGATCATCTTGATTGACGTTAGTGCTCGTTAGTGCCGTAAATTTTCTCGTTAGCGCTGTACTGGTTTAGTGTAGAAACGACATAAGCCATGTGCGGGGCAGCCCCGCACATGAGCGATTATGGCGTTTTCATAACTTATAAACTTCAGTGTTCGTTAGTGCAGGTTAGTGCAGCGAAAATTTTCGTTAGTGCTAGCATGGTTTGGTCACAATTAAATATACAGTATCGAGATATAATTTAGCGACGGTGCTATCTATGTGCGGGGCCAACTTCACGCTGGCCCCGCACATGGACGGAAACCATTGATTTATGATACGATCATCTTGATTGATGTTAGTGCTCGTTAGTGCCGTAAATTTTTTCGTTAGTGCTGTACTGGTTTAGTGTAGAAACGACATAAGCCATGTGCGGGGCAGCCCCGCACATGAGCGATTATGGCGTTTTCATAACTCATAAACTTTAGTGTTCGTTAGTGCAGGTTAGTGCAGCAAAAATGTTCGTTAGTGCAGCAAAAATTTTCGTTAGTGCTCGCATGGTTTGGTCACAATTAAATATACAGTATCGAGATATAATTTAGCGTTGGCCCCGCACATAGATAGCACCGTCGCTAAATTATATCTCGATACTGTATATTTAATTGTGACCAAACCATGCTAGCACTAACGAAACTTTTTGCCGCACTAACCTGCACTAACGAACACTAAAGTTTATAAGTTATGAAAACGCCATAATCGCTCATGTGCGGGGCTGCCCCGCACATGGCTTATGTCGTTTCTACACTAAACCAGTACAGCACTTACGAAAAAATTTACGGCACTAACGAGCACTAACGTCAATCAAGCTGATCGTATCATAAATCAATGGTTTCCGTCCATGTGCGGGGCCAGCGTGAAGTTGGCCCCGCAAATAGATAGCACCGTCGCTAAATTATATCTCGATACTGTATATTTAATTGTGACCAAACCATGCTAGCACTAACGGAAATTTTTGCTGCACTAACCTGCACTAACGAACACTAAAGTTCATAAGTTATGAAAACGCCATAATCGCTCATGTGTGGGGCTGCCCCGCACATGGCTTATGTCGTTTCTACACTAAACCAGTACAGCACTTACGAAAAAATTTACGGCACTAACGAGCACTAACGTCAATCAAGCTGATCGTATCATAAATCAATGGTTTCCGTCTATGTGCGGGGCCAACGTGAAGTTGGCCCCGCACATAGATAGCACCGTCGCTAAATTACATCTCGATACTGTATATTCAATTGTGACCAAACCATGCTAGCACTAACGAAAATTTTTGCTGCACTAACCTGCACTAACGAACACTTAAGTTTATAAGTTATGAAATCGCCATAATCGCTCATGTGCGGGGCTGCCCCGCACATGGCTTATGTCGTTTCTACACTAAACCAGTACAGCACTAACGAAAAAATTTACGGCACTAACGAGCACTAACGTCAATCAAGCTGATCTTATCATAAATCAATGGTTTCCGTCCATGTGCGGGGCCAGCGTGAAGTTGGCCCCTCACATAGATTTGGTGTGATAGTGCCAGCACTGAAATAGCACTAACGATAAAATTCGCGGCACTAACCTGCACTAACGAAGCACTAACGATTGCCATTCACTCAAATCGAATCCGGCTCATGTGCGGGGCCAACTCCACTGGGGTCAATATGGGGCATATTCTGCATCTTTGACAGGTCTAAAAATATCAATAATTTTGTAAATGTCGATATTGTAGGTCTAATGTATTTTCCCACTGTTTTATGAAAAAAAAATCAGTTGTTGTTTCGTTGACCTGTTCCCCTCCATCTCTTCCCCCCCCCCCTCCTCCCTGACCATGATCAGTTCTCCTCTCTTTCCTCCATCAACGGGATAGGGCGATAAGAGAGTGATAAGCTGTCCCTGGCTAGTTATGCAACCCGACAGTCAGAGATGGGCATACCTTTATCTTCTTATGTATCTTATGATACTGCTACTATCTTGTATCTTGTATCAAGATACAATAATTGAGATGTATCAAGATACAATGATTGAAATGTATCTGTAGGCCTATATCTTTTTTCATCAAAAATGATACAAGACACATTTTTATGTGATAATCAAAATTTCTCCTCTTCATTATTCAAGATCTATATTCAGCCATTGTTTGGTCTTCCTAGCCGTGGTACCAGCAATCACCACTCAAACTGTCAAAAACTGTAGTAACTACACTTGTCACTTGTCCCTCGTCAGTGACACTTGCCAGCAGCTGTCACTAACTGTAGTAACAACACTTGTCACTTGTCCCTCTTCAGTGACACTTTGCTTTTGCTGTCACTAGCTATAGTAACTACACTTGTCACTTGTCCCTCGTCAGTGACACTCGCCAGCAGCTGTCACTAGCTATAGTAACTACACTTGTCACTTGTCCCTCGTCAGTGACACTTGCCAGCAGCTGTCACTAACTATAGTAACAACACTTGTCACTTGTCCCTCTTCAGTGACACTTTGCTTTTGCTGTCACTAGCTATAGTAACTACACTTGTCACTTGTCCCTTGTCAGTGACACTTGCCAGTGGCTGTCACTAGCTATAGTAACTACACTTGTCACTTGTCCCTCGTCAGTGACACTTGCCAGCAGCTGTCACTAACTATAGTAACAACACTTGTCACTTGTCCCTCTTCAGTGACACTTTGCTTTTGCTGTCACTAGCTATAGTAACTACACTTGTCACTTGTCCCTTGTCAGTGACACTTGCCAGTGGCTGTCACTAGCTATAGTAACTACACTTGTCACTTGTCACTTGTCCCTCTTCAGTGACACTCGCCAGCAGCTGTCACTAGCTATAGTGACTACACTTGTCACTTGTCACTTGTCAGTGACACTTGCCAGCAGCTGTCACTAACTGTAGTAACAACACTTGTCACTTGTCCCTTGTCCCTCGTCAGTGACACTCGCCAGCAGCTGTCACTAACTATAGTAACTACACTTGTCACTTGTCCCTCTTCAGTGAGACTCGCCAGCAGCTGTCACTAGCTATAGTAACTACACTAGTCACTTGTCCCTCGTCAGTGACACTCGCCAGCAGCTGTCACTAGCTATAGTAACTACACTTGTCACTTGTCCCTCTTCAGTGAGACTCGCCAGCAGCTGTCACTAACTATAGTAACTACACTTGTCACTTGTCCCTCGTCAGTGACACTCGCCAGCAGCTGTCACTAACTATAGTAACTACACTTGTCACTTGTCCCTCTTCAGTGACACTCGCCAGCAGCTGTCACTAGCTATAGTAACAACACTTGTCACTTGTCCCTCGTCAGTGACACTCGCCAGCAGCTGTCACTAACTATAGTAACTACACTTGACACTTGTCCCTCTTCAGTGAGACTCGCCAGCAGCTGTCACTAGCTATAGTAACTACACTTGTCACTTGTCCCTCGTCAGTGACACTCGCCAGCAGCTGTCACTAACTATAGTAACTACACTTGTCACTTGTCCCTCGTCAGTGACACTCGCCAGCAGCTGTCACTAGCTATAGTAACAACACTTGTCACTTGTCCCTCGTCAGTGACACTCGCCAGCAGCTGTCACTAACTATAGTAACTACACTTGTCACTTGTCCCTCGTCAGTGACACTCGCCAGCAGCTGTCACTAACTATAGTAACTACACTTGTCACTTGTCCCTCGTCAGTGACACTCGCCAGCAGCTGTCACTAACTATAGTAACTACACTTGTCACTTATCCCGCTTCAGTGACACTCGCCAGCAGCTGTCACTAGCTATAGTAACTACACTTGTCACTTGTCCCTCGTCAGTGACACTCGCCAGCAGCTGTCACTAGCTATAGTAACAACACTTGTCACTTGTCCCTCGTCAGTGACACTCGCCAGCAGCTGTCACTAACTATAGTAACTACACTTGTCACTTGTCCCTCGTCAGTGACACTCGCCGGCAGCTGTCACTAGCTATAGTAACTACACTTGTCACTTGTCACTTGTCCCTCTTCAGTGACACTCGCCAGCAGAAGTCACTAGCTATAGTAACTACACTTGTCACTTGCCACTTGTCCCTCTTCAGTGACACTCGCCAGCAGCTGTCACTAGCTATAGTAACTACACTTGTCACTTGTCACTTTTCCCTCTTCAGTGACACTCGCCAGCAGCTGTCACTAGCTATAGTAATTACACTTGTCACTTGTCACTTGTCCCTCTTCAGTGACACTCGCCAGCAGCTGTCACTAGCTATAGTAACTACACTTGTCACTTGTCACTTGTCAGTGACACTTGCCAGTGGCTGTCACTAGCTATAGTAACTACACTTGTCACTTGTCCCTCTTCAGTGACACTCGCCAGCAGCTGTCACTAGCTATAGTAACTACACTTGTCACTTGTCACTTGTCCCTCTTCAGTGACACTCGCCAGCAGCTGTCACTAGCTATAGTAACTACACTTGTCGCTTGTCCCTTGTCAGTGACACTCGCCAGCAGCTGTCACTAGCTATAGTAACTACACTTGTCACTTGTCACTCGTCAGTGACACTCGCCAGCAGCTGTCACTAGCTATAGTAACCACACTTGTCACTTGTCCCTCTTCAGTGACACTTGCCATCAGCTGTCACTAGCTATAGTAACTACACTTGTCACTTGTCACTTGTCCCTCTTCAGTGACACTCGCCAGCAGCTGTCACTAACTATAGTAACTAAACTTATCACTTGTCCCTTCTCAGTGACACTCGCCAGCAGCTGTCACTAACTATAGTAACTACACTTGTCACTTGTCCCTCGTCAGTGACACTCGCCAGCAGCTGTCACTAACTATAGTAACTACACTTGTCACTCGTCCCTCGTCAGTGACACTCGCCAGCAGCTGTCACTAACTATAGTAACAACACTTGTCACTTGTCCCTCGTCAGTGACACTTGCCAGCAGCTGTCACTAACTGTAGTAACAACACTTGTCACTTGTCCCTTGTCAGTGACACTTGCCAGCAGCTGTCACTAACTATAGTAACTACACTTGTCACTTGTCCCTCGTCAGTGACACTTGCCAGTGGCTGTCACTCAGCATAGTAACCACACTTGTCACTTGTCACTTGTCAGTGACACTTGCTATTGGCTGTCACTCAGCATAGTAACTACACTTGTCACTTGTCACTTGTCAGCGACACTTGCCAGTGGCTGTCACTCAGCATAGTAACCACACTTGTCACTTGTCACTTGTCAGTGACACTTGCCAGTGGCTGTCACTCAGCATAGTAACCACACTTGTCACTTGTCACTTGTCAGTGACACTTGCTAGTGGCTGTCACTCAGCATAGTCACCACACTTGTCACTTGTCACTTGTTAGTGACACCCGCCAGTGGCTGTCACTCAGCATTGTAACCACATCTGTCACTTGTCACTTGTCAGTGACACTTGCCAGTGGCTGTCACTCAGCATAGTAACTACACTTGTCACTTGTCCCTCCTCAGTGACACTTGCCAGTGGCTGTCACTAACTATAGTTACTACACTTGTCACTTGTCAGTGACACTTGCTAGCAGCTGTCACTAACTATAGTAACTACACTTGTCACTTGTCAGTGACACTTGCCAGCAGCTGTCACTAACTATAGTAACTACACTTGTCACTTGTCCCTCCTCAGTGACACTTGCCAGTGGCTGTCACTCAGCATAGTAACCACACTTGTCACTTGTCACTTGTCGGTGACACTTGCCAGTGGCTGTCACTCAGCATAGTAACCACACTTGTCACTTGTCACTTGTCAGTGACACTTGCTAGTGGCTGTCACTCAGCATAGTCACCACACTTGTCACTTGTCACTTGTCAGTGACACTTGCCAGTGGCTGTCACTCAGCATTGTAACCACATCTGTCACTTGTCACTTGTCAGTGACACTTGCCAGTGGCTGTCACTCAGCATAGTAACTACACTTGTCACTTGTCCCTCCTCAGTGACACTTGCCAGTGGCTGTCACTCAGCATAGTAACTACACTTGTCACTTGTCCCTCCTCAGTGACACTTGCCAGTGGCTGTCACTCAGCATAGTAACTACACTTGTCACTTGTCCCTCCTCAGTGACACTTGCCAGTGGCTGTCACTCAGCATAGTAACCACACTTGTCACTTGTCACTTGTCAGTGACACTTGCCAGTGGCTGTCACTCAGCATAGTAACCACACTTGTCACTTGTCACTTGTCAGTGACACTTGCTAGTGGCTGTCACTCAGCATAGTCACCACACTTGTCACTTGTCAGTGACACTTGCCAGTGGCTGTCACTCAGCATTGTAACCACATCTGTCACTTGTCACTTGTCAGTGACACTTGCCAGTGGCTGTCACTCAGCATAGTAACTACACTTGTCACTTGTCCCTCCTCAGTGACACTTGCCAGTGGCTGTCACTCAGCATAGTAACTACACTTGTCACTTGTCCCTCCTCAGTGACACTTGCCAGTGGCTGTCACTCAGCATAGTAACCACACTTGTCACTTGTCAGTGACAATCGCCAGCAGATGTCACTCAGCATAGCTGGAACAACCTACACCTGCAGCTGCAGCCCGGCTGGCACAGTGCCAAATAATATCCCTTATCCTTCATTGGATAATGATATATTTGGTTTTAACGACGCACTGTAATGAATACTAAGATCTATTGGCGTCGGATGAATGATTAATGAGATGATGGGATGATGAGGCTTTTATGGGTGATGAGAAAAATAGTAGGAAGGATAGTGGGAAGGAAGTGGTCGTGGCCTATATTGTGGGAACCATCCCTGCATTAGCCTAGACTACAGAGGGAAACCACGAAAAAACCCCTGTAAAGATGGACGGTGGCGGGGATCGAACCAGGTCCGACATGTCCCTTCACCTCCCGTATCACACGAAGCAAGTGAGCTAACCACTCAGCTACATGTGCCGGTTTGGATAATGACTTTAAGCTTTAAATTTACCGTAAAAGTATCTTGTATCTTAAGATACTTTACTGAAACTATCTTATATCTTGTATCTCTTGAGCTTTTGGAAATGTATCTTGTAACTTTCAGACAAGTATCTTGTATTTTGTATCTATGATACATTTGTGAAGTATCTTTGCCCATCTCTGCCGACAGCCCGATATCTCATCAATATTATCATACAATTTGAGGCATATTCTGCATCTTTGCTAGGTATAAAAATATCAATAATTTCATAAAAGGTCGATGTTGTAATTTATTTTTCCACTGTTTTATGAAAAGAAAGGAATTTTCCGTTGTTGTTTCGTTGACCTGTTTTCCTCCATCCCCCTCCCCCCTGACCATAGTCAGTTTTCCTCTCTTCCCTCTATCAACGGGTTAGAGCGATAAGAGAGTGTAGTTATGCAACCCGACAGCCCGATTAGAACACACAATACCCTAGCAATCAGCGCCTAGTGGAGGTGCAGGCTGATTTTGTCTCGACTGACCATGGGCTATGGGTGAGGTTGATCTACTACACAGTACATAGACGAAGCGAGATCACATAGACCCTACATTTGATTTTTTGATTCCATTTTATTTTTTTGACTTCGTGTGATTTTTTGTTTTCGAGTGATTTATTTGATGTAGAGTGATTTTTATCATTCCAATTGCATCTTGTTTTTTTATTCCAATTGATTCTCTGTGATTTTTTGACTTTGGTGATTTTTTCGTGATTTTTTTGACTTCGATGATTTTTATTATTTCAAGTGATTTTTTTCGATTTTTCTCCCAAGTGTACCCCTGATTTCGGGAGTTGTTAACCCCTCGGGTTGAACAGGAACGAAGCAATACGCTCGGAGAGACACGGCCATCTTCGGCGGCGGAGAAGTGAAAGTTGCGGGGCTTCACATCACTCTATACTCTTGAGGTCGTGAGCTTTGTGCGAAATATTACTAGGCAAACGCGAAATATGCGTTGTAAGATGAGCGAGATATCTGAATAAGGTATAATAACAGTCCTACATTTGCTACTTTATCGACTCTGGTATTCTAAACACTTTGTCCTTCATTTAATTGCTACTTTATCTTCTCTGGTATTCTACACACCTTGACGAATATGAAGAATATTTAATTCTTGGGCAAATATCGAATCTAGGTTGCAGTGAATCTTGGCTCATTTTCATATATTTGATGTATAAAAACAGTTATTTGAATTTTTTTCTTCGAAACGGCTGGTTCGAATTGCTTACAAAATGGTGGTTATGTGTATCATTCATGTTTGAACACTCGGAGAAAATTTTATTTTTTTCGGAGAGGTTTCATTTTTTCAAATTTTCTCTCCCAGCCTAATCTTATGGGGTGTTTAAAAACTTTGACATGATATTTCTCAAAATCTAATCGACCGATTCATTCCAAAAACTATACAGTTCTAAGTTGTAAAAGTTGGCCCGTACAAAAAAGTTTCATGTTGATCAGTCAAACCTTGCGACCTGTGCAGTGCCCACAAACAGAAAAAAAAGCAAAAAAAAAAAAAGACAAAGCCCTATAAGAGTGGGATGGAGACTTCGCTACGCTCATCTAATCATAATTTCTAGAGGAAGGTTCGCCATGTACGTTTTTATCGAATCATAAAAATATGACCACTCAGGGATTTGAATCCAGGACCTTCCAAAGCTCTAACCAACTGGGCTAAAAGGCCAAACAACTCTTGAGACTTGAGACTCTGGGGTAGAGACTCTTGAGACACTGTGCTTGAGACTCTTGAGACTCTGTGCTTAAGGCTCTTGAGACTCTGTGCTTGAGACTCTTGAGACTCTGTGCTTGAGACTCTGTAGACTCTGTGCTTGAGGCTTTTGAGACTCGTGAGACTGTGCTTGAGGCTTTTGAGACTCGTGAGACTCTGTGCTTGAGGCTCATGAGACTTGTGAGACTCTGTGCTTGAGGCTCTTGAGACTCGTGAGACTCTGTGGTTGAGGCTCTTATTGAGACTCTTGATACTTTTGAGACTCTGTGCTTGAGGCTCTTGAGACTCTTGAGACTCTAGGGACTCTCGAGACTCACAAGACTCTCAAGACTCTTGGGACTCTTGGAGACGTGTCGCCGGCTGCCAGCCACACGTGCTGTCTGCTGTCACTTGTTGGTCAGAGAGATCGCCACTACCACGAGGACCCGCCGAACTAACAACCAGATACTGACATTTCGAACAAGTTGCGGTTTGTAAGACTAGTTTACTTTCCATGCGATGTCAAGTAGGAATCATTTGAATGATCTGAAAAATGTATTTCCATATTTATATTTCTCTTCCGTCCTTTCATCATTCTGCCTCGATCCCTTTTCGCCTGGTTGATGTAAGACCCCCCCTCCCCTTGTCCGCCACTGAGCCTCAGTCAGCTGCAGTCAGCGGACCTCACCTGCAGTATCGCTGCGGACCGCTGGAGTGCGCTACGGACGTGCAGGATTGTGCTGCTGCCTCAAGGCCGGTCCTGCGGTGGTGAGCAGGGGGCTGAATGGTGACTGGAACCACCTGTATGGGGGGCTAGAACCATCTGTATGGGGGCTGGAACCACCTGTATGGGGGCTGGAACCACCTGTATGGGGGGCTGGAACAACCTGTATGGGGGGCTGGAACCACCTGTATGGGGGGCTGGAACCACCTGTATGGGGGGCTGGAACCACCTGTATGGGGGGCTGGAACAACCTGTATGGGGGGCTGGAACCACCTATATGGAGGGCTGAAACCACCTGTATGGGGGCTGGAACAACCTGTATGGGGAATGGAACCACCTGTTTGGCGCTGGAACCACCTGTATGGGGGCTGGAACCACCTGTATGGGGGGCTGGAACCACCTGTATGGGGGGCTGGAACCACCTGTATGGGGGGCTGGAGCAACCTGTATGGGGGGCTGGAACCACCTATATGGAGGGCTGCAACCACCTGTATGGGGGCTGGAACAACCTGTATGGGGGCTGGAACCACCTGTTTGGCGCTGGAACCACCTGTATGGAGGCTGGAACCACCTGTGTGGGGGGCTGGAACCACCTGTATGGGGGCTGGAACCACCTGTATGGGGGGCTGGAACCACCTGTATGGGGGGCTGGAACCACCTGTATGGGGGGCTGGGACAACCTGTATGGGGGGCTGGAACCACCTATATGGAGAGCTGCAACCACCTGTATGGGGGCTGGAACAACCTGTATGGGGGCTGGAACCACCTGTTTGGCGCTGGAACCACCTGTATGGAGGCTGGAACCACCTGTGTGGCGGGCTGGACCACCTGTATGGGGGCTGGAACCATCTGTATGGGGGCTGGAACCAACTGTATGGGGGCTGGAACCACCTGAATGGGGCCCTTCAGGCTGTCGTCTTGAGAACCACGTTTCCCCCTCCCCGCTCGGTCAGTTATTAGTCAGGCGCGGTCAGTAACAAACAAGCTCACTTCGAACAACACAATCATGTGCTCTCTCTCTCTCTCTCTCTCTCTCTCTCTCTGATACAGCTGTCGTGTCGAGTGCTACAGGCTGCGCGCGCATCGGTATCGACCACATACACACACTATTACTTCCAGATCGGCTCCTTCTCCCCTTCCAATCAACCGTCCCTCTCCATCTCACTCCATCGCTCAACGTCTTCCCCTCTCACACTCTCTTGCTCTCTTCCAAGTGATAACACTAATTGAACGATATGGCTATTCCACGCGAACAAACAATCAGCGGACGAAAGTGGCACCAGGCACGTTGGACACGGGTTAGTCAGGGGCGCCAAGAGGCCGAGGGGACGAGAGTGGCACTGGCACGTTGGACACGGGTTAGGCAGGGGCGCTAAGAGGCCGAGGGGACGAGAGTGGCACTGGCACGTTGGACACGGGTTAGGCAGGGGCGCCAAGAGGCCGAGGGGACGAGAGTGACACTGGCACGTTGGACACGGGTTAGGCAGGGGCGCTAAGAGGCCGAGGGGACGAGAGTGACACTGGCACGTTGGACACGGGTTGGGCAGGGGCGCCAAGAGGCCGAGGGGACGAGAGTGGCACTGGCACGTGGGACACTGGTTAGGCAGGGGCGCCAAGAGGCCGAGGGGACGAGAGTGACACTGGCACGTTGGACACGGGTTAGGCAGGGGCGCTAAGAGGCCGAGGGGACGAGAGTGACACTGGCACGTTGGACACGGGTTAGGCAGGGGCGCCAAGAGGCCGAAAGGACGAGAGTGACACTGGCACGTTGGACACGGGTTGGGCAGGGGCGCCAAGAGGCCGAGGGGACGAGAGTGGCACTGGCACGTGGGACACTGGTTAGGCAGGGGCGCCAAGAGGCCGAGGGGACGAGAGTGACACTGGCACGTTGGACACGGGTTAGGCAGGGGCGCTGAGAGGCCGAGGGGACGAGAGTGGCACTGGCACGTTGGACACGGGTTAGGCAGGAAGGCCAAGAGGCCGAGGGGACGAGAGTGACACTGGCACGTTGGACACGGGTTAGGCAGGGGCGCTGAGAGGCCGAGGGGACGAGAGTGGCACTGGCACGTTGGACACGGGTTGGGCAGGAAGGCCAAGAGGCCGAGGGGACGAGAGTGACACTGGCACGTTGGACACGGGTTAGGCAGGGGCGCCAAGAGGCCGAGGGGACGAGAGTGACAATGGCACGTTGGACACGGGTTAGGCAGGGGCGCTGAGAGGCCGAGGGGACGAGAGTGGCACTGGCACGTTGGACACGGGTTAGGCAGGAAGGCCAAGAGGCCGAGGGGACGAGAGTGGCACTGGGCACGTTGGACACGGGTTAGGTAGGGGCGCTAAGAGGCCGAGGGGACGGAGTGGCACTGGCACGTTGGACACGGGTTAGGCAGGGGCGCTAAGAGGCCGAGGGGACGAGAGTGGCACTGGGCACGTTGGACACGGGTTAGGCAGGGGCGCTAAGAGGCCGAGGGGACGAGAGTGGCACTGGGCACGTTGGACACGGGTTAGGCAGGGGCGCTGAGAGGCCGAGGGGACGAGAGTGACACTGGGCACGTTGGACACAGGTTAGGCAGGGGCGCTAAGAGGCCGAGGGGACGAGAGTGGCACTGGGCACGTTGGACACGGGTTAGGCAGGGGCGCTAAGAGGCCGAGGGGACGAGAGTGGCACTGGGCACGTTGGACACTAGTTAGGCAGGGGCGCTGAGAGGCCGAGGGGACGAGAGTGGCACTAGGCACGTTGGACACTGGTTAGGCAGGGGCGCTAAGAGGCCGAGGGGACGAGAGTGGCACTGGCACGTGGGACACGGGTTAGGCAGGGGCGCTAAGAGGCCGAGGGGACGAGAGTGGCACTGGCACGTTGGACACGGGTTAGGCAGGGGCGCTAAGAGGCCGAGGGGACGAGAGTGACACTGGCACGTTGGACACTGGTTAGGCAGGGGCGCTAAGAGGCCGAGGGGACGAGAGTGGCACTGGCACGTTGGACACGGGTTAGGCAGGGGCGCTAAGAGGCCGAGGGGACGAGAGTGGCACTGGCACGTTGGACACGGGTTAGGCAGGGGCGCTAAGAGGCCGAGGGGACGAGAGTGGCACTAGGCACGTTGGACACGGGTTAGGCAGGGGCGCTAAGAGGCCGAGGGGACGAGAGTGGCACTGGCACGTTGGACACGGGTTAGGCAGGGGCGCTAGGAGGCCGAGGGGACGAGAGTGACACTGGCACGTTGGACACGGGTTAGGCAGGGGCGCTAAGAGGCCGAGGGGACGAGAGTGACACTGGCACGTTGGACACTGGTTAGGCAGGGGCGCTGAGAGGCTGAGGGGACGAGAGTGTCACTGGCACGTTGGACACGGGTTAGGCAGGGGCGCTAAGAGGCCGAGGGGACGAGAGTGGCACTAGGCACGTTGGACACTGGTTAGGCAGGGGCGCTAAGAGGCCGAGGGGACGAGAGTGGCACTGGCACGTTGGACACGGGTTAGGCAGGGGCGCTAAGAGGCCGAGGGGACGAGAGTGGCACTGGCACGTTGGACACGGGTTAGGCAGGGGCGCTAAGAGGCCGAGGGGACGAGAGTGACACTGGCACGTTGGACACGGGTTAGGCAGGGGCGCTAAGAGGCCGAGGGGACGAGAGTGACACTGGCACGTTGGACACTGGTTAGGCAGGGGCGCTAAGAGGCCGAGGGGACGAGAGTGGCACTAGGCACGTTGGACACTGGTTAGGCAGGGGCGCTAAGAGGCCGAGGGGACGAGAGTGACACTTGCACGTTGGACACTGGTTAGGCAGGGGCGCTGAGAGGCCGAGGGGACGAGAGTGGCACTGGCACATTGGACACGGGTTAGGCAGGGGCGCTAAGAGGCCGAGGGGACGAGAGTGGCACTAGGCACGTTGGACACTGGTTAGGCAGGGGCGCTAAGAGGCCGAGGGGACGAGAGTGGCACTGGCACGTTGGACACTGGTTAGGCAGGGGCGCTGAGAGGCCGAGGGGACGAGAGTGGCACTGGCACGTTGGACACTGGTTAGGCAGGGGCGCTAAGAGGCCGAGCGGACGAGAGTGACACTGGCACGTTGGACACGGGTTAGGCAGGGGTGCTAAGAGGCCGAGGGGACGAGAGTGACAATTGCACGTTGGACACGGGTTAGGCAGGGGCGCCAAGAGGCCGAGGGGACGAGAGTGACACTTGCACGTTGGACACGGGTTAGGCAGGGGCGCTAAGAGGCCGAGGGGACGAGAGTGGCACTAGGCACGTTGGACACGGGTTAGGCAGGGGCGCTAAGAGGCCGAGGGGACTAGAGTGACACTTGCACGTGGGACACGGGTTGGGCAGGGGCGCCAAGAGGCCGAGGGGACGAGAGTGACACTGGCACGTTGGACACGGGTTAGGCAGGGGCGCTAAGAGGCCGAGGGGACGAGAGTGGTACTGGCACGTTGGACACTGGTTAGGCAGGGGCGCTAAGAGGCCGAGGGGACGAGAGTGACACTGGCACGTTGGACACGGGTTAGGCAGGGGCGCTAAGAGGCCGAGGGGAGGAGAGTGACACTTGCACGTGGGACACGGGTTGGGCAGGGGCGCCAAGAGGCCGAGGGGACGAGAGTGGCACTGGCACGTTGGACACGGGTTAGGCAGGGGCGCTAAGAGGCCGAGGGGACGAGAGTGGCACTGGCACTTTGGACACGGGTTAGGCAGGGGCGCTAAGAGGCCGAGGGGACGAGAGTGACACTGGCACGTTGGACACGGGTTAGGCAGGGGCGCTAAGAGGCCGAGGGGACGAGAGTGGCACTGGCACGTTGGACACGGGTTAGGCAGGGGCGCTAAGAGGCCGAGGGGACGAGAGTGACACTTGCACGTTGGACACGGGTTAGGCAGGGGCGCTAAGAGGCCGAGGGGACGAGAGTGGCACTGGCACGTTGGACACGGGTTAGGCAGGGGCGCTAAGAGGCCGAGGGGACGAGAGTGACACTTGCACGTGGGACACGGGTTAGGCAGGGGCGCTAAGAGGCCGAGGGGACGAGAGTGACACTGGCACGTGGGACACGGGTTTAGCAGGGGCGCTAAGAGGCCGAGGGGACGAGAGTGACACTTGCACGTGGGACACTGGTTAGGCAGGGGCGCTAAGAGGCCGAGGGGACGAGAGTGGCACTGGCACGTTGGACACGGGTTGGGCAGGGGCGCTAAGAGGCCGAGGGGACGAGAGTGGCACTAGGCACGTTGGACACGGGTTAGGCAGGGGCGCTAAGAGGCCGAGGGGACGAGAGTGGCACTGGCACGTTGGACACGGGTTGGGCAGGGGCGCTAAGAGGCCGAGGGGACGAGAGTGGCACTAGGCACGTTGGACACGGGTTAGGCAGGGGCGCTAAGAGGCCGAGGGGACGAGAGTGGCACTGGCACGTTGGACTCTGGTTAGGCAGGGGCGCTAAGAGGCCGAGGGGACGAGAGTGGCACTGGCACGTTGGACACTGGTTAGGCAGGGGCGCTAAGAGGCCGAGGGGACGAGAGTGGCACTGGCACGTTGGACACGGGTTAGGCAGGGGCGCTTAGAGGCCGAGGGGCAAAGAGTGGCACTGGCACTTTGGACACGGGTTAGGCAGGGGCGCTAAGAGGCCGAGGGGACGAGAGTGGCACTAGGCACGTTGGACACTGGTTGGGCAGGGGCGCTAAGAGGCCGAGGGGACGAGAGTGGCACTAGGCACGTTGGACACGGGTTAGGCAGGGGCGCTAAGAGGCCGAGGGGACGAGAGTGACACTGGCACGTGGGACACTGGTTAGGCAGGGGCGCTAAGAGGCCGAGGGGACGAGAGTGACATTTGCACGTGGGACACTGGTTAGGCAGGGGCGCTAAGAGGCCGAGGGGACGAGAGTGGCACTGGCACGTTGGACACGGGTTAGGCAGGGGCGCTAAGAGGCCGAGGGGACGAGAGTGACACTTGCACGTGGGACACTGGTTAGGCAGGGGCGCTGAGAGGCCGAGGGGACGAGAGTGACACTGGCACGTTGGACTCTGGTTAGGCAGGGGCGCTAAGAGGCCGAGGGGACGAGAGTGACACTCGCACGTTGGACACGGGTTAGGCAGGGGCGCTAAGAGGCCGAGGGGACGAGAGTGGCACTTGCACGTGGGACACTGGTTAGGCAGGGGCGCTAAGAGGCCGAGGGGACGAGAGTGGCACTAGGCACGATGGACACTGGTTAGGCAGGGGCGCTAAGAGGCCGAGGGGACGAGAGTGACACTTGCACGTTGGACACGGGTTAGGCAGGGGCGCTAAGAGGCCGAGGGGACGAGAGTGGCACTCGCAGGTGGGACACTGGTTAGGCAGGGGCGCTAAGAGGCCGAGGGGACGAGAGTGGCACTAGGCACGTTGGACACGGGTTAAGCAGGGGCGCTAAGAGGCCGAGGGGACGAGAGTGACACTTGCACGTTGGACACGGGTTAGGCAGGGGCGCTAAGAGGCCGAGGGGACGAGAGTGGCACTCGCAGGTGGGACACTGGTTAGGCAGGGGCGCTGAGAGACCGAGGGGACGAGAGTGGCACTGGCACGTTGGACACGGGTTGGGCAGGGGCGCTAATAGGCCGAGGGGACGAGAGTGACACTTGCACGTGGGACACTGGTTAGGCAGGGGCGCTGAGAGGCCGAGGGGACGAGAGTGACACTGACACGTTGGACTCTGGTTAGGCAGGGGCGCTAAGAGGCCGAGGGGACGAGAGTGACACTTGCTCGTTGGACACGGGTTAGGCAGGGGCGCTAAGAGGCCGAGGGGACGAGAGTGGCACCAGGCACGTTGGACACGGGTTAGGCAGGGGCGCTAAGAGGCCGAGGGGACGAGAGTGGCACCAGGCACGTTGGACACGGGTTAGGCAGGGGCGCCAAGAGGCCGAGGGGACGAGAGTGGCACCAGGCACGTTAGACACTGGTTAGGCAGGGGCGCTAAGAGGCCGAGGGGACGAGAGTGACACTTGCACTTGGGACACTGGTTAGGCAGGGGCGCTAAGAGGCCGAGGGGACGAGAGTGACACTTGCACGTTTGACACTGGTTAGGCAGGGGCGCTGAGAGGCCGAGGGGACGAGAGTGACACTGGCACGTTGGACACTGGTTAGGCAGGGGCGCTAAGAGGCCAAGGGGACGAGAGTGACACTTGCACGTGGGACACTGGTTAGGCAGGGGCGCTGAGAGGCCGAGGGGACCAGAGTGACACTGGCACGTTGGACTCTGGTTAGGCAGGGGCGCTAAGAGGCCGAGGGGACGAGAGTGACACTTGCACGTGGGACACTGGTTAGGCAGGGGCGCTGAGAGGCCGAGGGGACGAGAGTGACACTGGCACGTTGGACTCTGGTTAGGCAGGGGCGCTAAGAGGCCGAGGGGACGAGAGTGGCACTGGGCACGTTGTACACGGGTTAGGCAAGGGCGCTAAGAGGCCGAGGGGACGAGAGTGGCACTGGCACGTTGGACACGGGTTAGGCAGGGGCGCTAGGAGGCCGAGTGGACGAGAGTGACACTGGCACGTTGGACTCTGGTTAGGCGGGGGCGCTAAGAGGCCGAGGGGACGAGAGTGACACTTGCACGTGGGACACTGGTTAGGCAGGGGCGCTAAGAGGCCGAGGGGACGAGAGTGACACTGGCACGTTGGACACGGGTTAGGCAAGGGCGCTAAGAGGCCGAGGGGACGAGAGTGACACTGGCACGTTGGACACGGGTTAGGCAGGGGCGCTAGGAGGCCGAGGGGACGAGAGTGACACTGGCACGTTGGACTCTGGTTAGGCAGGGGCGCTAAGAGGCCGAGGGGACGAGAGTGGCACTGGCACGTAGGACACGGGTTAGGCAGGGGCGCTAAGAGGCCGAGGGGACGAGAGTGACACTTGCACGTGGGACACTGGTTAGGCAGGGGCGCTAAGAGGCCGAGGGGACGAGAGTGACACTTGCACGTGGGTCACTGGTTAGGCAGGGGCGCTAGGAGGCCGAGGGGACGAGAGTGACACTTGCACGTGGGACACTGGTTAGGCAGGGGCGCTAAGAGGCCGAGGGGACGAGAGTGACACTTGCACGTGGGACACTGGTTAGGCAGGGGCACTAAGAGGCCGAGGGGACGAGAGTGACACTGGCACGTGGGACACTGGTTAGGCAGGGGCGCTAAGAGGCCGAGGGGACGAGAGTGGCACTGGCACGTTGGACACGGGTTAGGCAGGGGCGCTAAGAGGCCGAGGGGACGAGAGTCACACTGGCACGTTGGACACGGGTTAGGCAGGGGCGCCAAGAGGCCGAGGGGACGAGAGTGGCACTTGCACGTGGGACACTGGTTAGGCAGGGGCGCTAAGAGGCCGAGGGGACGAGAGTGACACTTGCACGTGGGACACTGGTTAGGCAGGGGCGCTAAGAGGCCGAAATGACGAGAGTGACACTTGCACGTGGGACACGGGTTAGGCAGGGGCGCTAAGAGGCCGAGGGGACGAGAGTGACACTGGCACGTTGGACTCTGGTTAGGCAGGGGCGCTAAGAGGCCGAGGGGACGAGAGTGACACTGGCACGTTGGACACGGGTTGGGCAGGGGCGCCAAGAGGCCGAGGGGATGAGAGTGGCACCAGGCACGTTGGACACGGGTTAGGCAGGGGCGCTAAGAGGCCGAGGGGACGAGAGTGGCACCAGGCACGTTGGACACGGGTTAGGCAGGGGCGCTAAGAGGCCGAGGGGACGAGAGTGGCACCAGGCACGTTGGACACGGGTTAGGCAGGGGCGCTAAGAGGCCGAGGGGACGAGAGTGACACTTGCACGTGGGACACTGGTTAGGCAGGGGCGCTAAGAGGCCGAGGGGACGAGAGTGGCACTAGGCACGTCAGACACGGGTTAGGCAGAGGCGCTAAGAGGCCGAGGGGACGAGAGTGACACTTGCACTTGGGACACTGGTTAGGCAGGGGCGCTAAGAGGCCGAGGGGACGAGAGTGACACTGGCACGTTGGACACTGGTTAGGCAGGGGCGCTAAGAGGCCGAGGGGACGAGAGTGGCACTGGCACGTTGGACACTGGTTGGGCAGGGGTGCTAAGAGGCCGAGGGGACGAGAGTGGCAATAGGCACGTTGGACAAGGGTTAGGCAGGAGCGCTAAGAGGCCGAGGGGACGAGAGTGACACTGGCACGTTGGACACGGGTTAGGCAGGGGCGCTAAGAGGCCGAGGGGACGAGAGTGACACTTGCACGTGGGACACTGGTTAGGCAGAAGCGCTAAGAGGCCGAGGGGACGAGAGTGACACTGGCACGTTGGACACGGGTTAGGCAGGGGCGCTAAGAGGCCGAGGGGACGAGAGTGGCACTGGCACGTGGGACACTGGTTAGGCAGGGGCGCTAAGAGGCCGAGGGGACGAGAGTGACACTTGCAAGTGGGACACTGGTTAGGCAGAAGCGCTAAGAGGCCGAGGGGACGAGAGTGACACTGGCACGTTGGACACGGGTTAGGCAGAAGCGCTAAGAGGCCGAGGGGACGAGAGTGGCACTGGCACGTGGGACACTGGTTAGGCAGGGGCGCTAAGAGGCCGAGGGTACGAGAGTGACACTTGCACGTGGGACACTGGTTAGGCAGGGGCGCTAAGAGGCCGAGGGGACGAGAGTGGCACTAGGCACTTGGGACACTGGTTAGGCAGGGGCGCTAAGAGGCCGAGGGGACGAGAGTGACACTTGCACGTGGGACACGGGTTGGGCAGGGGCGCCAAGAAGCCGAGGGGACGAGAGTGACACTTGCACGTGGGACACGGGTTAGGCAGGGGCGCTAAGAGGCCGAGGGGACGAGAGTGACACTGGCACGTTGGACACGGGTTAGGCAGGGGCGCTAAGAGGCCGAGGGGACGAGAGTGACACTTGCACGTGGGACACGGGTTAGGCAGGGGCGCTAAGAGGCCGAGGGGACGAGAGTGACACTGGCACGTTGGACACGGGTTAGGCAGGGGCGCTAAGAGGCCGAGGGGACGAGAGTGACACTGGCACGTTGGACACGGGTTAGGCAGGGGCGCTAAGAGGCCGAGGGGACGAGAGTGACACTTGCACGTGGGACACTGGTTAGGCAGGGGCGCTAAGAGGCCGAGGGGACGAGAGTGACACTTGCACGTGGGACACGGGTTGGGCAGGGGCGCCAAGAGGCTGAGGGGACGAGAGTGACACTGGCACGTTGGACACGGGTTAGGCAGGGGCGCTAAGAGGCCGAGGGGACGAGAGTGACACTGGCACGTTGGACACGGGTTAGGCAGGGGCGCTAAGAGGCCGAGGGGACGAGAGTGACACTTGCACGTGGGACACTGGTTAGGCAGGGGCGCTAAGAGGCCGAGGGGACGAGAGTGACACTTGTACGTGGGACACGGGTTGGGCACGGGCGCCAAGAGGCTGAGGGGACGAGAGTGACACTGGCACGTTGGACACGGGTTAGGCAGGGGCGCTAAGAGGCCGAGGGGACGAGAGTGACACTTGCACGTGGGACACTGGTTAGGCAGGGGCGCTAAGAGGCCGAGGGGACGAGAGTGGCACTGGCACGTTGGACACGGGTTAGGCAGGGAAGCTAAGAGGCCGAGGGGACGAGAGTGACACTTGCACGTGGGACACTGGTTAGGCAGTGGCGCTAAGAGGCCGAGGGGACGAGAGTGGCACTGGCACGTTGGACACGGGTTAGGCAGGGGCGCTAAGAGGCCGAGGGGACGAGAGTGGCACTGGCACGTTGGACACGGGTTAGGCAGGGGCGCTAAGAGGCCGAGGGGACGAGAGAGACACTGGCACGTTGGACACAGGTTAGGCAGGGGCGCTAAGAGGCCGAGGGGACGAGAGTGACACTGGCACGTTGGACACTGGTTAGGCAGGGGCTCTGAGAGGCCGAGGGGACGAGAGTGACACTGGCACGTTGAACACGGGTTAGGCAGGGGCGCTAAGAGGCCGAGGGGACGAGAGTGACACTGGCACGTTGGACACGGGTTAGGCAGGGGCGCCAAGAGGCCGAAAGGACGAGAGTGACACTGGCACGTTGGACACGGGTTGGGCAGGGGCGCCAAGAGGCCGAGGGGACGAGAGTGGCACTGGCACGTGGGACACTGGTTAGGCAGGGGCGCCAAGAGGCCGAGGGGACGAGAGTGACACTGGCACGTTGGACACGGGTTAGGCAGGGGCGCTGAGAGGCCGAGGGGACGAGAGTGGCACTGGCACGTTGGACACGGGTTAGGCAGGAAGGCCAAGAGGCCGAGGGGACGAGAGTGACACTGGCACGTTGGACACGGGTTAGGCAGGGGCGCTGAGAGGCCGAGGGGACGAGAGTGGCACTGGCACGTTGGACACGGGTTGGGCAGGAAGGCCAAGAGGCCGAGGGGACGAGAGTGACACTGGCACGTTGGACACGGGTTAGGCAGGGGCGCCAAGAGGCCGAGGGGACGAGAGTGACACTGGCACTTTGGACACGGGTTAGGCAGGGGCGCTGAGAGGCCGAGGGGACGAGAGTGGCACTGGCACGTTGGACACGGGTTAGGCAGGAAGGCCAATAGGCCGAGGGGACGAGAGTGGCACTGGGCACGTTGGACACGGGTTAGGTAGGGGCGCTAAGAGGCCGAGGGGACGGAGTGGCACTGGCACGTTGGACACGGGTTAGGCAGGAAGGCCAATAGGCCGAGGGGACGAGAGTGGCACTGGGCACGTTGGACACGGGTTAGGTAGGGGCGCTAAGAGGCCGAGGGGACGGAGTGGCACTGGCACGTTGGACACGGGTTAGGCAGGGGCGCTAAGAGGCCGAGGGGACGAGAGTGGCACTGGGCACGTTGGACACGGGTTAGGCAGGGGCGCTGAGAGGCCGAGGGGACGAGAGTGGCACTGGCACGTTGGACACGGGTTAGGCAGGGGCGCTAAGAGGCCGAGGGGACGAGAGTGGCACTGGCACGTTGGACACGGGTTAGGCAGGGGCGCTAAGAGGCCGAGGGGACGAGAGTGACACTGGCACGTTGGACACGGGTTAGGCAGGGGCGCTAAGAGGCCGAGGGGACGAGAGTGACACTGGCACGTTGGACACTGGTTAGGCAGGGGCGCTAAGAGGCCGAGGGGACGAGAGTGGCACTAGGCACGTTGGACACTGGTTAGGCAGGGGCGCTAAGAGGCCGAGGGGACGAGAGTGACACTTGCACGTTGGACACTGGTTAGGCAGGGGCGCTGAGAGGCCGAGGGGACGAGAGTGGCTCTGGCACGTTGGACACGGGTTAGGCAGGGGCGCTAAGAGGCCGAGGGGACGAGAGTGGCACTAGGCACGTTGGACACTGGTTAGGCAGGGGCGCTAAGAGGCCGAGGGGACTAGAGTGACACTTGCACGTGGGACACGGGTTGGGCAGGGGCGCCAAGAGGCCGAGGGGACGAGAGTGACACTGGCACGTTGGACACGGGTTAGGCAGGGGCGCTAAGAGGCCGAGGGGACGAGAGTGGTACTGGCACGTTGGACACTGGTTAGGCAGGGGCGCTAAGAGGCCGAGGGGACGAGAGTGACACTGGCACGTTGGACACGGGTTAGGCAGGGGCGCTAAGAGGCCGAGGGAAGGAGAGTGACACTTGCACGTGGGACACGGGTTGGGCAGGGGCGCCAAGAGGCCGAGGGGACGAGAGTGGCACTGGCACGTTGGACACGGGTTAGGCAGGGGCGCTAAGAGGCCGAGGGGACGAGAGTGGCACTGGCACTTTGGACACGGGTTAGGCAGGGGCGCTAAGAGGCCGAGGGGACGAGAGTGACACTGGCACGTTGGACACGGGTTAGGCAGGGGCGCTAAGAGGCCGAGGGGACGAGAGTGGCACTGGCACGTTGGACACGGGTTAGGCAGGGGCGCTAAGAGGCCGAGGGGACGAGAGTGACACTTGCACGTTGGACACGGGTTAGGCAGGGGCGCTAAGAGGCCGAGGGGACGAGAGTGGCACTGGCACGTTGGACACGGGTTAGGCAGGGGCGCTAAGAGGCCGAGGGGACGAGAGTGACACTTGCACGTGGGACACGGGTTAGGCAGGGGCGCTAAGAGGCCGAGGGGACGAGAGTGACACTGGCACGTGGGACACGGGTTGGGCAGGGGCGCTAAGAGGCCGAGGGGACGAGAGTGACACTTGCACGTGGGACACTGGTTAGGCAGGGGCGCTAAGAGGCCGAGGGGACGAGAGTGGCACTGGCACGTTGGACACGGGTTGGGCAGGGGCGCTAAGAGGCCGAGGGGACGAGAGTGGCACTAGGCACGTTGGACACGGGTTAGGCAGGGGCGCTAAGAGGCCGAGGGGACGAG
Source organism: Brachyptera risi (assembly GCA_964007535.1). Classification (NCBI taxonomy): domain Eukaryota; kingdom Metazoa; phylum Arthropoda; class Insecta; order Plecoptera; family Taeniopterygidae; genus Brachyptera; species Brachyptera risi. The sequence goes on from OZ023332.1 coordinate 7,498,086, forward strand.
AGTGGCACTGGCACGTTGGACACGGGTTGGGCAGGGGCGCTAAGAGGCCGAGGGGACGAGAGTGGCACTAGGCACGTTGGACACGGGTTAGGCAGGGGCGCTAAGAGGCCGAGGGGACGAGAGTGGCACTGGCACGTTGGACTCTGGTTAGGCAGGGGCGCTAAGAGGCCGAGGGGACGAGAGTGGCACTGGCACGTTGGACACTGGTTAGGCAGGGGCGCTAAGAGGCCGAGGGGACGAGAGTGGCACTGGCACGTTGGACACGGGTTAGGCAGGGGCGCTAAGAGGCCGAGGGGCAAAGAGTGGCACTGGCACTTTGGACACGGGTTAGGCAGGGGCGCTAAGAGGCCGAGGGGACGAGAGTGGCACTAGGCACGTTGGACACTGGTTGGGCAGGGGCGCTAAGAGGCCGAGGGGACGAGAGTGGCACTAGGCACGTTGGACACGGGTTAGGCAGGGGCGCTAAGAGGCCGAGGGGACGAGAGTGACACTGGCACGTGGGACACTGGTTAGGCAGGGGCGCTAAGAGGCCGAGGGGACGAGAGTGACACTTGCACGTGGGACACTGGTTAGGCAGGGGCGCTAAGAGGCCGAGGGGACGAGAGTGGCACTGGCACGTTGGACACGGGTTAGGCAGGGGCGCTAAGAGGCCGAGGGGACGAGAGTGACACTTGCACGTGGGACACTGGTTAGGCAGGGGCGCTGAGAGGCCGAGGGGACGAGAGTGACACTGGCACGTTGGACTCTGGTTAGGCAGGGGCGCTAAGAGGCCGAGGGGACGAGAGTGACACTCGCACGTTGGACAAGGGTTAGGCAGGGGCGCTAAGAGGCCGAGGGGACGAGAGTGGCACTTGCACGTGTGACACTGGTTAGGCAGGGGCGCTAAGAGGCCGAGGGGACGAGAGTGGCACTAGGCACGATGGACACTGGTTAGGCAGGGGCGCTAAGAGGCCGAGGGGACGAGAGTGACACTTGCACTTTGGACACGGTTTAGGCAGGGGCGCTAAGAGGCCGAGGGGACGAGAGTGGCACTCGCAGGTGGGACACTGGTTAGGCAGGGGCGCTAAGAGGTCGAGGGGACGAGAGTGGCACTAGGCACGTTGGACACGGGTTAAGCAGGGGCGCTAAGAGGCCGAGGGGACGAGAGTGACACTTGCACGTTGGACACTGGTTAGGCAGGGGCGCTAAGAGGCCGAGGGGACGAGAGTGGCACTCGCAGGTGGGACACTGGTTAGGCAGGGGCGCTGAGAGACCGAGGGGACGAGAGTGACACTTGCACGTTGGACACGGGTTGGGCAGGGGCGCTAATAGGCCGAGGGGACGAGAGTGACACTTGCACGTGGGACACTGGTTAGGCAGGGGCGCTGAGAGGCCGAGGGGACGAGAGTGACACTCGCAGGTGGGACACTGGTTAGGCAGGGGCGCTAAGAGGCCGAGGGGACGAGAGTGACACTAGCAGGTGGGACACTGGTTAGGCAGGGGCGCTAAGAGGCCGAGGGGACGAGAGTGGCACTAGGCACGTTGGACACGGGTTAAGCAGGGGCGCTAAGAGGCCGAGGGGACGAGAGTGGCACTAGGCACGTTGGACACGGGTTAAGCAGGGGCGCTAAGAGGCCGAGGGGACGAGAGTGACACTTGCACGTGGGACACTGGTTAGGCAGGGGCGCTAAGAGGCCGAGGGGACGAGAGTGGCACTGGCACGTTGGACACGGGTTGGGCAGGGGCGCTAATAGGCCGAGGGGACGAGAGTGACACTTGCACGTGGGACACTGGTTAGGCAGGGGCGCTGAGAGGCCGAGGGGACGAGAGTGACACTGACACGTTGGACTCTGGTTAGGTAGGGGCGCTAAGAGGCCGAGGGGACGAGAGTGACACTTGCTCGTTGGACACGGGTTAGGCAGGGGCGCTAAGAGGCCGAGGGGACGAGAGTGGCACCAGGCACGTTGGACACGGGTTAGGCAGGGGCGCTAAGAGGCCGAGGGGACGAGAGTGGCACCAGGCACGTTGTACACGGGTTAGGCAGGGGCGCTAAGAGGCCGAGGGGACGAGAGTGGCACTGGCACTTTGGACACGGGTTAGGCAGGGGCGCTAGGAGGCCGAGGGGACGAGAGTGACACTGGCACGTTGGACTCTGGTTAGGCGGGGGCGCTAAGAGGCCGAGGGGACGAGAGTGACACTTGCACGTGGGACACTGGTTATGCAGGGGCGCTAAGAGGCCGAGGGGACGAGAGTGACACTGGCACGTTGGACACGGGTTAGGCAAGGGCGCTAAGAGGCCGAGGGGACGAGAGTGACACTGGCACGTTGGACACGGGTTAGGCAGGGGCGCTAGGAGGCCGAGGGGACGAGAGTGACACTGGCACGTTGGACTCTGGTTAGGCAGGGGCGCTAAGAGGCCGAGGGGACGAGAGTGGCACTGGCACGTAGGACACGGGTTAGGCAGGGGCGCTAAGAGGCCGAGGGGACGAGAGTGACACTTGCACGTGGGACACTGGTTAGGCAGGGGCGCTAAGAGGCCGAGGGGACGAGAGTGACACTTGCACGTGGGACACTGGTTAGGCAGGGGCGCTAGGAGGCCGAGGGGACGAGAGTGACACTTGCACGTGGGACACTGGTTAGGCAGGGGCGCTAAGAGGCCGAGGGGACGAGAGTGACACTTGCACGTGGGACACTGGTTAGGCAGGGGCACTAAGAGGCCGAGGGGACGAGAGTGACACTGGCACGTGGGACACTGGTTAGGCAGGGGCGCTAAGAGGCCGAGGGGACGAGAGTGGCACTGGCACGTTGGACACGGGTTAGGCAGGGGCGCTAAGAGGCCGAGGGGACGAGAGTCACACTGGCACGTTGGACACGGGTTAGGCAGGGGCGCCAAGAGGCCGAGGGGACGAGAGTGACACTTGCACGTGGGACACTGGTTAGGCAGGGGCGCTAAGAGGCCGAAAGGACGAGAGTGACACTTGCACGTGGGACACGGGTTAGGCAGGGGCGCTAAGAGGCCGAGGGGACGAGAGTGACACTGGCACGTTGGACTCTGGTTAGGCAGGGGCGCTAAGAGGCCGAGGGGACGAGAGTGACACTGGCACGTTGGACACGGGTTGGGCAGGGGCGCCAAGAGGCCGAGGGGACGAGAGTGGCACCAGGCACGTTGGACACGGGTTAGGCAGGGGCGCTAAGAGGCCGAGGGGACGAGAGTGGCACCAGGCACGTTGGACACGGGTTAGGCAGGGGCGCTAAGAGGCCGAGGGGACGAGAGTGGCACCAGGCACGTTGGACACGGGTTAGGCAGGGGCGCTAAGAGGCCGAGGGGACGAGAGTGACACTTGCACGTGGGACACTGATTAGGCAGGGGCGCTAAGAGGCCGAGGGGACGAGAGTGGCACTAGGCACGTCAGACACGGGTTAGGCAGAGGCGCTAAGAGGCCGAGGGGACGAGAGTGACACTTGCACTTGGGACACTGGTTAGGCAGGGGCGCTAAGACGCCGAGGGGACGAGAGTGACACTGGCACGTTGGACACTGGTTAGGCAGGGGCGCTAAGAGGCCGAGGGGACGAGAGTGGCACTGGCACGTTGGACACTGGTTAGGCAGGGGCGCTAAGAGGCCGAGGGGACGAGAGTGACACTGGCACGTTGGACACGGGTTAGGCAGGGGCGCTAAGAGGCCGAGGGGACGAGAGTGACACTTGCACGTGGGACACTGGTTAGGCAGAAGCGCTAAGAGGCCGAGGGGACGAGAGTGACACTGTCACGTTGGACACGGGTTAGGCAGGGGCGCTAAGAGGCCGAGGGGACGAGAGTGGCACTGGCACGTGGGACACTGGTTAGGCAGGGGCGCTAAGAGGCCGAGGGGACGAGAGTGACACTTGCACGTGGGACACTGGTTAGGCAGAAGCGCTAAGAGGCCGAGGGGACGAGAGTGACACTGGCACGTTGGACACGGGTTAGGCAGAAGCGCTAAGAGGCCGAGGGGACGAGAGTGGCACTGGCACGTGGGACACTGGTTAGGCAGGGGCGCTAAGAGGCCGAGGGGACGAGAGTGACACTTGCACGTGGGACACTGGTTAGGCAGGGGCGCTAAGAGGCCGAGGGGACGAGAGTGGCACTATGCACTTGGGACACTGGTTAGGCAGGGGCGCTAAGAGGCCGAGGGGACGAGAGTGACACTTGCACGTGGGACACGGGTTGGGCAGGGGCGCCAAGAAGCCGAGGGGACGAGAGTGACACTTGCACGTGGGACACGGGTTAGGCAGGGGCGCTAAGAGGCCGAGGGGACGAGAGTGACACTGGCACGTTGGACACGGGTTAGGCAGGGGCGCTAAGAGGCCGAGGGGACGAGAGTGACACTTGCACGTGGGACACGGGTTAGGCAGGGGCGCTAAGAGGCCGAGGGGACGAGAGTGACACTGGCACGTTGGACACGGGTTAGGCAAGGGCGCTAAGAGGCCGAGGGGACGAGAGTGACACTGGCACGTTGGACACGGGTTAGGCAGGGGCGCTAGGAGGCCGAGGGGACGAGAGTGACACTGGCACGTTGGACTCTGGTTAGGCAGGGGCGCTAAGAGGCCGAGGGGACGAGAGTGGCACTGGCACGTAGGACACGGGTTAGGCAGGGGCGCTAAGAGGCCGAGGGGACGAGAATGACACTTGCACGTGGGACACTGGTTAGGCAGGGGCGCTAAGAGGCCGAGGGGACGAGAGTGACACTTGCACGTGGGACACTGGTTAGGCAGGGGCGCTAGGAGGCCGAGGGGACGAGAGTGACACTTGCACGTGGGACACTGGTTAGGCAGGGGCGCTAAGAGGCCGAGGGGACGAGAGTGACACTTGCACGTGGGACACTGGTTAGGCAGGGGCACTAAGAGGCCGAGGGGACGAGAGTGACACTGGCACGTGGGACACTGGTTAGGCAGGGGCGCTAAGAGGCCGAGGGGACGAGAGTGGCACTGGCACGTTGGACACGGGTTAGGCAGGGGCGCTAAGAGGCCGAGGGGACGAGAGTCACACAGGCACGTTGGACACGGGTTAGGCAGGGGCGCCAAGAGGCCGAGGGGACGAGAGTGACACTTGCACGTGGGACACTGGTTAGGCAGGGGCGCTAAGAGGCCGAAAGGACGAGAGTGACACTTGCACGTGGGACACGGGTTAGGCAGGGGCGCTAAGAGGCCGAGGGGACGAGAGTGACACTGGCACGTTGGACTCTGGTTAGGCAGGGGCGCTAAGAGGCCGAGGGGACGAGAGTGACACTGGCACGTTGGACACGGGTTGGGCAGGGGCGCCAAGAGGCCGAGGGGACGAGAGTGGCACCAGGCACGTTGGACACGGGTTAGGCAGGGGCGCTAAGAGGCCGAGGGGACGAGAGTGGCACCAGGCACGTTGGACACGGGTTAGGCAGGGGCTCTAAGAGGCCGAGGGGACGAGAGTGGCACCAGGCACGTTGGACACGGGTTAGGCAGGGGCGCTAAGAGGCCGAGGGGACGAGAGTGACACTTGCACGTGGGACACTGATTAGGCAGGGGCGCTAAGAGGCCGAGGGGACGAGAGTGGCACTAGGCACGTCAGACACGGGTTAGGCAGAGGCGCTAAGAGGCCGAGGGGACGAGAGTGACACTTGCACTTGGGACACTGGTTAGGCAGGGGCGCTAAGACGCCGAGGGGACGAGAGTGACACTGGCACGTTGGACACTGGTTAGGCAGGGGCGCTAAGAGGCCGAGGGGACGAGAGTGGCACTGGCACGTTGGACACTGGTTAGGCAGGGGCGCTAAGAGGCCGAGGGGACGAGAGTGACACTGGCACGTTGGACACGGGTTAGGCAGGGGCGCTAAGAGGCCGAGGGGACGAGAGTGACACTTGCACGTGGGACACTGGTTAGGCAGAAGCGCTAAGAGGCCGAGGGGACGAGAGTGACACTGGCACGTTGGACACGGGTTAGGCAGGGGCGCTAAGAGGCCGAGGGGACGAGAGTGGCACTGGCACGTGGGACACTGGTTAGGCAGGGGCGCTAAGAGGCCGAGGGGACGAGAGTGACACTTGCACGTGGGACACTGGTTAGGCAGAAGCGCTAAGAGGCCGAGGGGACGAGAGTGACACTGGCACGTTGGACACGGGTTAGGCAGAAGCGCTAAGAGGCCGAGGGGACGAGAGTGGCACTGGCACGTGGGACACTGGTTAGGCAGGGGCGCTAAGAGGCCGAGGGGACGAGAGTGACACTTGCACGTGGGACACTGGTTAGGCAGGGGCGCTAAGAGGCCGAGGGGACGATAGTGGCACTATGCACTTGGGACACTGGTTAGGCAGGGGCGCTAAGAGGCCGAGGGGACGAGAGTGACACTTGCACGTGGGACACGGGTTGGGCAGGGGCGCCAAGAAGCCGAGGGGACGAGAGTGACACTTGCACGTGGGACACGGGTTAGGCAGGGGCGCTAAGAGGCCGAGGGGACGAGAGTGACACTGGCACGTTGGACACGGGTTAGGCAGGGGCGCTAAGAGGCCGAGGGGACGAGAGTGACACTTGCACGTGGGACACGGGTTAGGCAGGGGCGCTAAGAGGCCGAGGGGACGAGAGTGACACTGGCACGTTGGACACGGGTTAGGCAGGGGCGCTAAGAGGCCGAGGGGACGAGAGTGACACTGGCACGTTGGACACGGGTTAGGCAAGGGCGCTAAGAGGCCGAGGGGACGAGATTGACACTTGCACGTGGGACACTGGTTAGGCAGGGGCGCTAAGAGGCCGAGGGGACGAGAGTGACACTTGCACGTGGGACACGGGTTGGGCAGGGGCGCCAAGAGGCTGAGGGGACGAGAGTGACACTGGCACGTTGGACACGGGTTAGGCAGGGGCGCTAAGAGGCCGAGGGGACGAGAGTGACACTTGCACGTGGGACACTGGTTAGGCAGGGGCGCTAAGAGGCCGAGGGGACGAGAGTGGCACTGGCACGTTGGACACGGGTTAGGCAGGGGCGCTAAGAGGCCGAGGGGACGAGAGTGACACTTGCACGTGGGACACTGGTTAGGCAGGGGCGCTAAGAGGCCGAGGGGACGAGAGTGGCACTGGCACGTTGGACACGGGTTAGGCAGGGGCGCTAAGAGGCCGAGGGGACGAGAGTGGCACTGGCACGTTGGACACGGGTTAGGCAGGGGCGCTAAGAGGCCGAGGGGACGAGAGTGGCACTAGGCACGTTGGACACGGGTTGGGCAGGGGCGCTAAGAGGCCGAGGGGACGAGAGTGGCACTGGCACGTTAGACACTGGTTGGGCAGGGGCGCTGAGAGGCCGAGGGGACGAGAGTGGCACTAGGCACGTTGGACACGGGTTAGGCAGGAAGGCTAAGAGGCCGAGGGGACGAGAGTGGCACTAGGCACGTTGGACACGGGTTGGGCAGGGGCGCTAAGAGGCCGAGGGGACGAGAGTGGCACTGGCACGTTAGACACTGGTTGGGCAGGGGCGCTAAGAGGCCGAGGGGACGAGAGTGGCACTGGCACGTTGGACACGGGTTAGGCAGGAAGGCCAAGAGGCCGAGGGGACGAGAGTGGCACTGGGCACGTTGGACACGGGTTAGGCAGGGGCGCTAAGAGGCCGAGGGGACGAGAGTGGCACTGGCACGTTAGACACTGGTTGGGCAGGGGCGCTAAGAGGCCGAGGGGACGAGAATGACACTGGCACGTTGGACACGGGTTAGGCTGGGGCGCTGAGAGGCCGAGGGGACGAGAGTGGCACTTGCACGTGGGACACGGGTTAGGCAGGGGCGCTAAGAGGCCGAGGGGACGGAGTGACACTTGCACGTGGGACCCGGGTTAGGCAGGGGCGCTAAGAGGCCGAGGGGACGAGAGTGGCACTGGCACGTTGGACACGGGTTGGGCAGGGGCGCTGAGAGGCCGAGGGGACGAGAGTGACACTAGGCACGTTGGACACGGGTTAGGCAGGGGCGCTAAGAGGCCGAGGGGACGAGAGTGACACTGGCACGTGGGACACTGGTTAGGCAGGGGCGCTAAGAGGCCGAGGGGACGAGAGTGACACTGGCACGTTGGACACTGGTTAGGCAGGGGCGCTAAGAGGCCGAGGGGACGAGAGTGGCACTGGCACGTGGGACACTGGTTAGGCAGGGGCGCTAAGAGGCTGAGGGGACGAGAGTGGCACTTGCACGTTGGACACTGGTTAGGCAGGGGCGCTAAGAGGCCGAGGGGACGAGAGTGGCACTGGCACGTGGGACACTGGTTAGGCAGGGGCGCTAAGAGGCCGAGGGGACGAGAGTGGCACTGGCACGTTGGACTCTGGTTAGGCAGGGGCGCTAAGAGGCCGAGGGGACGAGAGTGGCACTTGCACGTGGGACACTGGTTAGGCAGGGGCGCTAAGAGGCCGAGGGGACGAGAGTGACACTGGCACGTTGGACACTGGTTAGGCAGGGGCGCTAAGAGGCCGAGGGGACGAGAGTGGCACTTGCACGTTGGACACGGGTTAGGCATGGGCGCTAAGAGGCCGAGGGGACGAGAGTGGCACTGGCACGTTGGACACTGGTTAGGCAGGGGCGCTAAGAGGCCGAGGGGACGAGAGTGGCACTAGGCACGTTGGACACGGGTTAGGCAGGGGCGCTAAGAGGCCAAGGCGACGAGAGTGGCACTGGCACGTGGGACACTGGTTAGGCAGGGGCGCTAAGAGGCCGAGGGGACGAGAGTGACACTTGCACGTGGGACACGGGTTAGGCAGGGGCGCTAGGAGGCCGAGGGGACGAGAGTGGCACTGGCACGTGGGACACTGGTTAGGCAGGGGCGCTAAGAGGCCGAGGGGACGAGAGTGGCACTGGCACGTGGGACACTGGTTAGGCAGGGGCGCTAAGAGGCCGAGGGGACGAGAGTGACACTTGTACGTGGGACACGGGTTAGGCAGGGGCGCTAAGAGGCCGAGGGGACGAGAGTGATACTTGCACGTGGGACACTGGTTAGGCAGGGGCGCTAAGAGGCCGAGGGGACGAGAGTGGCACTAGGCACGTTGGACACGGGTTAGGCAGGGGCGCCAAGAGGCCGAGGGGACGAGAGTGGCAATAGGCACGTGGGACACTGGTTAGGCAGGGGCGCTAAGAGGCCGAGGGGACGAGAGTGGCAATAGGCACGTGGGACACTGGTTAGGCAGGGGCGCTAAGAGGCCGAGGGGACGAGAGTGGAACTGGCACGTTGGACACTGGTTAGGCAGGGGCGCTAGGAGGCCGAGGGGACGAGAGTGGCACTAGGCACGTTGGACACGGGTTAGGCAGGGGCGCTAAGAGGCCGAGGGGACGAGAGTGACACTGGCACGTGGGACACTGGTTAGGCAGGGGCGCTAAGAGGCCGAGGGGACGAGAGTGGCACTGACACGTTGGACACTGGTTAGGCAGGGGCGCTAAGAGGCCGAGGGGACGAGAGTGGCACTGGCACGTGGGACACTGGTTAGGCAGGGGCGCTAAGAGGCCGAGGGGACGAGAGTGGCACTGGCACGTTGGACACGGGTTAGGCAGGGGCGCTAAGAGGCCGAGGGGACGAGAGTGACACTGGCACGTTGGACACGGGTTAGGCAGGGGCGCTAAGAGGCCGAGGGGACGAGAGTGACACTGGCACGTTGGACACGGGTTGGGCAGGGGCGCCAAGAGGCCGAGGGGACGAGAGTGGCACTGGCACGTTGGACACGGGTTAGGCAGAAGCGTTAAGAGGCCGAGGGGACGAGAGTGACACTGGCACGTTGGACACGGGTTAGGCAGGGGCGCTAAGAGGCCGAGGGGACGAGAGTGGCACTAGGCACGTTGGACACGGGTTAGGCAGAAGCGCTAAGAGGCCGAGGGGACGAGAGTGACACTGGCACGTTGGACACGGGTTAGGCAGGGGCGCTAAGAGGCCGAGGGGACGAGAGTGACACTGGCACGTTGGACACGGGTTAGGCAGGGGCGCTGAGAGGCCGAGGGGACGAGAGTGACACTGGCACGTTGGACACGGGTTAGGCAGAAGCGCTAAGAGGCCGAGGGGACGAGAGTGACACTGGCACGTTGGACACGGGTTAGGCAGGGGCGCTAAGAGGCCGAGGGGACGAGAGTGGCACTGGGCACGTTGGACACGGGTTAGGCAGGGGCGCCAAGAGGCCGAAAGGACGAGAGTGACACTGGCACGTTGGACACGGGTTAGGCAGGGGCGCCAAGAGGCCGAGGGGACGAGAGTGGCACTAGGCACGTTGGACACGGGTTAGGCAAGGGCGCTAAGAGGCCGAGGGGACGAGAGTGACACTTGCACGTTGGACACGGGTTAGGCAGGGGCGCTAAGAGGCCGAGGGGACGAGAGTGGCACTAGGCACGTTGGACACGGGTTAGGCAGGGGCGCTAAGAGGCCGAGGGGACGAGAGTGACACCAGGCACGTTGGACACGGATTGGGCAGGGGCGCTAAGAGGCCGAGGGGACGAGAGTGACACTTGCACGTGGGACACGGGTTAGGCAGGGGCGCCAAGAGGCCGAGGGGACGAGAGTGGCACTAGGCACGTTGGACACGGGTTAGGCAAGGGCGCTAAGTGGCCGAGGGGACGAGAGTGACACTTGCACGTTGGACACGGGTTAGGCAGGGGCGCCAAGAGGCCGAGGGGACGAGAGTGGCACTAGGCACGTTGGACACGGGTTAGGCAGAAGCGCTAAGAGGCCGAGGGGACGAGAGTGACACCAGGCACGTTGGACACGGATTGGGCAGGGGCGCTAAGAGGCCGAGGGGACGAGAGTGACACTCGCACGTTGGACACGGGTTAGGCAGGGGCGCTAAGAGGCCGAGGGGACGAGAGTGGCACTAGGCACGTTGGACACGGGTTAGGCAGGGGCGCTAAGAGGCCGAGGGGACGAGAGTGACACCAGGCACGTTGGACACGGATTGGGCAGGGGCGCTAAGAGGCCGAGGGGACGAGAGTGACACTTGCACGTTGGACACGGGTTAGGCAGGGGCGCCAAGAGGCCGAGACCACGAGAGTGGCACTAGGCACGTTGGACACGGGTTAGGCAAGGGCGCTAAGTGGCCGAGGGGACGAGAGTGACACTTGCACGTTGGACACGGGTTAGGCAGGGGCGCCAAGAGGCCGAGGGGACGAGAGTGGCACTAGGCACTTTGGACACGGGTTAGGCAGAAGCGCTAAGAGGCCGAGGGGACGAGAGTGACACTGGCACGTTGGACACGGGTTAGGCAGGGGCGCTAAGAGACCGAGGGGACGAGAGTGACACTTGCACTTGGGACACGGGTTAGGCAGGGGCGCTAAGAGGCCGAGGGGACGAGAGTGGCACTGGCACGTGGGACACTGGTTAGGCAGGGGCGCTAAGAGGCCGAGGGGACGAGAGTGACACTTGCACGTGGGACACTGGTTAGGCAGGGGCGCTAAGAGGCCGAGGGGACGAGAGTGGCACTTGCACGTTGGACACTGGTTAGGCAGGGGCGCTAAGAGGCCGAGGGGACGAGAGTGGCACTGGCACGTTGGACACGGGTTAGGCAGGGGCGCTAAGAGGCCGAGGGGACGAGAGTGGCACTGGCACGTTGGACACGGGTTAGGCAAGGGCGCCAAGAGGCCGAGGGGACGAGAGTGACACTTGCACGTTGGACACGGGTTGGGCAGGGGCGCTAAGAGGCCGAAAGGACGAGAGTGACACTTGCACGTGGGACACTGGTTAGGCAGGGGCGCTAAGAGGCCGAGGGGACGAGAGTGACACTTGCACGTTGGACACGGGTTAGGCAGGGGCGCTAAGAGGCCGAGGGGACGAGAGTGACACTTGCACGTTGGACACTGGATAGGCAGGGGCGCTAAGAGGCCGAGGGGACGAGAGTGACACTGGCACGTTGGACACTGGTTAGGCAGGGGCGCTAAGAGGCCGAGGGGACGAGAGTGGCACTAGGCACGTTGGACACGGGTTAGGCAGGGGCGCTAAGAGGCCGAGGGGACGAGAGTGACACTTGCACGTTGGACACGGGTTAGGCAGGGGCGCTAAGAGGCCGAGGGGACGAGAGTGACACTGGCACGTTGGACACGGGTTAGGCAGGGGCGCTAAGAGGCCGAGGGGACGAGAGTGACACTGGCACGTTGGACACGGGTTAGGCAGGGGCGCTAAGAGGCCGAGGGGACGAGAGTGGCACTAGGCACGTTGGACACGGGTTAGGCAGGGGCGCTAAGAGGCCGAGGGGACGAGAGTGACACTTGCACGTTGGACACGGGTTAGGCAGGGGCGCTAAGAGGCCGAGGGGACGAGAGTGACACTGGCACGTTGGACACTGGTTAGGCAGGGGCGCTTAGAGGCCGAGGGGACGAGAGTGGCACTAGGCACGTTGGACACGGGTTAGGCAGGGGCGCTAAGAGGCCGAGGGGACGAGAGTGACACTTGCACGTTGGACACGGGTTAGGCAGGGGCGCTAAGAGGCCGAGGGGAAGAGAGTGGCACTGGCACGTGGGACACTGGTTAGGCAGGGGCGCTAAGAGGTTGAGGGGACGAGAGTGGCACTGGCACGTTGGACACGGGTTAGGCAGGGGCGCTAAGAGGCCGAGGGGACGAGAGTGGCACTGGCACGTGGGACACGGGTTAGGCAGGGGCGCTAAGAGGCCGAGGGGACGAGAGAGGCACTGGCACGTTGGACACTGGTTAGGCAGGGGCGCCAAGAGGCCGAGGGGACGAGAGTGACACTTGCACGTGGGACACTGGTTAGGCAGGGGCGCTGAGAGGCCGAGAGGACGAGAGTGACACTGGCACGTGGGACACTGGTTAGGCAGGGGCGCTGAGAGGCCGAGGGGACGAGAGTGGCACTGGCACGTTGGACACTGGTTAGGCAGGGGCGCCAAGAGGCCGAGGGGACGAGAGTGACACTTGCACGTGGGACACTGGTTAGGCAGGGGCGCTGAGAGGCCGAGAGGACGAGAGTGACACTGGCACGTTGGACACGGGTTAGGCAGGGGCGCTAAGAGGCCGAGGGGACGAGAGTGGCACTAGGCACGTTAGACACGGGTTAGGCAGGGGCGCTAAGAGGCCGAGGGGACGAGAGTGACACTGGCACGTTGGACACGGGTTAGGCAGGGGCGCTAAGAGGCCGAGGGGACGAGTGTGGCAATGGGCACGTTGGACACGGGGTAGGCAGGGGCGCTAAGAGGCCGAGGGGACGAGAGTGGCACTGGCACGTGGGACACTGGTTAGGCAGGGGCGCTAAGAGGCCGAGGGGACGAGAGTGGCACTAGGCACGTTGGACACGGGTTAGGCAGGGGCGCTAAGAGGCCGAGGGGACGAGAGTGGCACTAGGCACGTTGGACACGGGTTAGGCAGGGGCGCTAAGAGGCCGAGGGGACGAGAGTGACACTGGCACGTTGGACACGGTTTACGCAGGGGCGCTAAGAGGCCGAGGGGACGGGAGTGGCACTAGGCACTTTGGACACGGGTTAGGCAGGGGCGCTAAGAGGCCGAGGGGACGAGAGTGGCACTAGGCACGTTGGACACGGGTTAGGCAGGGGCGCTAAGAGGCCGAGGGGACGAGAGTGGCACTAGGCACGTTGGACACTGGTTAGGCAGGGGCGCTAAGAGGCCGAGGGGACGAGAGTGGCACTAGGCACGTTGGACACGGGTTAGGCAGGGGCGCTAAGAGGCCGAGGGGACGAGAGTGACACTTGCACGTGGGACACTGGTTAGGCAGGGGCGCTAGGAGGCCGAGGGGACGAGAGTGACACTGGCACGTTGGACACGGGTTAGGCAGGGGCGCTAAGAGGCCGAGGGGACGAGAGTGACACTGGCACGTTGGACACTGTTTAGGCAGGGGCGCTAAGAAGCCGAGGGGACGAGAGTGGCACTAGGCACGTTGGACACGGGTTAGGCAGGGGCGCTAAGAGGCCGAGGGGACGAGAGTGGCACTAGGCACGTTGGACACGGGTTAGGCAGGGGCGCTAAGAGGCCGAGGCGACGAGAGTGACACTTGCACGTTGGACACGGGTTAGGCAGGGGCGCTAAGAGGCCGAGGGGACGAGAGTGACACTGGCACGTTGGACACGGGTTAGGCAGGGGCGCTAAGAGGCCGAGGGGACGAGAGTGACACTGGCACGTTGGACACGGGTTAGGCAGGGGCGCTAAGAGGCCGAGGGGACGAGAGTGGCAGTAGGCACGTTGGACACGGGTTAGGCAGGGGCGCTAAGAGGCCGAGGGGACGAGAGTGACACTTGCACGTTGGACACGGGTTAGGCAGGGGCGCTAAGAGGCCGAGGGGACGAGAGTGACACTGGCACGTTGGACACTGGTTAGGCAGGGGCGCTAAGAGGCCGAGGGGACGAGAGTGGCACTAGGCACGTTGGACACGGGTTAGGCAGGGGCGCTAAGAGGCCGAGGGGACGAGAGTGACACTTGCACGTTGGACACGGGTTAGGCAGGGGCGCTAAGAGGCCGAGGGGACGAGAGTGGCACTGGCACGTGGGACACTGGTTAGGCAGGGGCGCTAAGAGGTTGAGGGGACGAGAGTGGCACTGGCACGTTGGACACGGGTTAGGCAGGGGCGCTAAGAGGCCGAGGGGACGAGAGTGGCACTGGCACGTGGGACACGGGTTAGGCAGGGGCGCTAAGAGGCCGAGGGGACGAGAGTGTCACTAGGCACGTTGGACACGGTTTAGGCAGGGGCGCTAAGAGGCCGAGGGGACGAGAGTGACACTTGCACGTGGGACACTGGTTGGGCAGGGGCGCTAAGAGGCCGAGGGGACGAGAGTGGCACTTGCACGTGGGACACTGGTTAGGCAGGGGCGCTGAGAGGCCGAGGGGACGAGAGTGGCACTGGCACGTTGGACACTGGTTAGGCAGGGGCGCCAAGAGGCCGAGGGGACGAGAGTGACACTTGCACGTGGGACACTGGTTAGGCAGGGGCGCTGAGAGGCCGAGGGGACGAGAGTGACACTGGCACGTTGGACACGGGTTAGGCAGGGGCGCTAAGAGGCCGAGGGGACGAGAGTGGCACTAGGCACGTTAGACACGGGTTAGGCAGGGGCGCTAAGAGGCCGAGGGGACGAGAGTGACACTGGCACGTTGGACACGGGTTAGGCAGGGGCGCTAAGAGGCCGAGGGGACGAGAGTGGCAATGGGCACTTTGGACACGGGTTAGGCAGGGGCGCTAAGAGGCCGAGGGGACGAGAGTGGCACTGGCACGTGGGACACTGGTTAGGCAGGGGCGCTAAGAGGCCGAGGGGACGAGAGTGGCACTAGGCACGTTGGACACGGGTTAGGCAGGGGCGCTAAGAGGCCGAGGGGACGAGAGTGGCACTAGGCACGTTGGACACGGGTTAGGCAGGGGCGCTAAGAGGCCGAGGGGACGAGAGTGACACTGGCACGTTGGACACGGGTTACGCAGGGGCGCTAAGAGGCCGAGGGGACGGGAGTGGCACTAGGCACGTTGGACACGGGTTAGGCAGGGGCGCTAAGAGGCCGAGGGGACGAGAGTGGCACTAGGCACGTTGGACACGGGTTAGGCAGGGGCGCTAAGAGGCCGAGGGGACGAGAGTGGCACTAGGCACGTTGGACACTGGTTAGGCAGGGGCGCTAAGAGGCCGAGGGGACGAGAGTGGCACTAGGCACGTTGGACACGGGTTAGGCAGGGGCGCTAAGAGGCCGAGGGGACGAGAGTGACACTTGCACGTGGGACACTGGTTAGGCAGGGGCGCTAGGAGGCCGAGGGGACGAGAGTGACACTGGCACGTTGGACACGGGTTAGGCAGGGGCGCTAAGAGGCCGAGGGGACGAGAGTGACACTGGCACGTTGGACACTGTTTAGGCAGGGGCGCTAAGAAGCCGAGGGGACGAGAGTGGCACTAGGCACGTTGGACACGGGTTAGGCAGGGGCGCTAAGAGGCCGAGGGGACGAGAGTGGCACTGGCACGTTGGACACTGGTTAGGCAGGGGCGCTCAGAGGCCGAGGGGACGGAGTGGCACTGGCACGTGGGACACTGGTTAGGCAGGGGCGCTAAGAGGCCGAGGGGACGAGAGTGGCACTAGGCACGTTGGACACTGGTTAGGCAGGGGCGCTAAGAGGCCGAGGGGACGAGAGTGGCACTGGCACGTGGGACACTGGTTAGGCAGGGGCGCTAGGAGGCCGAGGGGACGAGAGTGACACTGGCACGTGGGACACTGGTTAGGCAGGGGCGCTAAGAGGCCGAGGGGACGAGAGTGACACTGGCACGTTGGACACTGGTTAGGCAGGGGCGCTAAGAGGCCGAGGGGACGGAGTGGCACTGGCACGTTGGACACTGGTTAGGCAGGGGCGCTAAGAGGCCGAGGGGACGAGAGTGGCACTAGGCACGTTGGACACGGGTTAGGCAGGGGCGCTAAGAGGCCGAGGGGACGAGAGTGGCACTAGGCACTTTGGAGACGGGTTAGGCAGGGGCGCTAAGAGGCCGAGGGGACGAGAGTGGTACTGGCACGTTGGACACGGGTTAGGCAGTGGCGCTAAGAGGCCGAGGGGACGAGAGTGGCACTAGGCACGTTGGACACGGGTTAAGCAGGCGCGCTAAGAGGCCGAGGGGACGAGAGTGACACTTGCACGTGGGACACTGGTTAGGCAGGGGCGCTAAGAGGCCGAGGGGACGAGAGTGGCACTAGGCACGTTGGACACTGGTTAAGCAGGGGCGCTAAGAGGCCGAGGGGACGAGAGTGGCACTGGCACGTGGGACACTGGTTAGGCAGGGGCGCTAGGAGGCCGAGGGGACGAGAGTGACACTGGCACGTTGGACACTGGTTAGGCAGGGGCGCTAAGAGGCCGAGGGGACGAGAGTGGCACTGGCACGTTGGACACGGGTTAGGCAGGGGCGCTGAGAGGCCGAGGGGACGAGAGTGGCACTAGGCACGTTGGACACGGGTTAAGCAGGGGCGCTAAGAGGCCGAGGGGACGAGAGTGGTACTGGCACATTGGACACGGGTTAGGCAGGGGCGCTGAGAGGCCGAGGGGACGAGAGTGGCACTAGGCACGTTGGACACGGGTTAGGCAGGGGCGCTAAGAGGCCGAGGGGACGAGAGTGGTACTGGCACGTTGGACACGGGTTAGGCAGGGGCGCTAAGAGGCCGAGGGGACGAGAGTGGCACTAGGCACGTTGGACACGGGTTAAGCAGGGGCGCTAAGAGGCCGAGGGGACGAGAGTGACACTGGCACGTTGGACACGGGTTAGGCAGGGGCGCTAAGAGGCCGAGGGGACGAGAGTGGCACTGGCACGTTGGACACTGGTTAGGCAGGGGCGCTAAGAGGCCGAGGGGACGAGAGTGGCACTGGCACGTTGGACACGGGTTAGGCAGGAGCGCCAAGAGGCCGAGGGGACGAGAGTGGCACTGGCACGTTGGACACTGGTTAGGCAGGGGCGCTAAGAGGCCGAGGGGACGAGAGTGGCACTAGGCACGTTGGACACGGGTTAAGCAGGGGCGCTAAGAGGCCGAGGGGACGAGAGTGGTACTGGCACGTTGGACACGGGTTAGGCAGGGGCGCTAAGAGGCCGAGGGGACGAGAGTGACACTTGCACGTGGGACACTGGTTAGGCAGGGGCGCTAAGAGGCCGAGGGGACGAGAGTGGCACTTGCACGTGGGACACTGGTTAGGCAGGGGCGCTGAGAGGCCGAGGGGACGAGAGTGGCACTGGCACGTTGGACACTGGTTAGGCAGGGGCGCCAAGAGGCCGAGGGGACGAGAGTGACACTTGCACGTGGGACACTGGTTAGGCAGGGGCGCTGAGAGGCCGAGGGGACGAGAGTGACACTGGCACGTTGGACACGGGTTAGGCAGGGGCGCTAAGAGGCCGAGGGGACGAGAGTGGCACTAGGCACGTTAGACACGGGTTAGGCAGGGGCGCTAAGAGGCCGAGGGGACGAGAGTGACACTGGCACGTTGGACACGGGTTAGGCAGGGGCGCTAAGAGGCCGAGGGGACGAGAGTGGCAATGGGCACGTTGGACACGGGTTAGGCAGGGGCGCTAAGAGGCCGAGGGGACGAGAGTGGCACTGGCACGTGGGACACTGGTTAGGCAGGGGCGCTAAGAGGCCGAGGGGACGAGAGTGGCACTAGGCACGTTGGACACGGGTTAGGCAGGGGCGCTAAGAGGCCGAGGGGACGAGAGTGGCACTAGGCACGTTGGACACGGGTTAGGCAGGGGCGCTAAGAGGCCGAGGGGACGAGAGTGACACTGGCACGTTGGACACGGGTTACGCAGGGGCGCTAAGAGGCCGAGGGGACGGGAGTGGCACTAGGCACGTTGGACACGGGTTATGCAGGGGCGCTAAGAGGCCGAGGGGACGAGAGTGGCACTAGGCACGTTGGACACGGGTTAGGCAGGGGCGCTAAGAGGCCGAGGGGACGAGAGTGGCACTAGGCACGTTGGACACTGGTTAGGCAGGGGCGCTAAGAGGCCGAGGGGACGAGAGTGGCACTAGGCACGTTGGACACGGGTTAGGCAGGGGCGCTAAGAGGCCGAGGGGACGAGAGTGACACTTGCACGTGGGACACTGGTTAGGCAGGGGCGCTAGGAGGCCGAGGGGACGAGAGTGACACTGGCACGTTGGACACGGGTTAGGCAGGGGCGCTAAGAGGCCGAGGGGACGAGAGTGACACTGGCACGTTGGACACTGTTTAGGCAGGGGCGCTAAGAAGCCGAGGGGACGAGAGTGGCACTAGGCACGTTGGACACGGGTTAGGCAGGGGCGCTAAGAGGCCGAGGGGACGAGAGTGGCACTGGCACGTTGGACACTGGTTAGGCAGGGGCGCTCAGAGGCCGAGGGGACGGAGTGGCACTGGCACGTGGGACACTGGTTAGGCAGGGGCGCTAAGAGGCCGAGGGGACGAGAGTGGCACTAGGCACGTTGGACACTGGTTAGGCAGGGGCGCTAAGAGGCCGAGGGGACGAGAGTGGCACTGGCACGTGGGACACTGGTTAGGCAGGGGCGCTAGGAGGCCGAGGGGACGAGAGTGACACTGGCACGTGGGACACTGGTTAGGCAGGGGCGCTAAGAGGCCGAGGGGACGAGAGTGACACTGGCACGTTGGACACTGGTTAGGCAGGGGCGCTAAGAGGCCGAGGGGACGGAGTGGCACTGGCACGTTGGACACTGGTTAGGCAGGGGCGCTAAGAGGCCGAGGGGACGAGAGTGGCACTAGGCACGTTGGACACGGGTTAGGCAGGGGCGCTAAGAGGCCGAGGGGACGAGAGTGGCACTAGGCACGCTGGACACGGGTTAGGCAGGGGCGCTAAGAGGCCGAGGGGACGAGAGTGGTACTGGCACGTTGGACACGGGTTAGGCAGGGGCGCTAAGAGGCCGAGGGGACGAGAGTGGCACTAGGCACGTTGGACACGGGTTAAGCAGGCGCGCTAAGAGGCCGAGGGGACGAGAGTGACACTTGCACGTGGGACACTGGTTAGGCAGGGGCGCTAAGAGGCCGAGGGGACGAGAGTGGCACTAGGCACGTTGGACACTGGTTAGGCAGGGGCGCTAAGAGGCCGAGGGGACGAGAGTGGCACTGGCACGTGGGACACTGGTTAGGCAGGGGCGCTAGGAGGCCGAGGGGACGAGAGTGACACTGGCACGTTGGACACTGGTTAGGCAGGGGCGCTAAGAGGCCGAGGGGACGAGAGTGGCACTGGCACGTTGGACACTGGTTAGGCAGGGGCGCCAAGAGGCCGAGGGGACGAGAGTGACACTTGCACGTGGACACTGGTTAGGCAGGGGCGCTAAGAGGCCGAGGGGACGAGAGTGGCACTGGCACGTTGGACACGGGTTAGGCAGGGGCGCTGAGAGGCCGAGGGGATGAGAGTGGCACTAGGCACGTTGGACACGGGTTAAGCAGGGGCGCTAAGAGGCCGAGGGGACGAGAGTGGTACTGGCACATTGGACACGGGTTAGGCAGGGGCGCTGAGAGGCCGAGGGGACGAGAGTGGCACTAGGCACGTTGGACACGGGTTAGGCAGGGGCGCTAAGAGGCCGAGGGAACGAGAGTGGTACTGGCACGTTGGACACGGGTTAGGCAGGGGCGCTAAGAGGCCGAGGGGACGAGAGTGGCACTAGGCACGTTGGACACGGGTTAAGCAGGGGCGCTAAGAGGCCGAGGGGACGAGAGTGACACTGGCACGTTGGACACGGGTTAGGCAGGGGCGCTAAGAGGCCGAGGGGACGAGAGTGGCACTGGCACGTTGGACACTGGTTAGGCAGGGGCGCTAAGAGGCCGAGGGGACGAGAGTGGCACTGGCACGTTGGACACGGGTTAGGCAGGAGCGCCAAGAGGCCGAGAGGACGAGAGTGGCACTGGCACGTTGGACACTGGTTAGGCAGGGGCGCTAAGAGGCCGAGGGGACGAGAGTGGCACTAGGCACGTTGGACACGGGTTAAGCAGGGGCGCTAAGAGGCCGAGGGGACGAGAGTGGTACTGGCACGTTGGACACGGGTTAGGCAGGGGCGCTAAGAGGCCGAGGGGACGAGAGTGACACTTGCACGTGGGACACTGGTTAGGCAGGGGCGCTAAGAGGCCGAGGGGACGAGAGTGACACTGGCACGTTGGACACGGGTTAGGCAGGAGCGCCAAGAGGCCGAGGGGACGAGATTGGCACTAGGCACGTTGGACACGGGTAAGGCAGGGGCGCTAAGAGGCCGAGGGGACGAGAGTGACACTGGCACGTTGGACACGGGTTAGGCAGGGGCGCTAAGAGGCCGAGGGGACGAGAGTGGCACTGGCACGTTGGACACTGGTTAGGCAGGGGCGCTAAGAGGCCGAGGGGACGAGAGTGGCACTGGCACGTTGGACACGGGTTAGGCAGGAGCGCCAAGAGGCCGAGAGGACGAGAGTGGCACTGGCACGTTGGACACTGGTTAGGCAGGGGCGCTAAGAGGCCGAGGGGACGAGAGTGGCACTGGCACGTTGGACACTGGTTAGGCAGGGGCGCTAAGAGGCCGAGGGGACGAGAGTGGCACTGGCACGTGGGACACTGGTTAGGCAGGGGCGCTAAGAGGCCGAGGGGACGAGAGTGGCACTTGCACGTGGGACACGGGTTAGGCAGGAGCGCCAAGAGGCCGAGGGGACGAGAGTGGCACTAGGCACGTTGGACACGGGTTAGGCAGGGGCGCCTAGAGGCCAAGAGGACGAGAGTGACACTGGCACGTTGGACACGGGTTAGGCAGGGGCGCTAAGAGGCCGAGGGGACGAGAGTGGCACTAGGCACGTTGGACACGGGTTAGGCAGGGGCGCCAAGAGGCCGAGGGGACGGAGTGACACTGGCACGTTGGACACGGGTTAGGCAGGGGCGCTAAGAGGCCGAGGGGACGAGAGTGGCACTGGCACGTGGGACACTGGTTAGGCAGGGGCGCTAAGAGGCCGAGGGGACGAGAGTGGCACTGGCACGTTGGACACGGATTAGGCAGGGGCGCTAAGAGGCCGAGGGGACGAGAGTGGCACTGGCACGTGGGACACTGGTTGGGCAGGGGCGCTAAGAGGCCGAGGGGACGAGAGTGACACTGGCACGTTGGACTCTGGTTAGGCAGGGGCGCTAAGAGGCCGAGGGGACGAGAGTGACTCTAGGCACGTCGGACACTGGTTAGGCAGGGGCGCTAAGAGGCCGAGGGGACGAGAGTGACACTGGCACGTTGGACACTGGTTAGGCAGGGGCGCTAAGAGGCCGAGGGGACGAGAAAGGCACTGGCACGTGGGACACTGGTTGGGCAGGGGCGCTAAGAGGCCGAGGGGACGAGAGAGACTCTAGGCACGTTGGACACTGGTTAGGCAGGGGCGCTAAGAGGCCGAGGGGACGAGAGTGACACTGGCACGTTGGACACTGGTTAGGCAGGGGCGCTAAGAGGCCGAGGGGACGAGAGTGGCACTGGCACGTGGGACACTGGTTGGGCAGGGGCGCTAAGAGGCCGAGGGGACGAGAGTGGCACTGGCACGTTGGACACTGGTTAGGCAGGGGCGCTAAGAGGCCGAGGGGACGAGAGTGGCACTAGGCACGTTGGACACTGGTTAGGCAGGGGCGCTAGGAGGCCGAGGGGACGAGAGTGACACTGGCACGTTGGACACTGGTTAGGCAGGGGCGCTAGGAGGCCGAGGGGACGAGAGTGGCAATAGGCACGTTGGACACGGGTTAGGCAGGGGCGCTAAGAGGCCGAGGGGACGAGAGTGGCACTGGCACGTTGGACACGGGTTAGGCAGGGGCGCTAAGAGGCCGAAGGGACGAGAGTGACACTGGCACGTTGGACACGGGTTAGGCAGGGGCGCTAAGAGGCCGAGGGGACGAGAGTGGCACTAGGCACGTTGGACACGGGTTAGGCAGGGGCGCCAAGAGGCCGAGGGGACGGAGTGACACTGGCACGTCGGACACGGGTTAGGCAGGGGCGCTAAGAGGCCGAGGGGACGAGAGTGGCACTGGCACGTGGGACACTGGTTAGGCAGGGGCGCTAAGATGCCGAGGGGACGAGAGTGGCACTGGCACGTGGGACACTGGTTAGGCAGGGGCGCTAAGAGGCCGAGGGGACGAGAGTGGCACTTGCACGTTGGACACGGGTTAGGCAGGGGCGCCAAGAGGCCGAGGGGACGAGAGTGACACTTGCACGTGGGACACTGGTTAGGCAGGGGCGCTAAGAGGCCGAGGGGACGAGAGTGGCACTTGCACGTGGGACACTGGTTAGGCAGGGGCGCTAAGAGGCCGAGGGGACGAGAGTGACACTTGCACGTGGGACACTGGTTAGGCAGGGGCGCTAAGAGGCCGAGGGGACGAGAGTGGCACTTGCACGTGGGACACTGGTTAAGCAGGGGCGCTAAGAGGCCGAGGGGACGAGAGTGGCACTTGCACGTTGGATACGGGTTAGGCAGGGGCGCCAAGAGGCCGAGGGGACGAGAGTGACACTTGCACGTGGGACACTGGTTAGGCAGGGGCGCTAAGAGGCCGAGGGGACGAGAGTGGCACTTGCACGTGGGACACTGGTTAGGCAGGGCCGCTAAGAGGCCGAGGGGACGAGAGTGGCACTTGCACGTTGGACACTGGTTAGGCAGGGGCGCTAAGAGGCCGAGGGGACGAGAGTGACACTGGCACGTTGGACACGGGTTAGGCAGGGGCGCTAGGAGGCCGAGGGGACGGAGTGACACTGGCACGTTGGACACGGGTTAGGCAGGGGCGCTAAGAGGCCGAGGGGACGAGAGTGGCACTAGGCACGTTGGACACAGGTTAGGCAGGGGCGCTAAGAGGCCGAGGGGACGAGAGTGGCACTGGCACGTTGGACACGGGTTAGGCAGGGGCGCTAAGAGGCCGAGGGGACGAGAGTGGCACTAGGCACTTTGGACACGGGTTAGGCAGGGGCGCTAAGAGGCCGAGGGGACGAGAGTGGCACTAGGCACTTTGGACACGGGTTAGGCAGGGGCGCTAAGAGGCCGAGGGGACGAGAGTGACACTGGCACGTTGGACACTGGTTAGGCAGGGGCGCTAAGAGGCCGAGGGGACGAGAGTGACTCTAGGCACGTTGGACACGGGTTAGGCAGGAAGGCCAAGAGGCCGAGGGGACGAGAGTGACACTGGCACGTGGGACACTGGTTAGGCAGGGGCGCTAAGAGGCCGAGGGGACGAGAGTGACACTGGCACGTTGGACACTGGTTAGGCAGAAGCGCTAAGAGGCCGAGGGGACGAGAGTGGCACTGGCACGTTGGACACGGGTTAGGCAGAAGCGCTAAGAGGCCGAAGGGACGAGAGTGGCACTGGCACGTGGGACACGGGTTAGGCAGGGGCGCTAAGAGGCCGAGGGGACGAGAGTGACACTGGCACGTTGGACACTGGTTAGGCAGGGGCGCTAAGAGGCCGAGGGGACGAGTGTGACACTTGCACGTTGGACACGGGTTAGGCAGGGGCGCCAAGAGGCCGAGGGGACGAGAGTGGCACTGGCACGTTGGACACGGGTTAGGCAGGGGCGCCAAGAGGCCGAGGGGACGAGAGTGGCACTTGCACGTTGGACACGGGTTAGGCAGGGGCGCTAAGAGGCCGAGGGGACGAGAGTGGCACTTGCACGTTGGACTCTGGTTAGGCAGGGGCGCCAAGAGGCCGAGGGGACGAGAGTGGCACTGGCACGTTGGACTCTGGTTAGGCAGGGGCGCCAAGAGGCCGAGGGGACGAGAGTGGCACTGGCACGATGGACACGGGTTAGGCAGGGGCGCTAAGAGGCCGAGGGGACGAGAGTGGCACTGGCACGTTGGACACGGGTTAGGCAGGGGCGCCAAGAGGCCGAGGGGACGAGAGTGGCACTGGCACGTGGGACACTGGTTAGGCAGGGGCGCTAAGAGGCCGAGGGGACCAGAGTGGCACTTGCACGTGGGACACTGGTTAGGCAGGGGCGCTAAGAGGCCGAGGGGACGAGAGTGGCACTGGCACGATGGACACGGGTTAGGCAGGGGCGCTAAGAGGCCGAGGGGACGAGAGTGGCACTGGCACGTTTGACACGGGTTAGGCAGAAGCGCTAAGAGGCCGAGGGGACGAGAGTGACACTGGCACGTTGGACACGGGTTAGGCAGGGGCGCTAAGAGGCCGAGGGAACGAGAGTGGCACTGGCACGTTGGACACGGGTTAGGCAGGGGCGCCAAGAGGCCGAGGGGACGAGAGTGGCACTTGCACGTGGGACACGGGTTAGGCAGAGGCGCTAAGAGGCCGAGGGGACGAGAGTGGCACTTGCACGTGGTACACGGGTTAGGCAGGGGCGCTAAGAGGCCGAGGGGACGAGAGTGACACTGGCACGTTGGACACGGGTTAGGAAGGGGCGCTAAGAGGCCGAGGGGACGAGAGTGACACTGGCACGTTGGACACGGGTTAGGCAGGGGCGCTAAGAGGCCGAGGGGACGAGAGTGGCACTGGCACGTTGGACACGGGTTAGGCAAGGGCGCTGAGAGGCCGAGGGGACGGAGTGGCACTTGCACGTGGGACACTGGTTAGGCAGGGGCGCTAAGAGGCCGAGGGGACGAGAGTGGCACTGGCACGTTGGACACGGGTTAGGCAGGGGCGCTAAGAGGCCGAGGGGACGAGAGTGGCACTGGCACGTTGGACACGGGTTGGGCAGGGGCGCTAAGAGGCCGAGGGGACGAGAGTGGCACTGGCACGTGGGACACTGGTTAGGCAGGGGCGCTAAGAGGCCGAGGGGACGAGAGTGGCACTGGCACGTTGGACACGGGTTAGGCAGGGGCGCTAAGAGGCCGAGGGGACGAGAGTGACACTTGCACGTGGGACACGGGTTAGGCAGGGGCGCTAAGAGGCCGAGGGGACGAGAGTGGCACTGGCACGTTGGACACGGGTTAGGCAGGGGCGCTAAGAGGCCGAGGGGACGAGAGTGGCACTTGCACGTGGGACACGGGTTAGGAAGGGGCGCTAAGAGGCCGAGGGGACGAGAGTGACACTGGCACGTTGGACACGGGTTAGGCAGGGGCGCTAAGAGGCCGAAGGGACGAGAGTGACACTGGCACGTTGGACACGGGTTAGTCAGTGGTGCCAAGAGGCCGAGGGGACGAGAGTGGCACCAGGCACGTTGGACACGGGTTAGGCAGGGGTGCCAAGAGGCCGAGGGGACGAGAGTGGCACTAGGCACGTTTTGACACGGGTTAGTCAGGGGTGCCAAGAGGCCGAAGGGACGAGAGTGACACTGGCACGTTGGACACGGGTTAGTCAGGGGTGCCAAGAGGCCGAGGGGACGAGAGTGGCAATAGGCACGTTGGACACGGTGTAGGCAGGAGCGCTAAGAGGCCGAAGGGACGAGAGTGACACTGGCACGTTGGACACGGGTTAGTCAGGGGTGCCAAGAGGCCGAGGGGACGAGAGTGGCAATAGGCACGTTGGACACGGGTTGGGCAGGGGCGCTAAGAGGCCGAGGGGACGAGAGTGACACTGGCACGTTGGACACGGGTTAGTCAGGGGTGCCAAGAGGCCGAGGGGACGAGAGTGGCACTAGGCCCCTTGGACACGGGTTAGGCAGGGGAGCTTAGAGGCCGAGGGGACGAGAGTGGCACTAGTCACGTTGGACACTGGTTAGCCAGGGGCGCTAAGAGGCTGAGGGGATGAGAGTGTCACTGGCACGTTGGACACGGGTTAGGCAGGGGCGCTAAGAGGCCGAGGGGACGAGAGTGGCAATAGGCACGTTGGACACGGTGTAGGCAGAGGCGCTAAAGGGCCGAGGGGACGAGAGTGGCAATAGGCACGATGGACACGGGTTAGGCAGGAGCGCTAAGAGGCCGAGGGGACGAGAGTGACACTGGCACGTTGGACACGGGTTAGGCAGGGGCGCTAAGAGGCCGAGGGGAAGAGAGTGACACTGGCAAGTTGGACAAGGGTTAGGCAGGGGCGCTAAGAGGCCGAGGGGACGAGAGTGACACTGGCACGTAGGACACGGGTTAGGCAGGGGCGCTAAGGGGCCGAGGGGACGAGAGTGACACTAGCACGTTGGACACGGGTTAGTCAGGGGTGTCAAGAGGCCGAGGGGACGAGAGTGGCACTGGCACGTTGGACACTGGTTAGGCAGGGGCGCTGAGAGGCCGGGGGGACGAGAGTGGCAATAGGCACGTTGGACACGGTGTAGGCGGGAGCGCTAAGAGGCCGAGGGGACGAGAGTGACACTGGCACGTTGGACACGGGTTAGGCAGGGGCGCTAAGAAGCCGAGGGGACGAGAGTGGCACTAGGCACGTTGGACACGGGTTAGGCAGGAGCGCTAAGAGGCCGAGGGGACGAGAGTGACACTGTCACGTTGGACACGGGTTAGTCAGAGGTGCCAAGAGGCCGAGGCGACGTGAGTGGCACTGGCACGTTGGACACTGGTTAGGCAGAGGCGCTAAGAGGCCGAGGGGACGAGAGTGGCACTAGGCACGTTGGACACGGATTGAGCAGGGGCGCCACGAGGCCGAGGGGACGAGAGTGACACTGGCACGTTGGACACGGGTTAGGCAGGGGCGCTGAGAGGCCGAAGGGACGAGAGTGGCAATAGGCACGCTGTACACGGGCTAGGCAGGGGCGCTAAGAGGCCGAGGGGACGAGGGTGACACTGGCACGTTGGACACGGATTGGGCAGGGGCGCTAAGAGGCCGAGGGGACGAGAGTGGCACTAGGCACGTTGAACACGGTTTAGTCAGGGGCGCTAAGAGGCCGAGGGGACGATAGTGGCACCAGGCACTTTGGACACGGGTTAGGCAGGGGCGCCTAGAGGCCGAGGGGACGAGGGTGACACTGGCACGTTAGACACGGATAGGGCAGGGGCACTAAGAGGCCGAGGGGACGAGAGTGGCACTAGGCACGTTGGACACGGGTTAGGCAGGGGCGCTAAGAGGCCGAGGGGACGAGGGTGACACTGGCACGTTGGACACGGATTGGGCAGGGGCGCTAAGAGGCCGACTGGACGAGAGTGGCACTAGGCACTTTGGACACGGGTAAGGCAGGGGCGCTAAGAGGCCGAGGGGACGAGAGTGGCACTAGGCACGTTGGACACGGGTTAGGCAGGGGCGCTAAGGGACCGAGGGGACGAGAGTGATACTGGCACGTTGGACACGGGTTAGGCAGTGGCGCTAAGAGACCGAGGGGACGAGAGTGGCACTAAACACGTTGGGCACGGGTTAGGCAGGGGCGCCAAGAGGCCGGGGGGACGAGAGGGGGCAATAGGCACGTTGGACACGGATTGGGCATGGGTGCTAAGAGGCCGAGGGGACGAGTGTGGCACTAGGCACGTTGGACACGGGTTGGGCAGGGGCGCTAAGAGGCCGAGGGGACGAGAGTGGCACTGGCACGTTGGACACGGGTTAGGCAGGGGCGCTAAGAGGCCGAAGGGACGAGAGTGACACTGGCACGTTGGACACGGGTAAGGCAGGGGCGCTAAGAGGCCGAGGGGACGAGATTGGCACTAGGCACGTTGGACACTGGTTAGGCAGGGTCGCTAAGAGGACGAGGGGACGAGAGTGGCAATAGGCACGTTGGACACGGATTGGGCAGGGGCGCTAAGAGGCCGAGGGGACGAGAGTGGCAATAGGCACGTTGGACACGGTGTAGGCAGTAGCGCTAAGAGGCCGAGGGGACGAGAGTGACACTAGGCACGTTGGACACGGGTTGGGCAGGGGCGCTAAGAGGCCGAGGGGACGAGAGTGACACTCGTACGATGGACACGGGTTAGTCAGGGGTGCCAAGAGGCCGAGGGGACGATAGTCGCACTAGGCACGTTGGACACGGGTTAGGCAGGGGCGCTTAGACGCCGAGGGGACGAGAGTGGCACTAGTCACGTTGGACACTGGTTAGGCAGGGGCGCTAAGAGGCTGAGGGGATGAGAGTGACACTGGCACGTTGGACACGGGTTAGGCAGGGGCGCTAAGAGGCCGAGGGGACGAGAGTGGCAATAGGCACGTTGGACACGGTGTAGGCAGAGGCGCTAAGAGGCCGAGGGGACGAGAGTGGCAATAGGCACGTTGGACAAGGGTTAGGCAGGAGCGCTAAGAGGCCGAGGGGACGAGAGTGACACTGGCACGTTGGACACGGGTTAGGCAGTGGCGCTAAGAGGCCGAGGGGACGAGAGTGACACTGGCACGTTGGACACGGGTTAGGCAGGGGCGCTAAGAGGCCGAGGGGACGAGAGTGACACTGGCACGTTGGACACGGGTTAGGCAGGGGCGCCGAGAGGCCGAGGGGACGAGAGTGACACTGGCACGTTGGACACGGGTTAGTCAGGGGTGCCAAGAGGCCGAGGGGACGAGAGTGGCACTGGCACGTTGGACACTGGTTAGGTAGGGGCGCTGAGAGGCCGAGGGGACGAGAGTGGCAATAGGCACGTTGGACACGGTGTAGGCAGGAGCGCTAAGAGGCCGAGGGGACGAGAGTGACACTGGCACGTTGGACACGGGTTAGGCAGGGGCGCTAAGAGGCCGAGGGGACGAGAGTGGCACTAGGCACGTTGGACACGGGTTAGGCAGGGGCGCTAAGAGGCCGAGGGGACGAGAGTGACACTGGCACGTTGGACACGGGTTAGTCAGGGGTGCCAAGAGGCCGAGGGGACGATAGTGGCACTGGCACGTTGGACACTGGTTAGGCAGGGGCTTTGAGATGCCGAGGGGACGAGAGTGGCAATAGGCACGTTGGACACGGGTTAGGCAGGGGCGCCAAGAGGCCGAGGGGACGAGAGTGACACGGGCACGTTGGACACGGGTTAGGCAGGGGCGCTAAGAGGCCGAGGGGACGAGAGTGGCACTGGCACGTTGGACACGGGTTGGGCAGGGGCGCTAAGAGGCCGAGGGGACGAGAGTGGCACTGGCACGTGGGACACTGGTTAGGCAGGGGCGCTAAGAGGCCGAGGGGACGAGAGTGGCACTGGCACGTTGGACACGGGTTAGGCAGGGGCGCTAAGAGGCCGAGGGGACGAGAGTGACACTTGCACGTGGGACACGGGTTAGGCAGGGGCGCTACGAGGCCGAGGGGACGAGAGTGGCACTGGCACGTTGGACACGGGTTAGGCAGGGGCGCTAAGAGGCCGAGGGGACGAGATTGGCACTTGCACGTGGGACACGGGTTAGGAAGGGGCGCTAAGAGGCCGAGGGGACGAGAGTGACACTGGCACGTTGGACACGGGTTAGGCAGGGGCGCTAAGAGGCCGAAGGGACGAGAGTGACACTGGCACGTTGGACACGGGTTAGTCAGGGGTGCCAAGAGGCCGAGGGGACGAGAGTGGCACTAGGCACGTTGGACACGGGTTAGGCAGGGGTGCCAAGAGGCCGAGGGGACGAGAGTGGCACTAGGCACGTTTTGACACGGGTTAGTCAGGGGTGCCAAGAGGCCGAAGGGACGAGAGTGACACTGGCACGTTGGACACGGGTTAGTCAGGGGTGCCAAGAGGCCGAGGGGACGAGAGTGGCAATAGGCACGTTGGACACGGTGTAGGCAGGAGCGCTAAGAGGCCGAAGGGACGAGAGTGACACTGGCACGTTGGACACGGGTTAGTCAGGGGTGCCAAGAGGCCGAGGGGACGAGAGTGGCAATAGGCACGTTGGACACGGGTTGGGCAGGGGCGCTAAGAGGCCGAGGGGACGAGAGTGACACTGGCACGTTGGACACGGGTTAGTCAGGGGTGCCAAGAGGCCGAGGGGACGAGAGTGGCACTAGGCCCCTTGGACACGGGTTAGGCAGGGGTGCTTAGAGGCCGAGGGGACGAGAGTGGCACTAGTCACGTTGGACACTGGTTAGGCAGGGGCGCTAAGAGGCTGAGGGGATGAGAGTGACACTGGCACGTTGGACACGGGTTAGGCAGGGGTGCTAAGAGGCCGAGGGGACGAGAGTGGCAATAGGCACGTTGGACACGGTGTAGGCAGAGGCGCTAAGAGGCCGAGGGGACGAGAGTGGCAATAGGCACGATGGACACGGGTGAGGCAGGAGCGCTAAGAGGCCGAGGGGACGAGAGTGACACTGGCACGTTGGACACGGGTTAGGCAGGGGCGCTAAGAGGCCGAGGGGAAGAGAGTGACACTGGCAAGTTGGACACGGGTTAGGCAGGGGCGCTAAGAGGCCGAGGGGACGAGAGTGACACTGGCACGTAGGACACGGGTTAGGCAGGGGCGCTAAGGGGCCGAGGGGACGAGAGTGACACTAGCACGTTGGACACGGGTTAGTCAGGGGTGTCAAGAGGCCGAGGGGACGAGAGTGGCACTGGCACGTTGGACACTGGTTAGGCAGGGGCGCTGAGAGGCCGGGGGGACGAGAGTGGCAATAGGCACGTTGGACACGGTGTAGGCGGGAGCGCTAAGAGGCCGAGGGGACGAGAGTGACACTGGCACGTTGGACACGGGTTAGGCAGGGGCGCTAAGAAGCCGAGGGGACGAGAGTGGCACTAGGCACGTTGGACACGGGTTAGGCAGGAGCGCTAAGAGGCCGAGGGGACGAGAGTGACACTGTCACGTTGGACACGGGTTAGTCAGAGGTGCCAAGAGGCCGAGGCGACGTGAGTGGCACTGGCACGTTGGACACTGGTTAGGCAGAGGCGCTAAGAGGCCGAGGGGACGAGAGTGGCACTAGGCACGTTGGACACGGATTGAGCAGGGGCGCCACGAGGCCGAGGGGACGAGAGTGACACTGGCACGTTGGACACGGGTTAGGCAGGGGCGCTGAGAGGCCGAAGGGACGAGAGTGGCAATAGGCACGCTGTACACGGGCTAGGCAGGGGCGCTAAGAGGCCGAGGGGACGAGGGTGACACTGGCACGTTGGACACGGATTGGGCAGGGGCGCTAAGAGGCCGAGGGGACGAGAGTGGCACTAGGCACGTTGAACACGGTTTAGGCAGGGGCGCTAAGAGGCCGAGGGGACGATAGTGGCACCAGGCACTTTGGACACGGGTTAGGCAGGGGCGCCTAGAGGCCGAGGGGACGAGGGTGACACTGGCACGTTAGACACGGATTGGGCAGGGGCACTAAGAGGCCGAGGGGACGAGAGTGGCACTAGGCACGTTGGACACGGGTTAGGCAGGGGCGCTAAGAGGCCGAGGGGACGAGGGTGACACTGGCACGTTGGACACGGATTGGGCAGGGGCGCTAAGAGGCCGACTGGACGAGAGTGGCACTAGGCACTTTGGACACGGGTAAGGCAGGGGCGCTAAGAGGCCGAGGGGACGAGAGTGGCACTAGGCACGTTGGACACGGGTTAGGCAGGGGCGCTAAGGGACCGAGGGGACGAGAGTGATACTGGCACGTTGGACACGGGTTAGGCAGTGGCGCTAAGAGACCGAGGGGACGAGAGTGGCACTAAACACGTTGGGCACGGGTTAGGCAGGGGCGCCAAGAGGCCGGGGGGACGAGAGGGGGCAATAGGCACGTTGGACACGGATTGGGCATGGGTGCTAAGAGGCCGAGGGGACGAGTGTGGCACTAGGCACGTTGGACACGGGTTGGGCAGGGGCGCTAAGAGGCCGAGGGGACGAGAGTGGCACTGGCACGTTGGACACGGGTTAGGCAGGGGCGCTAAGAGGCCGAAGGGACGAGAGTGACACTGGCACGTTGGACACGGGTAAGGCAGGGGCGCTAAGAGGCCGAGGGGACGAGAGTGGCACTAGGCACGTTGGACACTGGTTAGGCAGGGTCGCTAAGAGGACGAGGGGACGAGAGTGGCAATAGGCACGTTGGACACGGATTGGGCAGGGGCGCTAAGAGGCCGAGGGGACGAGAGTGGCAATAGGCAAGTTGGACACGGTGTAGGCAGTAGCGCTAAGAGGCCGAGGGGACGAGAGTGACACTAGGCACGTTGGACACGGGTTGGGCAGGGGCGCTAAGAGGCCGAGGGGACGAGAGTGACACTCGTACGATGGACACGGGTTAGTCAGGGGTGCCAAGAGGCCGAGGGGACGATAGTCGCACTAGGCACGTTGGACACGGGTTAGGCAGGGGCGCTTAGACGCCGAGGGGACGAGAGTGACACTAGTCACGTTGGACACTGGTTAGGCAGGGGCGCTAAGAGGCTGAGGGGATGAGAGTGACACTGGCACGTTGGACACGGGTTAGGCAGGGGCGCTAAGAGGCCGAGGGGACGAGAGTGGCAATAGGCACGTTGGACACGGTGTAGGCAGAGGCGCTAAGAGGCCGAGGGGACGAGAGTGGCAATAGGCACGTTGGACAAGGGTTAGGCAGGAGCGCTAAGAGGCCGAGGGGACGAGAGTGACACTGGCACGTTGGACACGGGTTAGGCAGTGGCGCTAAGAGGCCGAGGGGACGAGAGTGACACTGGCACGTTGGACACGGGTTGGGCAGGGGCGCTAAGAGGCCGAGGGGACGAGAGTGACACTGGCACGTTGGACACGGGTTAGGCAGGGGCGCCGAGAGGCCGAGGGGACGAGAGTGACACTGGCACGTTGGACACGGGTTAGTCAGGGGTGCCAAGAGGCCGAGGGGACGAGAGTGGCACTGGCACGTTGGACACTGGTTAGGTAGGGGCGCTGAGAGGCCGAGGGGACGAGAGTGGCAATAGGCACGTTGGACACGGTGTAGGCAGGAGCGCTAAGAGGCCGAGGGGACGAGAGTGACACTGGCACGTTGGACACGGGTTAGGCAGGGGCGCTAAGAGGCCGAGGGGACGAGAGTGGCACTAGGCACGTTGGACACGGGTTAGGCAGGGGCGCTAAGAGGCCGAGGGGACGAGAGTGACACTGACACGTTGGACACGGGTTAGTCAGGGGTGCCAAGAGGCCGAGGGGACGATAGTGGCACTGGCACGTTGGACACTGGTTAGGCAGGGGCTCTGAGAGGCCGAGGGGACGAGAGTGGCAATAGGCACGTTGGACACGGGTTAGGCAGGGGCGCCAAGAGGCCGAGGGGACGAGAGTGACACGGGCACGTTGGACACGGGTTAGGCAGGGGCGCTAAGAGGCCAAGGGAATGAGAGTGACACTGGCACGTTGGACACGGGTTAGGCAGGGGCGCTGAGAGGCCGAGGGGACGAGAGTGGCAATAGGCACGTTGGACACGGTGTAGGCAGGAGCGCCAAGAGGCCAAGGGGACGAGAGTGACACGGGCACGTTGGACACGGGTTAGGCAGGGGCGCTAAGAGGCCGAGAGGATGAGGTGACACTGGCACGTTGGACACGGGTTAGGCAGGGGCGCTAAGAGGCCGAGGGGACGAGAGTGACACTGGCACGTTGGACACGGGTTAGTCAGGGGTGCCAAGAGGCCGAGGGGACGGGAGTGGCACTGGCATATTGGACACTGGTTAGGCAGGGGCACTGAGAGGCCGAGGGGACGAGAGTGGCAATAGGCACGTTGGACACGGGTTAGGCAGGGGCGCTAAGAGGCCGAGGGGACGAGAGTACACTAGTCACGTTGGACACTGGTTAGGCAGGGGCGCTAAGAGGCCGAGGGGACGAGAGTGGCACTGGCACGTTGGACACGGGTTGAGCAGGGGCGCTAAGAGGCCGAGGGGACGAGAGTGACACGGGCACGTTGGACACGGGTTAGTCAGGGGTGCCAAGAGGCCGAGGGGACGAGAGTGGCACTGGCACGTTGGACACTGGTTAGGCAGGGGCGCTGAGAGGCCGAGGGGACGAGAGTGGCAATAGGCACGTTGGACACGGGTTAGGCAAGGGCGCCAAGAGGCCGAGGGGACGAGAGTGACACTGGCACGTTGGACACGGGTTAGGCAGGGGCGCTAAGAGGCCGAGGGGACGAGAGTGGCACCGGCACGTTGGACACGGTGTAGGCAGGGGCGCTAAGAGGCCGAGTGGACGAGAGTGACACTTGCACGTGGGACACTGGTTGGGCAGGAGCGCTAAGAGGCCGAGGGGACGAGAGTGACACTGGCACGTTGGACACAGGTTAGGCAGGGGCGCTAAGAGGCCGAGGGGACGAGAGTGACACTGGCACGTTGTACACGGGTTAGGCAGGGGCGCTAAGAGGCCGAGGGGACGAGAGTGGCTATAGGCACGTTGGACACGGGTTAGGCAGGGGCGCCACGAGGCCGAGGGGACGAGAGTGACACTGGCACGTTGGACACGGGTTAGGCAGGGGCGCTGAAAGGCCGAAGGGACGAGAGTGGCAATAGGCACGTTGTACACGGGTTAGGCAGGGGCGCTAAGAGGCCGAGGGGACGAGGGTGACACTGGCACGTTGGACACGGATTGGGCAGGGGCGCTAAGAGGCCGAGGGGACGAGAGTGGCAATAGGCACGTTGGACAAGGGTTAGGCAGGAGCGCTAAGAGGCCGAGGGGACGAGAGTGACACTGGCACGTTGGACACGGGTTAGGCAGGGGCGCTAAGAGGCCGAGGGGACGAGAGTGACACTGGCACGTTGGACACGGGTTAGGCAGGGGCGCTAAGAGGCCGAGGGGACGAGAGTGACACTGGCACGTTGGACACGGGTTAGGCAGGGGCGCTAAGAGGCCGAGGGGACGAGAGTGACACTGGCACGTTGGACACGGGTTAGGCAGGGGCGCCGAGAGGCCGAGGGGACGAGAGTGACACTGGCACGTTGGACACGGGTTAGTCAGGGGTGCCAAGAGGCCGAGGGGACGAGAGTGGCACTGGCACGTTGGACACTGGTTAGGTAGGGGCGCTGAGAGGCCGAGGGGACGAGAGTGGCAATAGGCACGTTGGACACGGGTTAGGCAGGGGCGCCACGAGGCCGAGGGGACGAGAGTGACACTGGCACGTTGGACACGGGTTAGGCAGGGGCGCTGAAAGGCCGAAGGGACGAGAGTGGTAATAGGCACGTTGTACACGGGTTAGGCAGGGGCGCTAAGAGGCCGAGGGGACGAGGGTGACACTGGCACGTTGGACACGGATTGGGCAGGGGCGCTAAGAGGCCGAGGGGACGAGAGTGGCACTAGGCACGTTGAACACGGGTTAGGCAGGGGCGCTAAGAGGCCGAGGGGACGAGAGTGGCACCAGGCACGTTGTACTTGGGTTAGGCAGGGGCGCTTAGAGGCCGAGGGGACGAGGGTGACACTGGCACTTTGGACACGGATTGGGCAGGGGCGCTAAGAGGCCGAGGGGACGAGAGTGGCACTAGGCACGTTGGACACGGGTTAGGCAGGGGCGCTAAGACGCAGAGGGGACGAGGGTGACACTGGCACGTTGGACACGGATTGGGCAGGGGCGCTAAGAGGCCGAGGGGACGAGAGTGGCACCAGGCACGTTGGACACGGGTTAGGCAGGGGCGCTAAGAGGCTGAGGGGACGAGAGTGGCACTAGGCACGTTGGACACGGGTTAGGCAGGGGCGCTAAGAGACCGAGGGGACGAGAGTGACACTGGCACTTTGGACACGGGTTAGGCAGTAGCGCTAAGAGGCCGAGGGGACGAGAGTGTTACTAAACACGTTGGAAACGGGTTAGGCAGGGGCGCCAAGAGGCCGGGGGGACGAGAGGGGGCAATAGGCACGTTGGACACGGATTGGGCAGGGGTGCTAAGAGGCCGGAGGGACGAGTGTGGCACTAGGTACGTTGGACACGGGTTGGGCAGGGGCGCTCAGAGGCCAAGGGGACGAGAGTGGCACTGGCACGATGGACACGGGTTAGTCAGGGGTGCCAAGAGGCCGAGGGGACGATAGTCGCACTAGGCACGTTGGACACGGGTTAGGCAGGGGCGCTTAGAGGCCGAGGGGACGAGAGTGGCACTAGTCACGTTGGACACTGGTTAGGCAGGGGCGCTAAGAGGCTGAGGGGATGAGAGTGACACTGGCACGTTGGACACGGGTTAGGCAGGGGCGCTAAGAGGCCGAGGGGACGAGAGTGGCAATAGGCACGTTGGACACGGTGTAGGCAGAGGCGCTAAGAGGCCGAGGGGACGAGAGTGGCAATAGGCACGTTGGACAAGGGTTAGGCAGGAGCGCTAAGAGGCCGAGGTGACGAGAGTGACACTGGCACGTTGGACACGGGTTAGGCAGGGGTGCTAAGAGGCCGAGTGGACGAGAGTGACACTGGCACGTTGGACACGGGTTAGGCAGGGGCGCTAAGAGGCCGAGGGGACGAGAGTGACACTGGCACGTAGGACACGGGTTAGGCAGGGGCGCTAAGAGGCCGAGGGGACGAGAGTGACACTGGCACGTTGGACACTGGTTAGTCAGGGGTGCCAAGAGGCCGAAGGGACGAGACTGGAACTGGCACGTTGGACACTGGTTAGGCAGGGGCGCTGAGAGGCCGAGGGGACGAGAGTGGCAATTGGCACGTTGGACACGGTGTAGGCAGGAGCGCTAAGAGGCCGAGGGGACGAGAGTGACACTGGCACGTTGGACACGGGTTAGGCAGGGGCGCTAAGAGGCCGAGGGGACGAGAGTGGCACTAGGCACGTTGGACACGGGTTAGGCAGGGGCGCTAAGAGGCCGAGGGGACGAGAGTGACACTGGCACGTTGGACACGGGTTAGTCAGGGGTGCCAAGAGGCCGAGGGGACGAGAGTGGCACTGGCACGTTACACTGGTTAGGCAGGGGCGCTGAGAGGCCGAGGGGACGAGAGTGGCAATAGGCACGTTGGACACGGGTTAGTCAGGGGCGCCAAGAGGCCGAGGGGACGAGAGTGACACGGGCACGTTGGACACGGGTTAGGCAGGGGCGCTAAGAGGCCGAGGGAATGAGAGTGACACTGGCACGTTGGACACGGGTTAGGCAGGGGCGCTGAGAGGCCGAGGGGACGAGAGTGGCAATAGGCACGTTGGACACGGGTTAGGCAGGGGCGCCAAGAGGCCAAGGGGACGAGAGTGACACGGGCACGTTGGACACGGGTTAGGCAGGGGCGCTAAGAGGCCGAGAGGATGAGGTGACACTGGCACGTTGGACACGGGTTGGGCAGGGGCGCTAAGAGGCCGAGGGGACGAGAGTGACACTGGCACGTTGGACATGGGTTATTCAGGGGTGCCAAGAGGCCGAGGGGACGAGAGTGGCACTGGCACATTGGACACTGGTTAGGCAGGGGCACTGAGAGGCCGAGGGGACGAGAGTGGCAATAGGCACGTTGGACACGGGTTAGGCAGAGGCGCTAAGAGGCCGAGGGGACGAGAGTACACTAGTCACGTTGGACACTGGTTAGGCAGGGGCGCTAAGAGGCCGAGGGGACGAGAGTGGCACTGGCACGTTGGACACGGGTTAAGCAGGGGCGCTAAGAGGCCGAGGGGACGAGAGTGACACGGGCACGTTGGACACGGGTTAGTCAGGGGTGCCAAGAGGCCGAGGGGACGAGAGTGGCACTGGCACGTTGGACACTGGTTGGGCAGGGGCGCTGAGAGGCCGAGGGGACGAGAGTGGCAATAGGCACGTTGGACACGGGTTAGGCAAGGGCGCTAAGAGGCCGAGGGGACGAGAGTGACACTGGCACGTTGGACACGGGTTAGGCAGGGGCGCTAAGAGGCCGAGGGGACGAGAGTGGCACTGGCACGTTGGACACGGGTTAGGCAGGGGCGCTAAGAGGCCGAGGGGACGAGAGTGACACGGTCACGTTGGACACGGGTTAGGCTGAAGCGCTAAGAGGCCGAGGGGACGAGAGTGACACGGGCCCGTTGGACACGGGTTAGGCAGGGGTGCTAAGAGGCCGAGGGAACGAGAGTGGCAATAGGCACGTTGGACACGGTGTAGGCAGGAGCGCTAAGAGGCCGAGGGGACGAGAGTGACACTGGCACGTTGGACACAGGTTAGCAAGGGGCGCTAAGAGGCCGAGGGGACGAGAGTGACACGGGCACGTTGGACACGGGTTAGGCAGGGGTGCTAAGTGGCCGAGGGGACGAGAGTGGCAATAGGCACGTTGGACACGGTGTAGGCAGGAGCGCTAAGAGGCCGAGGGGACGAGAGTGACACTGGCACGTTGGACACAGGTTAGGCAGGGGCGCTAAGAGGCCGAGGGGACGAGAGTCACACTGGCACGTTGTACACGGGTTAGGCAGGGGCGCTAAGAGGCCGAGGGGACGAGAGTGGCAATAGGCACGTTGGACACGGGTTAGGCAGGGGCGCCAAGAGGCCGAGGCGACGAGAGTGACACTGGCACGTTGGACACGGGTTAGGCAGGGGCGCCAAGAGGCCGAGGGGACGAGTGTGACACTAGGCACGTTGGAAACGGGTTAGGCAGGGGCGCTAAGAGGCCGAGGCGACGAGAGTGACACTAGTCACGTTGGACACGGGTTAGGCGGGGGCGCTAAGAGGCCGAGAGAACGAGAGTGGCACTAGGCACGTTGGACACGGGTTAGGCAGGGGCGCTAAGAGGCCGAGGGGACGAGAGTGGCACTAGGCACGTTGGACACTGGTTGGCAGGGGCGCCAAGAGGCCGAGGGGACGAGAGTGGCAATAGGCACGTTGGACACGGGTTAGGCAGGGGCGCCAAGAGGCCGAGGGGACTTGAGTGACACTAGTCACGTTGGACACGGTTTAGGCAGGGGTGCTAAGAGGCCGAGGGGACGAGAGTGGAACTAGGCACGTTGGACACGGATTGGGCAGGGGCGCTAAGAGGCCGAGAGGACGAGAGAGGAACTATGCAGGTTGGACACGGGTTATGCAGGGGCACTAAGAGGCCGAGGTGACGATAGAGGAACTATGCACGTTGGACACGGGTTAGGCAGGGGCGCTAAGAGGCCGAGGGGACGAGAGAGGAACCATGCAGGTTGGACACGGGTTAGGCAGGGGCACTAAGAGGCCGAGGGGACGAGAGAGGAACTATGCACGTTGGACACGGGTTAGGCAGGGGCGCTAAGAGGCTGAGGGGACGAGAGTGACACTGTTACGTTGGACACGGGTTAGGCAGGGGCGCTAAGAGGCCGAGGGGACGAGAGTGGCACTAGGCACGTTGGACACGGGTTAGGCAGGGGCGCTAAGAGGCCGAGGAGCAGCAGCAGTATAAATAAAGTATAAATAAGCACTATAAACAGCAGCCTATAGTCTCATTCCCACATCACCATCGGATAATGAGACTATAGGTACATCAACTCGAGTGGAAAGAACTGTAGACAACTCGCATCCGCTCGTGTATCCATAAAGTGCATGGCTTGCAAAGCCAGGTGAATGCACTTGTGGATCAGCTGTTCTACATACGCGTCTCACTCCGCGGAAACGCCATTGTAGGGCTCTCTCTGAAATCAACTATCGACAGGGACGGACGTGTTCCGGGAGTGGACCTCATCAAGACGCGGCCGGAAATAAGATGGGAAGATGCCCGAGTCCCGGGTTCGCACCTCGCCTTCGGTACCACTCCACGAGACTCGCCACGCCGTTCTGTTGTAAAGTATGGCTTCAATAACTTATATTGAAAGGGGGGGTAACTAGCCCAGGCACTCGTGTTCCACCTTCTCTTAGATTCATGTAAATTTAGTGCATAACCTCTTTCGGCCTTTATAGTCAAAATTATCTCTCAATAAACCAATGTTCGAAGGTCTAACAACCTAGTTTTCTGTAACATTGGAATCCCTTACGACTACCCTCTCACTATACATCCCCATGGCATATAGGTAAAAACGTAGTCGTGACATATGTCCTTTGTCCTATGAGCAGTCAGCAAGTAGGTAACTACTGGTTGTGGTTGCTTGTCAGATGACCAGCTAGCAAGTAGGTAACTACTGGTTGTAGTTGCTTGTCCTATGAGCAGTCAGCAAGTAGGTAACTACTGTTTGTAGTTGCTTGTCGTATGAGCAGCCGGCAATTAGTTAACTACTGGTTGTAGTTGCTTGTCGTATGAGCAGTCAGCAAGTAGGTAACTACTGGTTGTAGTTGCTTGCCGTATGAGCAGCTAGCAAGTAGTTAACAACTGGTTGTAGTTGCTTGTCGTGTGAGCAGCTAGCAAGAAGTTAACTACTGGTTGTCGTTGCTTGTCGTATGAGCAGCAAGCAAGTGTGTAACTCCTGGTTGTGGTTGATGTCGTATGAGCAGTCAGCAAGCAAGCAGGTACTTACTGGTTGTAGTTGCTTGTCGTATGAGCAGCAAGCAAGTAGGTAACTACTGGTTGTCGTTGCTTGTCGTATAAGCAGCAAGCAAGTGGGTAACTACTGGTTGTAGTTGCTTGTCGTATGAGCAGCTAGCAAGTAGGTAAGAACTGGTTGTAGTTGCATGTCGTATGAGCAGCAAGCAAGTAGGTAACTACTGGTTGTGGTTGATGTCGTATGAGCAGTCAGCAAGCGAGCAGGTACTTACTGGTTGTAGTTGCTTGTCGTATGAGCAGCAAGCAAGCAGGTAACTACTGGTTGTAGTTGCTTGTCGTATAAGCAGCTAGCAAGTAGGTAACTACTGGTTGTAGTTGCTTGTCGTATGAGCAGCTAGCAAGTAGGTGACTACTGGTTGTAGTTGCGTGTCGTATGAGCATTCAGCAAGTAGGTAACTACTGGTTGTAGTTGCTTGCCGTATGAGCAGCTAGCAAGTAGGTAACTACTGGTTGTAGCTGCTTGTCGTATGAGCAGCTAGCAAGTAGGTATCTACTGGTTGTTGTTGCTTGTCCTATGAGCAGTCAGCAAGAAGGCAACTACTGGTTGTTGTTGCTTGTCGTATGAGCAGCTAGCAAGTAGGTAACTACTGGTTGTAGTTGCTTGTCGTATGAGCAGCTAGCAAGTAGGTAACCACTGGTTGTTGTTGCTTTTCCTATGAGCAGTCAGCAAGTAAATAACTACTGGTTGTAGTTGCTTGTCGTATGAGCAGTCAGCAAGTAGGTAACTACTGGTTATAGTTGCTTGTCGTATGAGCAGTCAGCAAGTAGGTAACTACTGGTTGGAGTTGCTTGTCGTATGAGCAGTCAGCAAGTAGGAAACTACTGGTTGTGGTTGCTTGTCGTATGAGCAGCTAGCAAGTAGGTAACTACTGGTTGAAGGTGCTTGTCGTATGAAAAGTCAGCAAGTAGGTAACTACTGGTTGTGGTTGTTTGTCGTATGAGCAGTCAGCAAGTAGGTAACTACTGGTTGTGGTTGCTCGTCGTATGAGCAGTCAGCAAGTAGGTAACTACTGGTTGTAGTTGTTTGTCGTATGAGCAGCTAGCAAGTAGGTAACTACTGGTTGGAGTTGCTTGTCGTATGAGCAGTCAGCAAGTAGGAAACTACTGGTTGTGGTTGCTTGTCGTATGAGCAGCTAGCAAGTAGGTAACTACTGGTTGTGGTTGCTTGTCGTATGAGCAGCTAGCAAGTAGGTAACTACTGGTTGTAGTTGCTTGTCGTATGAGCAGCCAGCAAGTAGGTACCTACTGGTTGTTGTTGCTTTTCGTATGAGCAGCCACCAAGTAGGTAACTACTGGTTGTAGTTGCTTGTTGTATGAGCAGCTAGCAAGTAGGTAACTACTGGTTGTAGCTGCTTGTCGTATGAGCAGTCAGCAAGTAGGTAACTACTGGTTGTCGTTGCTGTCAGATGAGCAGCCAGCAAGTAGGTAGCTACTGGTTGTTGTTGCTTGTCGTATGAGCAGCTAGCGAGTAGGTAACTACTGGTTGTAGTTGCTTGTCGCATGAGCAGCCAGTAGGAACTACTGGTTGATGTTGCTTGTCGTATGAGCAGCTAGCAAGTAGGTAACTACTGGTTGTTGTTGCTTGTCGTATGAGCAGCTAGCAAGTAGGTAACTACTGGTTGTAGTTGCTTGTCGTATGAGCAGCCAGCAAGTGGGTAGCTACTGGTTGTTGTTGCTTGTCGTATGAACAGCTAGCAAGTAGGTAACTACCGGTTGTAGTTGCTTGTCGTATGAGCAGCCAGCAAGTAGGTGACTACTGGTTGTAGTTGCTTGTCGTATGAGCAGCAAGCAAGTAGGTAACTACTGGTTGTTGTTGCTTGTCGTATGAGCAGTCAGCAAGTAGGTAACTACTGGTTGTTGTTGCTTGTCGTATGAGCAGCCAGTAGGAAGGTAACTACTGGTTGTAGTCGCTTGTCGTATGAGCAGCTCTCAAGTGGGTTACTACTGGTTGTGGTTGCTTGTCGTATGAGCAGCTAGCAAGTACGAAACTACTTGTTGTAGTTGCTCGTCGTATGAGCAGCTAGCAAGTAGGTAACTACTGGTTGGAGTTGCTTGTCGTATGAGCAGCTAGCAAGTAGGTAACTACTGGTTGTTGTTGCTTGTCGTATGAGCAGCTAGCAAGTAGGTAACTACTGGTTGTTGTTGCTTGTCGTATGAGCATTCAGCAAGTAGGTAACTACTGGTTGTTGTTGCTTGCCGTATGAGCAGCTAGCAAGTAGGTAACTACTGGTTGTAGTTGCTTGTCGTATGAGCAGCTAGCAAGTAGGTATCTACTGGTTGTTGTTGCTTGTCCTATGAGCAGTCAGCAAGAAGGCAACTACTGGTTGTAGTTGCTTGTCGTATGAGCAGCTAGGAATTAGGTAACTACTGGTTGTAGTTGCTTGTCGTATGAGCAGCTAGCGAGTAGGTAACCACTGGTTGTTGTTGCTTGTCCTATGAGCAGTCAGCAGGTAAATAACTACTGGTTGTAGTTGCTTGTCGTATGAGCAGTCAGCAAGTAGGTAACTACTGGTTATAGTTGCTTGTCGTATGAGCAGTCAGCAAGTAGGTAACTACTGGTTGGAGTTGCTTGTCGTATGAGCAGTCAGCAAGTAAATAACTACTGGATATAGTTGCTTGTCGTATGAGCAGTCAGCAAGTAGGAAACTACTGGTTTTGGTTGCTTGTCGTATGAGCAGCTAGCAAGTAGGTAACTACTGGTTGTAGGTGCTTGTCGTATGAGAAGTCAGCAAGTAGGTAACTACTGGTTGTGGTTGCTTGTCGTATGAGCAGTCAGCAAGTAGGTAACTACTGGTTGTGGTTGCTCGTCGTATGAGCAGTCAGCAAGTAGGTAACTACTGGTTGTAGTTGCTTGTGGTATGAGCAGCTAGCAAGTAGGTAACTACTGGTTGGAGTTGCTTGTCGTATGAGCAGTCAGCAAGTAGGAAACTACTGGTTGTGGTTGCTTGTCGTATGAGCAGCTAGCAAGTAGGTGACTACTGGTTGTAGTTGCTTGTCGTATGAGCAGCCAGCAAGTAAATAACTACTGGTTGTAGTTGCTTGTCGTATGAGCAGTCAGCAAGTAGGTACTTACTGGTTGTAGTTGCTTGTCGTATGAGCAGCTAGCAAGTAGGTAACTACTGGTTGTTGTTGCTCGTCGTATGAGCAGCCAGCGAAAGGTAACAACCGGTTGTAGTTGCTTGTCGTATGAGTAGTCAGCAAGTAGGTAACTACTGGTTGTAGTTGCTGGTCGTATGAGTAGCTAGCAAGTAGGTAACTACTGGTTGTAGTTGCTTTTCGTATGAGCAGCTAGCAAGTAGGTAACTACTGGTTGGAGTTGCTTGTCGTATGAGCAGCTAGCAAGTAGGTAACTACTGGTTGTTGTTGCTTGTCGTATGAGCAGCTAGCAAGTAGGTATCTACTGGTTGTAGTTGCTTGTTGTATGAGCAGCCAGCAAGTAGGTAGCTACTGGTTGATGTTGCTTGTCGTATGAGCAGCTAGCAAGTAGGTAACTACTGGTTGTAGTTGCTTGTCGTATGAGCCGCCAGCAAGTAGGTATCTACTGGTTGTTGTTGCTTTTCGTATGAGCAGCCAGCAAGTAGGTAACTACTGGTTGTAGTTGTTTGTTGTATGAGCAGCTAGCCAGTAGGCAACTACTGATTGTAGCTGCTTGTCGTATGAGCAGTCAGCAAGTAGGTAACTACTGGTTGTCGTTGCCGTCAGATGAGCAGCCAGCAAGTAGGTAGCTACTGGTTGTAGTTGCATGTCGTATGAGCAGCTAGCAAGTAGGTACCTACTGGTTGTAGCTGCTTGTCGTATGAGCAGCTAGCAAGTAGGTAACTACTGGTTGTAGTTGCTTGTCGTGTGAGCAGCCAGCAAGTAGGTAGCTACTGGTTGTTGTTGCTTGTCGTATGAGCAGCTAGCAAGTAGGTAACTACTGGTTGTAGTTGCTTGTCGTATGAGCAGCCAGTAGGAACTACTGGTTGTAGTTGCTTGTCGTATGAGCAGCTAGCAAGTAGGTAACTACTGGTTGTTGTTGCTTGTCGTATGAGCAGCTAGCAAGTAGGTAACTACTGGTTGTAGTTGCTTGTCGTATGAGCAGCCAGCAAGTAGGTAGCTACTGGTTGTTGTTG
The DNA here is from genome assembly GCA_964007535.1 of Brachyptera risi. Lineage (NCBI taxonomy): Eukaryota > Metazoa > Arthropoda > Insecta > Plecoptera > Taeniopterygidae > Brachyptera > Brachyptera risi. Next base: position 7,542,536 of record OZ023332.1, read on the forward strand.
CTTGTCGTATGAACAGCTAGCAAGTAGGTAACTACCGGTTGTAGTTGCTTGTCGTATGAGCAGCCAGCAAGTAGGTAACTACTGGTTGTAGGTGCTTGTCGTATGAGCAGCAAGCAAGTAGGTAACTACTGGTTGTTGTTGCTTGTCGTCAGAGCAGTCAGCAAGTAGGTTACTACTGGTTGTTGTTGCTTGTCGTATGAGCAGCCAGTAGGAAGGTAACTACTGGTTGTAGTCGCTTGTCGTATGAGCAGTCAGCAAGTAGGTTACCACTGGTTGTAGTTGCTTGTCGTATGAGCAGCTAGCAAGTAGGAAACTACTGGTTGTAGTTGCTTGTCGTATGAGCAGCTAGCAAGTAGGAAACTACTGGTTGTAGGTGCTTGTCGTATGAGCAGCTAGCAAGTAGGTGACTACTGGTTGTAGTTGCTTGTCGTATGAGCAGCTAGCAAGTAGGTGACTACTGGTTGTAGTTGCTTGTCGTATGAGCAGCTAGCAAGTAGGTAACTACTGGTTTTGGTTGCTTGTCGTATGAGCAGCAAGCAAGTAGGAAACTACTGATTGTAGTTGCTTGTCGTATGAGCAGCTAGCAAGTAGGAAACTACTTGTTGTAGTTGCTTGTCGTATGAGCAGCTACCAAGTAGGTAACTACTGGTTGTAATTGCTTGTGTCGTATGAGCAGTCAGCAAGTAGGTAACTACAGGTTGTAGTTGCTTGTCGTATGAGCAGCTAGCAAGTAGGAAACTACTGGTTGTAGTTGCTTGTCGTATGAGCAGCTAGCAAGTAGGTAACTACTGGTTGTAGTTGCTTGTCGTATGAGCAGCTAGCAAGTAGGTAACTACTGGTTGTAGTTGCTTGTCGTATGAGCAGCAAGCAAGTAGGAAACTACTGATTGTAGTTGCTTGTCGTATGAGCAGCTAGCAAGTAGGAAACTACTGGTTGTAGGTGCTTGTCGTATGAGCAGCTAGCAAGTAGGTGACTACTGGTTGTAGTTGCTTGTCGTATGAGCAGCTAGCGAGTAGGTAACTACTGGTTGTAGTTGCTTGTCGTTTGAGCAGCTAGCAAGTAGGAAACTACTGGTTGTAGTTTCTTGTCGTATGAGCAGCTAGCAAGTAGGTAACTACTGGTTGTAGTTGCTTGTCGTAAGAGCAGTCAGCAAGTAGGTAACTACTGGTTGTAGTTGCTTGTCGTATGAGCAGTCAGCAAGTAGGTAACTACTGGTTGTAGCTGCTTGTCGTATGAGCAGTCAGCAAGTAGGTAACTACTGGTTGTAGTTGCTTGTCGTATGAGCATTCAGCAAGTAGGTAACTACTGGTTGTTGTTGCTTTTCGTATGAGCAGCCAGCAAGTAGGTAACTACTGGTTGTTGTTGCTTGTCGCATGAGCAGCCAGCAAGTAGGTAACTACTGGTTGTTGTTGCTTGTCGTATGCGCAGCTAGCAAGTAGGTAACTACCGGTTTCTCACTTCATCTCTCTTTTTCTCTGTATTGGGTTACAACGACGCACTGTAATGATGACTGATATCTTTTGGCGTCGGATGGATGTTTAATGAGATGATGGGATGATGAGATGAATGTTTCATGGTTAATGGGAAGGTTAGTGGGAAGTATAGTGGGAAGGAAGCGGTTGTGGCCTATATTGTGGAAACCATCCCGGCATCAGCCTAGACTACAGAGGGAAACTACGAAAAACCCCTGTGAAGATGGACGGTGGCGGGGATCGAACCGAGTCCGACATGCCCCTTCACCTTCCGGGTCACATGGAGCAAGGGCGTTAACCACTCAGCTACTGTACCGGTACTCCTTCTCTCGTGTTTAACTTGTATCCACGAGAGATGGAGCCTCCGAGCGACCATCCCCCCTATCCCACACCACTAGCGCACGGGTGGTTCGAGCCTTCATCTCTCGTGTGTAACTTGTATCCACGAGAGATGGAGGCTCCGAGCGACCGTCCCCCCTATCCCACACCACTAGCGCACGGGTGGTTCGAGCCTCCATCGCTCGTGTGTAACTTGTATCCACGAGAGATGAAGGCTCCGAGCGACCGTCCCCCCTATCCCACACCACTAGCGCACGGGTGGTTTGAGCCTCCATCTCTTGTGTGTAACTTGTATCCACGAGAGATGGAGGCTCCGAGCGACCGCCCCTCCTATCACACAGCACTAGCGCACGGGTGGTCCGAGCCTTCATCTCTTGTGTGTAACTTGTATCCACGAGAGATGAAGGCTCCGAGCGACCGTCTCCCCTATCCCACACCACTAGCGCACGGGTGGTTCGAGCCTCCATCTCTCGTGTGCATCTTGTATCCACGAGAGATGGAGGCTCCGAGCGACCGTTCCTCCTATCACACAGCACTAGCGCACGGGTGGTTCGAGCCTCCATCTCTTGTGTGTAACTTGTATCCACGAGAGATGGAGGCTCCGAGCGACCGTCCCCCCTATCCCACAGCACTAGCGCACGGGTGGTTCGAGCCTCCATCTCTCGTGTGTAACTTGTATCCACGAGAGATGAAGGCTCCGAGCGACCGTCCCCCCTATCCCACACCACCAGCGCACGGGTGGTTCGAGCCTTCATCTCTCGTGTGTAACTTGTATCCACGAGAGATGAAGGCTCCGAGCGACCGTCCTCTCATCCCACACCACTAGCGCACGGGTGGTTCGAGCCTTCAACTCTCGTGTGTAACTTGTATCCACGAGAGATAAAAGTTCCGAGTGACCGTCCCCCCAAGCCACACCACTAGCGCACGGGTGGTTCGAACCTTCATCTCTCGTGTGTAACTTGTATCCACGAGAGATGAAGGCTCCGAGCGACCGTCCCCCCTATCCCACACCACTAGCGCACGGGTGGTTCGAGCCTTCATTTCTCGTGTGTAACTTGTATCCACGAGAGATGGAGGCTCCGAGCGACCGTCCCCCCTATCCCACACCACTAGCGCACGGGTGGTTCGAGCCTTCATCTCTCGTGTGTAACTTGTATCCACGAGAGATGGAGGCTCCGAGCGACCGTCCCCCCTATCCCACACCACTTGCGCACGGGTGGTTCGAGCCTTCATCTCTCGTGTGTAACTTGTATCCACGAGAGATGAAGGCTCCGAGCGACCGTCCCCCCTATCCCACACCACTAGCGCACGTGTGGTTCGAGCCTTCATTTCTCGTGTGTAACTTGTATCCACGAGAGATGGAGGCTCCGAGCGACCGTCCCCCCTATCCCACACCACTAGTGCACGGGTGGTTCGAGCCTTCATCTCTCGTGTGTAACTTGTATCCACGAGAGATGGAGGCTCCGAGCGACCGTCCCCCCTATCCCACACCACTAGCGCACGGGTGGTTCGAGCCTCCATCTCTCGTGTGTAACTTGTATCCACGAGAGATGGAGGCTCCGAGCGACCGTCCCCCCTATCCCACACCACTAGCGCACGGGTGGTTCGAGCCTCCATGTCTGGTAGCTCCAAGTAGGATAACACTTGATGGTAATTGCTTGTATTGTTCCGAGAGCCGCACAAAGGCTCTCGTAAACATTGCTCACGACTCTCGTGCTTGCGACATGAACAGCGCATAAAGCAGTGTACTCTCGCACTGCCCACGACTTCGTTTCCCCAACTTCCCCCACTCTGCATCCCAGTCGATCATACTGCTTACGATACCTATCGACCCTCTATAATGGGAATACAATTCTCGCTATTGGTGGTCAATTCGAAAATTGGAATTCTTGAATATCTCACTTCTGTAAAATTACTTCGTTCTCTCAATTAGAAGAAAATAAGACGAATCAAAATCTAATATTACCACCAATAGCGGGAATTGATCAATGTAGATGGGCGCGACTTATACAATGCAGGGGAAATTTTAGATACCTTTGATTGGTTATTTATCCATTTTCCCCTGCTTCACTGTCCACTTGACTGGTTTTCATATCTTGTGACATCACGAGGGCGGACGATCTTTATCGGTCAATTGTCTTCCCATTATAGGGCAACGATAGGTAGCGTAGACAGTGTGAGACAAGAAGGGTATCCAGGTAGCGTAGACAGTGTGAGACAAGAAGGGTATCCAGGTGGCGTTGACAGTGTGAGACAAGAAAGGTATCCAGGTAGCGTAGACAGTGTGAGACAAGAAAGGTATCCAGGTAGCGTATGCAGTGTGAGACAAGCAAGGTATCCAGGTAGCGTAGACAGTGTGAGACAAGGAAGGTATCCAGGTAGCGTAGACAGTGTGAGACAAGAAAGGTATCCAGGTAGCGTATGCAGTGTGAGACAAGAAAGGTATCCAGGTAGCGTATGCAGTGTGAGACAAGAAAGGTATCCAGGTAGCGTAGACAGTGTGAGACAAGAAGGGTATCCAGGTGGCGTTGACAGTGTGAGACAAGAAAGGTATCCAGGTAGCGTAGACAGTGTGAGACAAGAAAGGTATCCAGGTAGCGTATGCAGTGTGAGACAAGAAAGGTATCCAGGTCGCGTATGCAGTGTGAGACAAGAAAGGTATCCAGGTAGCGTAGACAGTGTGAGACAAGGAAGGTATCCAGGTAGCGTAGTCAGTGTGAGACAAGAAAGGTATCCAGGTAGCGTAGACAGTGTGAGACAAGAAAGGTATCCAGGTAGCGTATGCAGTGTGAGACGAAAAGGTATCCAGGTAGCGTACACAGTGTGAGACAAGAGAAAGGTATCCAGGTAGCGTAGACAGTGTGAGACAAGAAAGGTATCCAGGTAGCGTATGCAGTGTGAGACAAAAAAGGTATCCAGGTAGCGTAGACAGTGTGAGACAAGAAAGGTATCCGGGTAGCGTAGACTGTGTGAGACAAGAAAGGTATCCAGGTAGCGTAGTCAGTGTGAGACAAAAAAGGTATCCAGGTAGCGTAGACAGTGTGAGACAAGAAAGGTATCCAGGTCGCGTATGCAGTGTGAGACAAAAAATGTATCCAGGTAGTGTAGACAGTGTGAGACGAGAAAGGTATCCAGGTAGCGTAGACAGTGGAGACAAGAAAGGTATCCAGGTAGCGTAGACAGTGTGAGACCAGGAAGGTATCCAGGTAGCGTATGCAGTGTGAGACAAGGAAGGTATCCAGGTAGCGTATGCAGTGTGAGACAAGGAAGGTATCCAGGTAGCGTAGGCGGTGTGAGACAAAAGAGGTATCCAGGTAGCGTATGCAGTGTGAGACAAAAATGGTATCCAGGTAGCGTAGGCAGTGTGAGACAAAAAAGGTATCCAGGTAGCGTATGCAGTGTGAGACAAAAGAGGTATCCAGGTAGCGTATGCAGTGTGAGACAAAAGAGGTATCCAGGTAGCGTAGGCAGTGTGAGACAAAAGAGGTATCCAGGTAGCGTAGGCAGTGTGAGACAAAAGAGGTATCCAGGTAGCGTAGGCAGTGTGAGACAAAAGAGGTATCCAGGTAGCGTAGGCAGTGTGAGACAAAAGAGGTATCCAGGTAGCGTAGGCCTAGGCAGTGTGAGACAAAAGAGGTATCCAGGTAGCGTAGGCAGTGTGAGACAAAAGAGGTATCCAGGTAGCGTAGGCAGTGTGAGACAAAAGAGGTATCCAGGTAGCGTAGGCAGTGTGAGACAAAAGAGGTATCCAGGTAGCGTATGCAGTGTGAGACAAAAGAGGTATCCAGGTAGCGTAGGCAGTGTGAGACAAAAGAGGTATCCAGGTAGCGTAGGCAGTGTGAGACAAAAGAGGTATCCAGGTAGCGTATGCAGTGTGAGACAACCTCATGAGGCCACTCCATGACGATGACCTGGTCGTGGACAGGCCGTCTGGGTCGTACCGGAACACGTCCCAGGGGGCGCATTCCTGTGCGACTTGATCGGGTTTCAGTGATTTTGGTACTAACTTGATATTCCTGAAAAGATAGAGCCGGAAATAATATCAGAAAAGCAGGATTAACTCAAACCTGCCAAAGAGTGGGTTTAGCGTGTTTAAAGATTCACTTCAAGATTTCAGATATTAATTTAAATATCTGATATAGTGAATATCGTTACGGGAATGCGATTCCTAGAATAAGAACTGAAGTCAACGGAATATGAATATATTAAAATACTTTTATCATTAGTTTTATCAATAATAATCCATTTGCTAGAATTATTTTCGAGAATTTATACCTATGTCGTTCAGAAAGCGGAAATTCACATTGGCGGTTTAGTTGTTTAGTTTAACCAGAGTCGATAAAGCAGTTCTAAGCAGTTCTACCTCCTGTAGAGGTCGTCCGACTCCCTATGCTGGCAATGCTAATAGTTGTGCTAAAATTAAATTGCCACCGGGAGCGCTGACTATACTTATTGCCGGAGATCTCAAGTAAGCATCATTCTTCGCTATACGAAGTATAACTTACTACTATCCTTGATTCTTCGCTTCGTAAACTTCTAGTTGTATTTGCTTAATGCAGCCTCATTCATGATACAGCTGAGCTGTCGTGAAAATTCAATTTACGTCTTGATGATCAATAAAATAGGACTTGAAGGGGAATTTCGCTGCTTGTTTCAATGTTTTATCCAACATGTTCAGATGCCGGTTATGTAAACATGATGGAAAGACTTTTAATTCCAATGAACAAGTCTAAGCAGCTGTTAAAACATGTCGAGTCAGAAAACAATAACCTAAGAAACTGAATGACCAAACAACTAAACTTGCCAACTGTCACTTTCAGCAAAAAATAAAACTCGAATATTATAAAATCAGTAGGGCCTACCACCAGCAGATATTTGCATTGCCAATCTAGATACTACTTTCTCTATGGTACCAGCCATATAGGCTTCAGTGGAAAATTAGATGAGCCTATATTTTAGAAACATTCTCCAACATTTGTAGCTCACTATCCAGTACATCAATACCAGTAGGCCTACCCGTAGCTGATTCAGGCCTAGCGCTCTAGCCTAGATGATTTCGTAGTTCGGCAATAAAATGCACATGATAGTGTACAAATAAAAGTATTATGTATTCTGATATCCTCAATCCATCTAGTTTTGACCGGAATTGATATGAGTTGGGGCAATAGATGTATTCACTTATCAATGTATACATACACACAAATGACGAGCACTGCAATAGTTTTGCTTGAAATCTGACTACAAAAATGTGAATGGAATAAAATAGATAGTCTTGGTCTGAACATGTTAATACAAATAGCAGGAGTGGGCTAGGAATAGGCCTGGACCAACAGGAGGAATTTGTGTAAAGGATTGAGCCTGAATAATGTAGAATGTCAATCTTCAACTAACCTAATGAGGGATCAAAATCATTTGAATTCCTGAAATTACAATAGATTGTCATCTCTTGGCACCTGTGATTGAGTAGGACATGATGCGAGTAAGAGGAGGCTATAAACAACATATTTACACTCATATCATAATGGATGATGCACTCAATTTATTACATAGTCATACAAAATACTAGTATACCCCGAAGAAACAAAATGAACTGACAGAATATTATGCGATCTTGAATTACTAAATTACGAGGAGTGAGAGCAATGAACATCTACGAAGAGTGTAGCTGTGATGTGATCTTTCAATAATTCCAACAATTGGGTACCGGTATATTTTCGGCACTGAGCAAAGATTCGCTGTTCGCTTCGTATATTCTTGGTTCGCTGCTGTAGTAGTAGGCCTAAGAGTATGGTCTGGAAGCCAAGTCCCGATTGTTGTCCTAGAACGAATAAATACAGATTGATTCACTAGATATGTAATACTCCTTTCATTGCAATATTTGACAACATCACATAACAATAGGCGCAGTCAACTTGATTCAAGGTTCAACTTTGTGTAATCAGAGCTACATTCACATTGGATTGGGAAAATATCACACAAGAATATTCTATTGTAGGCAATAGCATTGCAAGTCAAGTAAGATCGAGCTCTAAGATCTGAGAATGAGAAGTAGGCCTAAGGCATTAATAATGTTTACGAAAATCCGTCTTGTGGCGAACTCAAACGTTCACCCGACTTGACTCCAAAGCAAAGCTGAACTTATGCTGAGACTGCCCACTGATTTGCTAGTTCCAAACAAGACGAGGGCCTAGGTCATTGAGTTTGTAATAGGCTTACCAGGCCTACTACTAATTCAATGCCTTAGAGGCTTAGTTCATCTAAGTTATGTCATGCAGGCCTAGAAATTGCTCTAACCATGCCACTCCATACTACTAGCATTGATTTTGTAAGGTTGCTACTAGCTAGGGCCTAGTAGAGTACGCCTAGGCTATATTATCTAGTCTAGCCTCTCGAGCTAGGCCTAGGTAGGCCTACTAGTACTAGGCTCACCAGGATAATAAATGTATAGCCTCTCAGGTGTTGAACATTGTCTTCTCCCTCTTGATCATCAGATATCAACGTTACACAATTGAAGTAGGCTAGCGTGAACATTTACTCACCAGTAAGAATTCGATTCGTGATGATCTGGCAGTCTCTAGTCATCACTTGAGAAATTGTCGACTCAGCCCGCAATAATTTTAGGCTAGGCCTAGTCGTCAAGGCGTGGATCCAAGTGATAACGATTAGCAACGAGTCCTGAAGGAGCGCATTTCAATGCAACTGATGACTAATTCCTGATCGTTTTTCGAGAACTTCATCGTCACTTTGAACCAACGATTTTAAAATCTGTGTTCACAAATAACGTAACTTACGTTATTGATAGTCATAGCAAATACACATGTATTTTACATGTCCACTGTCGACATTCAAAAGAGTGGTTGACAGCATCCAGCACAGCACCAATCGTATTTCATTGTGAAACAAAAGTTACCAAACATTCACAGATTCTTGAGTTGGTATAGTCCAAAATCTTTTGTTGTAAGCTTCACTTCTAAGCGGCAATAAGTATAGACAGCGTGCCAAGTTGTAACACGGTAAACTACACAAGTCGGACGACCTCGAGGTAGAACTGCCTTATCGACTCTGGTTCAACTTTGTGTTTCTTATTTCATTTTATTGTAAAGAGTGCATTAGATTGAGATTTGATTCAGTTCAAGTTTCGTTGAGATATTGATATTGATATTTCAATTCATCCATGGGAATTGGCATTTCATATGCAATTTAGATCGATTTCAGCTGATTTGTAACAACATTTGTCGAAAAACTGTTTTACCGACGTACTAACCTACGCTTTCCTTGAACCTACTATAAAACTCGTACAGAAATACAAAGTTAAACCTCTCTAAAACCGGGTTTAACACGGTATTGACTCGGACTCGGTTTATCTAGATAAAACTACAGGAATGCACCGCGAGGAGTTCCTATATTGCCAACATAACACACGAATACGACATTTCTAGTAATATAGTAAGTAGGCCTAACTACAACAAGAAAAAGTGAATAACTCTCATTGAGCACATTAGAAACAAATGAAAATAGAGAACAAAGATAACCAAAGCAAAGATATAAGTATAGGGGAGAATATTCATCAACTCTGTAGAAGCATTCATCGGTGAGAAATTTACAAAGAGTTTTTTTCAACATATTTCTCGATTACTTTCCACTGGCAAATTACAGCGAATTTGGTAGAACATTTACGAATGTCTCAATAGACCATTTTCATAATTCAATGCGCAGGCGCGGCCCACCTCCTACCAGCTGAGATCGCTGGTATTGCTTTCTGGGAGTTTTAGTACTGTTCAAAAAGTCAGCCCGCTTATCCACAGGGTTTAGGCAAAACACCAAGATATATAACTTGCATTATCCCTCATCTTACTCACTCTGACAGTGTGTGGATCTCTCAGTATATAGTAACCATATAAATGTTGAAACTAAACTACTATCATATTATAACTTGAAACGTTCACTGTAACGCACAATAATATAAATCAAACGTGCTAAATAGCATTGGCAGCATAGGACTTTCAAACTCGGATAATATTATCCTGTTCTAGTTCAAACGATCGCCGCTAGATGGCTCATTCTTTTCGAAAATGGTCTATTCCGGTGACAAATATGTTGAAATGTAGATGAACACTTGTTGCGATGGATATTGGTTTGGTTTCTGAGAACGGCCCCAGGGAAACCCACTACACGTGTGATCGTTTGTAATATGAGTGTAGCTGCATTTCCATAATCAGGTTTGAGGAGCGGAACGAAACGAGATCAGTCGATAGCCAATCACAGGCCCCAAAACCACTAGGAGTCCATGTTGGAATTCCGCAACATGGCGGCCAAGACGAGTTGGGCCAAACTCAACTTTTCTCTTTGCGAATTTAATTCGCAACGAAATGGCGGAAATAGTATAATAGTTTCCAGGTTCACTCCTATGATCGCTAGTGTCCACTTCCGGTTACGTCACATCGAGTGCCAAACCTTGTTCGTGTCAACAATCGTTAACATATTTATAGAATTAGCTTTATAATTGAAAATGTATATTCATAAATTTTAATATTAATCACCAACTATATTAATTTATATTATTAATTTGAAAATAGTTCCATGGAAACCCACCAGGAGGCGGTGGAATCACTACTCAGCTCAAAATGGAATCACTAGGATGCGCTAGAATTACGAAATCATTTCGCACATCATGGAAACAGCCATGCGAATTCGTCAAGCAAAGCTTCGCAGTCTCGTTTTGTACGGAAAGCTAGCTTATGTGAACGGGAACTTGATTTCTCGGTCATGACAACTAAGATTTATTAGCGTCGGACGAATGTACAATCAGACGATGGTTTCTAAGACGAGAAGGAAGCGGTCGTGAGCGCGATGTGTAGGACTGGCGAGTGCACGCGCACCGGAAGTCCACTAACGACTTCCTCGGAGGTCCGACGCAGGAATACCAATGACTGTCTCTCACAGCCGGATCCCAACTGGCCTGAAGCTCGACTGTACTATTGTCAACTGGCCTGAGCGTCTTGCACGTGAGGAACCAGCCAAGCCCCCCACACTCCCTAGGGAGGTAGCCTATCGCTTTGGAGGAGGAGGAGGTGGAGGACACTTCCTGTGATCCGGGACCGGCTGCTTTTTTTCATATATAGGCCTATTGAGTTTGAACAACGCACCATAGGCCTACTGATGGCCACGATCTATTGGCGTCGGTGGATGATGATTGAGATGATGGGATGATGAGATAAAAGGTTATTTCATTGGGTGTTTTGGATGATGGGAAGGAGTTGGTCGTGGCCTGTTGTGAACGACCCATCCCAGTATTGACCTGAAAGACGGAGAGAAACCACGAAAAACCCCTGTCAGGATGGTCGACCATGGCGGGAATCGAACCCCGGTCTCCCGAATGACGGTTCAGTGTGTTACCACTCGGCCACGCGTCTCGGTGACAGGTTGCTCAGGAGGTCGGTCTTCAGGACTGTTGGTTGATCCACGCAAGGTCGACCGGGTGTCCTGTACTTGCAACGAGTAGGGTACGCAGCCCGCACGGCGAGTAGGGTAGGCAGCCCGCACGGCAAGTAGGGTGGGCAGCCCGCACGGCGAGATGGGTAGGCAGCCCGCACGGCGAGTAGGGTAGGCAGCCCGCACGGCGAGTAGGGTGGACAGCCCGCACGGCGAGTAGGGTAGGCAGCCCGCACGGCGAGATGGGTAGGCAGCCCGCATGGCGAGTAGGGTAGGCAGCCCGCACGGCGAGTATGGTAGGCAGCCCGCACGGCAAGTAGGGCAGGTAGCCCGCACGACGAGTAGGGTGGGCAGCCCGCACGACGAGTAGGGTGGGCAGCCCGCACGACGAGATGGGTGGGCAGCCCGCACGGCGAGTAGGGTAGGCAGCCCGCACGGCGAGTAGGGTAGGCAGCCCGCACGGCGAGTATGGTAGGCAGCCCGCAAGACAAGTAGGGTAGGCAGCCCGCACGGCAAGTAGGGTGGGCAGCCCGCACGGCGAGTAGGGCACGCAGCCCGCACCGCGAGTAGGGCAGGCAGCCCGCACTGCGAGTAGAGTAGGCAGCCCGCACGGCGAGTAGGGTGGGCAGCCCGCACGGCGAGTAGGGTGGACAGCCCGCACGGCGAGTAGGGTAGGCAGCCCGCACGGCAAGTAGGGTAGGCAGCCCGCATGGCGAGTAGGGCAGGCAGCCCGCACCGCGAGTAGGGCAGGCAGCCCGCACGGCGAGTAGGGTAGGCAGTCCGCACGGCGAGTAGGGTAGGCAGCCCGCACGGCGAGTAGGGTGGGCAGCCCGCACGGCGATTAGGGTAGGCAGCCCGCACGGCAAGTAGGGTAGGCAGCCCGCACGGCGAGATGGTGGCTGTATGAACAGTGTTCAAGCCTCGCAGGTTAAACAAGAATGGTTTGAGATAATATCACACAGCGCGGGCGTCGAACCTGTTTGCACAGAGGTCGAGCCTGCTAGTGGTCCCTGGCGGCAGTATTCGGCGGCTCGTCTCGGCCGCTCGGTCGCTCCAGGCAACCAGACAAAACACTGGGCGTCCAGGAAGCAATTGAAACAAGGGGATTAAGGGAACCAGGAACAATGTCGACGCGAGAATGTATGGTGATGAGTATTTGTGAAGACGAAGGTGGTGAATATCATTAGCACTCCGTGGTGGTGTGGGAAACCCGTGTCTCTCCCTCTCCCCTCTCTCTCCCTCTCTCTCTCTCCCTCTCTCTCTCTCCCTATCTCTCTCCCTACCTCTCTCTATCCCTCTCTCCCTCTCTCTCCCTCTCTCTCTCTCTCCCTACCTCTCTCTCTCTCTCTCCCTACCTCTCTCTCTCTCTCTCTGTATCTCCCTCTCTCTCTCTGTCTCTCTCTCTCTCTCTCTCTCTCTCTCTCTCTCTCTCTCTCTCTCTCTCTCTCCTCTCTCTCCCTCTCTCTGTCTCTCTCTCTCTGTCTCTCCCTCTCTCTGTCTCTCTCTCTCTCTCTCTCTCTCTCTCTCTCTCTCTCTCTATCTTTTCCTCTCTCTCTGTCCGTATGAGGCCTGTCGCCTCAGCTGGTTGTCTATGAAGGCGCCTGAGTGAACCTTCTTGTCGCTGGCAGGCGAACCTCGAGTCCACTCAGTCTCTTATCTCTTTCTTATCTCAGTGATAAGTGTCTTGTCTGATTACACTTGGAGCACTTTCACTTCAATATTGTCGCGAGCGAGCCCTCTATCATTTCACGCCGTCACGCGCCACTGTCACGCCGTGACACGTGAGATACTGACACCCACCAACTGTTGCTCAACTTCTGTCTGCAAGAGACACGCCGATGATTGGACATCAGGATGATGTCAGCAGACGATCTCAATATATTGCCTCGATTTGATTTCATTTGTATCCATATTGGGTTTAACGAGGCACTTTAAATGACGACGATCTGTCATCTATTGGCGTTGGTGCCAGTGGCGTAACTTCGATACGGAGTGCCCTTGGGCAGGTATCACCTAGAGTGCCACTCTCACGTATCCTGTTCAATCCGTTTAAAGGTTCGAAATCAATTTCAAATATAGGCCTATACTTATAGTCAAGCACACTGCTCTGTGAAAATTGCTATGACAGCTCGTTCTCATGAAATACCTCAATTGTAGAGCTGGACAGAGCACTTCATGATCACTTGTGACGGTTGTAGAGCTGAACGGAGCACTTCATGATAACTTGTGACGGTTGTAGAGCTAAACGGAGCACTTCATGATCACTTGTGACGGTTGTAGAGCTGAACGGAGCACTTCAAGATAACTTGTGACGGTTGTAGAGCTGAAAGGAGCACTTCATGGTAACTTGTGACGGTTGTAGAGCTAAATGGAGCACTTCATGGTAACTTGTGACGGTTGTAGAGCTGAACGGAGCACTTCATGATCACTTGTGACGGTTGTAGAGCTAAACGGAGCACTTCATGATCACTTGTGACGGTTGTAGAGCTAAACGGAGCACTTCATGATCACTTGTGACGGTTGTAGAGCTGAACGGAGCACTTCATGGTAACTTGTGACGGTTGTAGAGCTAAACGGAGCACTTCATGGTAACTTGTGACGGTTGTAGAGCTGAACGGAGCACTTCATGATCACTTGTGACGGTTGTAGAGCTAAACGGAGCACTTCATGATCACTTGTGACGGTTGTAGAGCTGAACGGAGCACTTCATGGTAACTTGTGACGGTTGTAGAGCTAAACGGAGCACTTCATGGTCACTTGTGACGATTGTAGAGCTGAACGGAGCACTTCATGATCACTTGTGACGGTTGTAGAGCTGAACGGAGCACTTCATGATCACTTGTGACGGTTGTAGAGCTGAACGGAGCACTTCATGATCACTTGTGACGGTTGAAGAGCTAAACGGAGCACTTCATGATCACTTGTGACGGTTGTAGAGCTAAACGGAGCACTTCATGATAACTTGTGACGGTTGTAGAGCTAAACGGAGCACTTCATGATAACTTGTGACGGTTGTAGAGCTAAACGGAGCACTTCATGATAACTTGTGACGGTTGTAGAGCTAAACGGAGCACTTCATGGTAACTTGTGACGGTTGTAGAGCTAAACGGAGCACTTCATGATCACTTGTGACGGTTGTAGAGCTAAACGGAGCACTTCATGATCACTTGTGACGGTTGTAGAGCTAAACGGAGCACTTCATGATAACTTGTGACGGTTGTAGAGCTAAACGGAGCACTTCATGATAACTTGTGACGGTTGTAGAGCTAAACGGAGCACTTCATGATAACTTGTGACGGTTGTAGAGCTAAACGGAGCACTTCATGATAACTTGTGACGGTTGTAGAGCTAAACGGAGCACTTCATGGTAACTTGTGACGGTTGTAGAGCTAAACGGAGCACTTCATGATCACTTGTGACGGTTGTAGAGCTAAACACAGCACTTCATGATCACTTGTGACGGTTGTAGAGCTGAACACAGCACTTCATGATCACTTGTGACGGTTGTAGAGCTAAACGGAGCACTTCATGATAACTTGTGACGGTTGTAGAGCTAAACGGAGCACTTCATGATCACTTGTGACGGTTGTAGAGCTAAACGGAGCACTTCATGATCACTTGTGACGGTTGTAGAGCTGAACACAGCACTTCATGATCACTTGTGACGGTTGTAGAGCTGAAAACAGCACTTCATGATCACTTGTGACGGTTGTAGAGCTGAACGGAGCACTTCATGATAACTTGTGACGGTTGTAGAGCTAAACGGAGCACTTCATGATCACTTGTGACGGTTGTAGAGCTAAACGGAGCACTTCATGATCACTTGTGACGGTTGTAGAGCTGAACGGAGCACTTCATGATCACTTGTGACGGTTGTAGAGCTAAACGGAGCACTTCATGATCACTTGTGACGGTTGTAGAGCTAAACGGAGCACTTCATGATCACTTGTGACGGTTGTAGAGCTAAACGGAGCACTTCATGATCACTTGTGACGGTTGTAGAGCTAAACGGAGCACTTCATGATAACTTGTGACGGTTGTAGAGCTGAATGGAGCACTTCATGATCACTTGTGACGGTTGTAGAGCTGAACGGAGCACTTCATGGTAACTTGTGACGGTTGTAGAGCTAAACGGAGCACTTCATGATCACTTGTGACGGTTGTAGAGCTGAACGGAGCACTTCATGATCACTTGTGACGGTTGTAGAGCCAAACGGAGCACTTCATGATCACTTGTGACGGTTGTAGAGCTAAACGGAGCACTTCATGATCACTTGTGACGGTTGTAGAGCTAAACGGAGCACTCCATGATCACTTGTGACGGTTGTAGAGCTAAACGGAGCACTTCATGATCACTTGTGACGGTTGTGAAGCTGAACGGAGCACATCATGGTAACTTGTGACGGTTGTAGAGCTAAACGGAGAACTTCATGATAACTTGTGACGGTTGTAGAGCTAAACGGAGAACTTCATGATAACTTGTGACGGTTGTAGAGCTAAACGGAGCACTTCATGGTAACTTGTGACGGTTGTAGAGCTGAACGGAGCACTTCATGATAACTTGTGACGGTTGTAGAGCTGAACGGAGCACTTCATGGTAACTTGTGACGGTTGTAGAGCTAAACGGAGCACTTCATGATCACTTGTGACGGTTGTAGAGCTGAACGGAGCACTTCATGATCACTTGTGACGGTTGTAGAGCTAAACGGAGCACTTCATGATCACTTGTGACGGTTGTAGAGCTGAACGGAGCACTTCATGATCACTTGTGCCGGTTGTGAAGCTGAACGGAGCACATCATGGTAACTTGTGACGGTTGTAGAGCTGAACGGAGCACTTCATGGTAACTTGTGACGGTTGTAGAGCTAAACGGAGCACTTCATGGTAACTTGTGACGGTTGTAGAGCTGAACGGAGCACTTCATGATCACTTGCGACGGTTGTAGAGCTAAACGGAGAACTTCATGATAACTTGTGACGGTTGTAGAGCTGAAAGGAGCACTTCATGATCACTTGTGACGGTTGTAGAGCTGGACAGAGCACTTCATGATCACTTGTGACGGTTGTAGAGCTAAACGGAGAACTTCATGATAACTTGTGACGGTTGTAGAGCTGAAAGGAGCACTTCATGATAACTTGTGACGGTTGTAGAGCTGGACAGAGCACTTCATGATCACTTGTGACGGTTGTGAAGCTGAACGGAGCACATCATGGTAACTTGTGACGGTTGTAGAGCTAAACGGAGAACTTCATGATAACTTGTGACGGTTGTAGAGCTAAACGGAGCACTTCATGATAACTTGTGACGGTTGTAGAGCTAAACGGAGAACTTCATGATAACTTGTGACGGTTGTAGAGCTAAACGGAGCACTTCATGGTAACTTGTGACGGTTGTAGAGCTGAACGGAGCACTTCATGATAACTTGTGACGGTTGTAGAGCTGAACGGAGCACTTCATGGTAACTTGTGACGGTTGTAGAGCTAAACGGAGCACTTCATGATCACTTGTGACGGTTGTAGAGCTAAACGGAGCACTTCATGGTAACTTGTGACGGTTGACGAGCTGAACGGAGCATTTCATGATAACTTGTGACGGTTGTAGAGCCAAACGGAGCACTTCATGATCACTTGTGACGGTTGTAGAGCTGAACGGAGCACTTCATGATAACTTGTGACGGTTGTAGAGCTGAACGGAGCACTTCATGGTAACGTGTGACTGTTGTAGAGCTAAACGGAGCACTTCATGATCACTTGTGACGGTTGTAGAGCCAAACGGAGCACTTCATGGTAACTTGTGACGGTTGTAGAGCTGAACGGAGCACTTCATGATAACTTGTGACGGTTGTAGAGCTGAACGGAGCACTTCATGGTAACGTGTGACGGTTGTAGAGCTAAACGGAGCACTTCATGATCACTTGTGACGGTTGTAGAGCTGAACGGAGCACTTCATGGTAACTTGTGACGGTTGACGAGCTGAACGGAGCATTTCATGATAACTTGTGACGGTTGTAGAGCCAAACGGAGCACTTCATGATCACTTGTGACGGTTGTAGAGCTGAACGGAGCACTTCATGGTAACTTGTGACGGTTGTAGAGCTAAACGGAGCACTTCATGATCACTTGTGACGGTTGTAGAGCTAAACGGAGCACTTCATGATCACTTGTGACGGTTGTAGAGCTGAACGGAGCACTTCATGATAACTTGTGACGGTTGACGAGCTGAACGGAGCACTTCATGGTAACTTGTGACGGTTGTAGAGCTAAACGGAGCACTTCATGGTAACTTGTGGCGGTTGTAGAGCTGAACGGTGCACTTCATGATAACTTGTGACGGTTGTAGAGCTGAACGGAGCACTTCATGATAACTTGTGACGGTTGACGAGCTGAACGGAGCACTTCATGGTAACTTGTGACGGTTGTAGAGCTAAACGGAGCACTTCATGATCACTTGTGACGGTTGTAGAGCTGAACGGAGCACTTCATGGTAACTTGTGACGGTTGTAGAGCTGAACGGAGCACTTCATGATAACTTGTGACGGTTGTAGAGCTAAACGGAGCACTTCATGGTAACTTGTGACGGTTGACGAGCTACACGGAGCACTTCATGATCACTTGTGACGGTTGTAGAGCTGAACGGAGCACTTCATGATAACTTGTGACGGTTGACGAGCTGAACGGAGCACTTCATGGTAACTTGTGACGGTTGTAGAGCTAAACGGAGCACTTCATGGTAACTTGTGACGGTTGTAGAGCAGAACGGAGCACTTCATGATAACTTGTGACGGTTGACGAGCTGAACGGAGCATTTCATGATAACTTGTGACGGTTGTAGAGCTGAACGGAGCACTTCATGGTAACTTGTGACGGTTGACGAGCTGAACGGAGCATTTCATGATAACTTGTGACGGTTGTAGAGCTAAACGGAGCACTTCATGGTAACTTGTGACGGTTGTAGAGCTGAACGGAGCACTTCATGGTAACTTGTGACGGTTGTAGAGCCAAACGGAGCACTTCATGATAACTTGTGACGGTTGTAGAGCTGAACGGAGCACTTCATGGTAACTTGTGACGGTTGACGAGCTGAACGGAGCACTTCATGGTAACGTGTGACGGTTGTAGAGCTAAACGGAGCATTTCATGATAACTTGTGACGGTTGTAGAGCGAAACGGAGCACTTCATGATCACTTGTGACGGTTGTAGAGCTGAACGGAGCACTTCATGGTAACTTGTGACGGTTGTAGAGCTAAACGGAGCACTTCATGATAACTTGTGACGGTTGTAGAGCTGAACGGAGCACTTCATGATAACTTGTGACGGTTGTAGAGCTGAACGGAGCACTTCATGATAACTTGTGACGGTTGTGAAGCTGAACGGAGCACATCATGGTAACTTGTGACGGTTGTAGAGCTGAACGGAGCACTTCATGATAACTTGTGACGGTTGACGAGCTGAACGGAGCACTTCATAGTAACTTGTGACGGTTGTAGAGCTGAACGGAGCACTTCATGATAACTTGTGACGGTTGTAGAGCTAAACGGAGCACTTCATGGTAACTTGTGACGGTTGACGAGCTAAACGGAGCACTTCATGATCACTTGTGACGGTTGTACAGCTGAACGGAGCACTTCATGATAACTTGTGACGGTTGACGAGCTGAACGGAGCACTTCATGGTAACTTGTGACGGTTGTAGAGCTAAACGGAGCACTTCATGGTAACTTGTGACGGTTGTAGAGCTGAACGGAGCACTTCATGATAACTTGTGACGGTTGACGAGCTGAACGGAGCATTTCATGATAACTTGTGACGGTTGTAGAGCTGAACGGAGCACTTCATGGTAACTTGTGACGGTTGACGAGCTGAACGGAGCATTTCATGATAACTTGTGACGGTTGTAGAGCTAAACGGAGCACTTCATGGTAACTTGTGACGGTTGTAGAGCTGAACGGAGCACTTCATGGTAACTTGTGACGGTTGTAGAGCCAAACGGAGCACTTCATAATAACTTGTGACGGTTGTAGAGCCAAACGGAGCACTTCATGATAACTTGTGACGGTTGTAGAGCTGAACGGAGCACTTCATGATAACTTGTGACGGTTGACGAGCTGAACGGAGCACTTCATGGTAACTTGTGACGGTTGTAGAGCTAAACGGAGCACTTCATGGTAACTTGTGACGGTTGTAGAGCTGAACGGAGCACTTCATGATCACTTGTGACGGTTGTAGAGCTAAACGGAGCACTTCATGATCACTTGTGACGGTTGTAGAGCTGAACGGAGCATCTCATGATAACTTGTGACTGTTGTAGAGCCAAACGGAGCACTTCATGATCACTTGTGACGGTTGTAGAGCTGAACGGAGCACTTCATGGTAACTTGTGACGGTTGTAGAGCTGAACGGAGCACTTCATGGTAACTTGTGACGGTTGTAGAGCTAAACGGAGCACTTCATGGTAACTTGTGACGGTTGTAGAGCTAAACGGAGCACTTCATGATCACTTGTGACGGTTGTAGAGCTAAACGGAACACTTCATGGTCACTTGTGACGGTTGTAGAGCTAAACGGAGCACTTCAAGATAACTTGTGACGGTTGTAGAGCTGAACGGAGCACTTCATGATAACTTGTGACGGTTGTAGAGCTGAACGGAGCACTTCATGATAACTTGTGACGGTTGTAGAGCTGAAAGGAGCACTTCATGATCACTTGTGACGGTTGTGAAGCTGAACGGAGCACATCATGGTAACTTGTGACGGTTGTAGAGCTAAACGGAGCACTTCATGATAACTTGTGACGGTTGTAGAGCTGAAAGGAGCACTTCATGATAACTTGTGACGGTTGTAGAGCTGAACGGAGCACTTCATGATCACTTGTGACGGTTGTATAGCTGAACGGAGCACTTCATGATCACTTGTGACGATTGTAGAGCTAAACGGAGCACTTCATGATCACTTGTGACGGTTGTAGAGCTGAACGGAGCACTTCATGGTAACTTGTGACGGTTGTAGAGCTGAACGGAGCACTTCATGATCACTTGTGACGGTTGTAGAGCTGAACGGAGCACTTCATGATCACTTGTGACGGTTGAAGAGCTGAACTTAGCACTTCATGATCACTTGTGACGGTTGTAGAGCTGAACGGAGCACTTCATGATCACTTGTGACGGTTGTAGAGCTAAACGGAGCACTTCATGGTAACTTGTGACGGTTTTAGAGCTAAACGGAGCACTTCATGATCACTTGTGACGGTTGTAGAGCTGAACGGAGCACTTCATGATCACTTGTGACGGTTGTGGAGCTGAACGGAGCACTTCATGATCACTTGTGTTGATTGTAGAGCTGAACGGAGCACTTCATGATCACTTGTGACGGTTGTAGAGCTAAACGGAGCACTTCATGATCACTTGTGACGGTTGTAGAGCTGAACGGAGCACTTCATGATCACTTGTGACGGTTGTAGAGCTGAACGGAGCACTTCATGATCACTTGTGACGGTTGTAGAGCTAAACGGAGCACTTCATGATCACTTGTGACGGTTGTAGAGCTGAACGGAGCACTTCATGATCACTTGTGACGATTGTAGAGCTGAACATAGCACTTCATGATAACTTGTGACGGTTGTAGAGCTGAACGGAGCACTTCATGATCACTTGTGACGGTTGTAGAGCTGAACGGAGCACTTCATGATCACTTGTGACGGTTGTAGAGCTGAACGGAGCACTTCATGATCACTTGTGACGGTTGTAGAGCTGAACGGAGCACTTCATGATCACTTGTGACGGTTGTAGAGCTGAACGGAGCACTTCATGGTAACTTGTGACGGTTGTAGAGCTAAACGGAGCACTTCATGATCACTTGTGACGGTTGTAGAGCTAAACGGAGCACTTCATGGTAACTTGTGACGGTTGTAGAGCTGAACGGAGCACTTCATGATCACTTGTGACGATTGTAGAGCTGAACAGAGCACTTCATGATAACTTGTGACGGTTGTAGAGCTGAACGGAGCACTTCATGATCACTTGTGACGGTTGTAGAGCTAAACGGAGCACTTCATGATCACTTGTGACGGTTGTAGAGCTGAACGGAGCACTTCATGATCACTTGTGACGGTTGAAGAGCTGAACTTAGCACTTCATGATCACTTGTGACGGTTGTAGAGCTGAACGGAGCACTTCATGATCACTTGTGACGGTTGTAGAGCTGAACGGAGCACTTCATGATCACTTGTGACGATTGTAGAGCTAAACGGAGCACTTCATGGTATTTTGTGACGGTTGTAGAGCTGAACGGAGCACTTCATGATCACTTGTGACGGTTGTAGAGCTGAACGGAGCACTTCATGATCACTTGTGACGGTTGTAGAGCTAAACGGAGCACTTCATGATCACTTGTGACGGTTGTAGAGCTAAACGGAGCACCTCATGATCACTTGTGACGGTTGTAGAGCTAAACGGAGCACTTCATGATCACTTGTGACGGTTGAAGAGCTGAACTTAGCACTTCATGATCACTTGTGACGGTTGTAGAGCTGAACGGAGCACTTCATGATCACTTGTGACGGTTGTAGAGCTGAACGGAGCACTTCATGGTAACTTGTGACGGTTTTAGAGCTAAACGGAGCACTTCATGATCACTTGTGACGGTTGTAGTGCTGAAAGGAGCACTTCATGATCACTTGTGACGGTTGTAGAGCTGAACGGAGCACTTCATGATCACTTGTGACGGTTGTAGAGCTAAACGGAGCACTTCATGATCACTTGTGACGGTTGTAGAGCTAAACGGAGCACTTCATGGTAACTTGTGACGGTTGTAGAGCTGAACGGAGCACTTCATGATCACTTGTGACGGTTGTAGAGCTGAACGGAGCACTTCATGGTAACTTGTGACGGTTGACGAGCTGAACGGAGCATTTCATGATAACTTGTGACGGTTGTAAAGCTAAACGGAGCACTTCATGATCACTTGTGACGGTTGTAGAGCTGAACGGAGCACTTCATGGTAACTTGTGACGGTTGTAGAGCTAAACGGAGCACTTCATGATCACTTGTGACGGTTGTAGAGCTGAACGGAGCACTTCATGGTAACTTGTGACGGTTGTAGAGCTAAACGGAGCACTTCATGGTAACGTGTGACGGTTGTAGAGCTAAACGGAGCACTTCATGGTAACTTGTGACGGTTGTAGAGCTGAACGGAGCACTTCATGGTAACTTGTGACGGTTGTAGAGCTAAACGGAGCACTTCATGATCACTTGTGACGGTTGTAGAGCTGAACAGAGCACTTCATGATCACTTGTGACGGTTGTAGAGCTGAACGGAGCACTTCATGATCACTTGTGACGGTTGTAGAGCTGAACGGAGCACTTCATGGTAACTTGTGACGGTTGTAGAGCTAAACGGAGCACTTCATGGTAACTTGTGACGGTTGTAGAGCTAAACGGAGCACTTCATGGTAACTTGTGACGGTTGTAGAGCTGAACGGAGCACTTCATGGTAACTTGTGACGGTTGTAGAGCTAAACGGAGCACTTCATGATCACTTGTGACGGTTGTAGAGCTGAACAGAGCACTTCATGATCACTTGTGACGGTTGTAGAGCTAAACGGAGCACTTCATGATCACTTGTGACGGTTGTAGAGCTGAACGGAGCACTTCATGGTAACTTGTGACGGTTGTAGAGCTAAACGGAGCACTTCATGATCACTTGTGACGGTTGTAGAGCTGAACGGAGCACTTCATGATCACTTGTGACGGTTGTAGAGCTAAACGGAGCACTTCATGATCACTTGTGACGGTTGTAGAGCTGAACGGAGCACTTCATGGTAACTTGTGACGGTTGTAGAGCTAAACGGAGCACTTCATGGTAACTTGTGACGGTTGTAGAGCTAAACGGAGCACTTCATGGTAACTTGTGACGGTTGTAGAGCTGAACGGAGCGCTTCATGGTAACTTGTGACGGTTGTAGAGCTAAACGGAGCACTTCATGATCACTTGTGACGGTTGTAGAGCTGAACAGAGCACTTCATGATCACTTGTGACGGTTGTAGAGCTGAACGGAGCACTTCATGATCACTTGTGACGGTTGTAGAGCTAAACGGAGCACCTCATGATCACTTGTGACGGTTGTAGAGCTGAACGGAGCACTTCATGGTAACTTGTGACGGTTGTAGAGCTAAACGGAGCACTTCATGATCACTTGTGACGGTTGTAGAGCTGAACGGAGCACTTCATGGTAACTTGTGACGGTTGTAGAGCTAAACGGAGCACTTCATGGTAACTTGTGACGGTTGTAGAGCTAAACGGAGCACTTCATGGTAACTTGTGACGGTTGTAGAGCTGAACGGAGCACTTCATGGTAACTTGTGACGGTTGTAGAGCTAAACGGAGCACTTCATGATCACTTGTGACGGTTGTAGAGCTGAACTGAGCACTTCATGATCACTTGTGACGGTTGTAGAGCTGAACGGAGCACTTCATGATCACTTGTGACGGTTGTAGAGCTAAACGGAGCACCTCATGATCACTTGTGACGGTTGTAGAGCTAAACGGAGCACTTCATGATCACTTGTGACGGTTGTAGAGCTGAACGGAGCACTTCATGATCACTTGTGACGGTTGTAGAGCTAAACGGAGCACTTCATGATAACTTGTGACGGTTGTAGAGCTAAACGGAACACTTCATGGTCACTTGTGACGGTTGTAGAGCTAAACGGAGCACTTCAAGATAACTTGTGACGGTTGTAGAGCTGAACGGAGCACTTCATGATAACTTGTGACGGTTGTAGAGCTGAACGGAGCACTTCATGGTAACTTGTGACGGTTGTAGAGCTGAACGGAGCACTTCATGATAACTTGTGAAGGTTGTAGAGCTGAAAGGAGCACTTCATGATAACTTGTGACGGTTGTAGAGCTGAACGGAGCACTTCATGATAACTTGTGACGGTTGTAGAGCTGAAAGGAGCACTTCATGATAACTTGTGACGGTTGTAGAGCTGAACGGAGCACTTCATGATAACTTGTGACGGTTGTAGAGCTGAACGGAGCACTTCATGATAACTTGTGACGGTTGTAGAGCTGAACGGAGCACTTCATGATAACTTGTGACGGTTGTAGAGCTGAACGGAGCACTTCATGATAACTTGTGACGGTTGTAGAGCTGAAAGGAGCACTTCATGATCACTTGTGACGGTTGTGAAGCTGAACGGAGCACATCATGGTAACTTGTGACGGTTGTAGAGCTAAACGGAGCACTTCATGGTCACTTGTAACGGTTGTAGAGCTGAAAGGAGCACTTCATGATAACTTGTGACGGTTGTAGAGCTGATCGGAGCACTTCATGATCACTTGTGACGGTTGTAGAGCTAAACGAAGCACTTCATGGTAACTTGTGACGGTTGTAGAGCTAAACGGAGCACTTCATGATCACTTGTGACGTTTGTAGAGCTGAACGGAGCACTTCATGATCACTTGTGACGGTTGTATAGCTGAACGGAGCACTTCATGATCACTTGTGACGGTTGTAGAGCTGAACGGAGCACTTCATGATCACTTGTGACGGTTGTAGAGCTGAACGGAGCACTTCATGATCACTTGTGACGGTTGTAAAGCTGAACGGAGCACTTCATGATCACTTGTGACGGTTGTAGAGCTAAACGGAGCACTTCATGGTAACTTGTGACGGTTGTAGAGCTGAACGGAGCACTTCATGATCACTTGTGACGGTTGTAGAGCTGAACGGAGCACTTCATGGTAACTTGTGACGGTTGACGAGCTGAACGGAGCATTTCATGATAACTTGTGACGGTTGTAAAGCTAAACGGAGCACTTCATGATCACTTGTGACGGTTGTAGAGCTGAACGGAGCACTTCATGGTAACTTGTGACGGTTGTAGAGCTAAACGGAGCACTTCATGATCACTTGTGACGGTTGTAGAGCTGAACGGAGCACTTCATGGTAACTTGTGACGGTTGTAGAGCTAAACGGAGCACTTCATGGTAACTTGTGATGGTTGTAGAGCTAAACGGAGCACTTCATGGTAACTTGTGACGGTTGTAGAGCTGAACGGAGCACTTCATGGTAACTTGTGACGGTTGTAGAGCTAAACGGAGCACTTCATGATCACTTGTGACGGTTGTAGAGCTGAACAGAGCACTTCATGATCACTTGTGACGGTTGTAGAGCTGAACGGAGCACTTCATGATCACTTGTGACGGTTGTAGAGCTGAACGGAGCACTTCATGGTAACTTGTGACGGTTGTAGAGCTAAACGGAGCACTTCATGGTAACTTGTGACGGTTGTAGAGCTAAACGGAGCACTTCATGGTAACTTGTGACGGTTGTAGAGCTGAACGGAGCACTTCATGGTAACTTGTGACGGTTGTAGAGCTAAACGGAGCACTTCATGATCACTTGTGACGGTTGTAGAGCTGAACAGAGCACTTCATGATCACTTGTGACGGTTGTAGAGCTAAACGGAGCACTTCATGATCACTTGTGACGGTTGTAGAGCTGAACGGAGCACTTCATGGTAACTTGTGACGGTTGTAGAGCTAAACGGAGCACTTCATGATCACTTGTGACGGTTGTAGAGCTGAACGGAGCACTTCATGATCACTTGTGACGGTTGTAGAGCTAAACGGAGCACTTCATGATCACTTGTGACGGTTGTAGAGCTGAACGGAGCACTTCATGGTAACTTGTGACGGTTGTAGAGCTAAACGGAGCACTTCATGGTAACTTGTGACGGTTGTAGAGCTAAACGGAGCACTTCATGGTAACTTGTGACGGTTGTAGAGCTGAACGGAGCGCTTCATGGTAACTTGTGACGGTTGTAGAGCTAAACGGAGCACTTCATGATCACTTGTGACGGTTGTAGAGCTGAACAGAGCACTTCATGATCACTTGTGACGGTTGTAGAGCTGAACGGAGCACTTCATGATCACTTGTGACGGTTGTAGAGCTAAACGGAGCACCTCATGATCACTTGTGACGGTTGTAGAGCTGAACGGAGCACTTCATGGTAACTTGTGACGGTTGTAGAGCTAAACGGAGCACTTCATGATCACTTGTGACGGTTGTAGAGCTGAACGGAGCACTTCATGGTAACTTGTGACGGTTGTAGAGCTAAACGGAGCACTTCATGGTAACTTGTGACGGTTGTAGAGCTAAACGGAGCACTTCATGGTAACTTGTGACGGTTGTAGAGCTGAACGGAGCACTTCATGGTAACTTGTGACGGTTGTAGAGCTAAACGGAGCACTTCATGATCACTTGTGACGGTTGTAGAGCTGAACTGAGCACTTCATGATCACTTGTGACGGTTGTAGAGCTGAACGGAGCACTTCATGATCACTTGTGACGGTTGTAGAGGTAAACGGAGCACCTCATGATCACTTGTGACGGTTGTAGAGCTAAACGGAGCACTTCATGATCACTTGTGACGGTTGTAGAGCTGAACGGAGCACTTCATGATCACTTGTGACGGTTGTAGAGCTAAACGGAGCACTTCATGATAACTTGTGACGGTTGTAGAGCTAAACGGAACACTTCATGGTCACTTGTGACGGTTGTAGAGCTAAACGGAGCACTTCAAGATAACTTGTGACGGTTGTAGAGCTGAACGGAGCACTTCATGATAACTTGTGACGGTTGTAGAGCTGAACGGAGCACTTCATGGTAACTTGTGACGGTTGTAGAGCTGAACGGAGCACTTCATGATAACTTGTGACGGTTGTAGAGCTGAAAGGAGCACTTCATGATAACTTGTGACGGTTGTAGAGCTGAACGGAGCACTTCATGATAACTTGTGACGGTTGTAGAGCTGAAAGGAGCACTTCATGATAACTTGTGACGGTTGTAGAGCTGAACGGAGCACTTCATGATAACTTGTGACGGTTGTAGAGCTGAACGGAGCACTTCATGATAACTTGTGACGGTTGTAGAGCTGAACGGAGCACTTCATGATAACTTGTGACGGTTGTAGAGCTGAACGGAGCACTTCATGATAACTTGTGACGGTTGTAGAGCTGAAAGGAGCACTTCATGATCACTTGTGACGGTTGTGAAGCTGAACGGAGCACATCATGGTAACTTGTGACGGTTGTAGAGCTAAACGGAGCACTTCATGGTCACTTGTAACGGTTGTAGAGCTGAAAGGAGCACTTCATGATAACTTGTGACGGTTGTAGAGCTGAACGGAGCACTTCATGATCACTTGTGACGGTTGTAGAGCTAAACGAAGCACTTCATGGTAACTTGTGACGGTTGTAGAGCTAAACGTAGCACTTCATGATCACTTGTGACGGTTGTAGAGCTGAACGGAGCACTTCATGATCACTTGTGACGGTTGTAGAGCTGAACGGAGCACTTCATGATCACTTGTGACGGTTGTAGAGCTGAACGGAGCACTTCATGATCACTTGTGACGGTTGTAGAGCTGAACGGAGCACTTCAGATCACTTGTGACGGTTGTAAAGCTGAACGGAGCACTTCATGATCACTTGTGACGGTTGTAGAGCTGAACGGAGCACTTCATGATAACTTGTGACGGTTGTAGAGCTGAAAGGAGCACTTCATGATCACTTGTGACGGTTGTGAAGCTGAACGGAGCACATCATGGTTACTTGTGACGGTTGTAGAGCTAAACGGAGCACTTCATGATAACTTGTGACGGTTGTAGAGCTGAACGGAGCACTTCATGGTAACTTGTGACGGTTGTAGAGCTGAACAGAGCACTTCATGATCACTTGTGACGGTTGTAGAGCTGAACGGAGCACTTCATGATCACTTGTGACGGTTGTAGAGCTGAACGGAGCACTTCATGATCACTTGTGACGGTTGTGAAGCTGAACGGAGCACATCATGTTAACTTGTGACGGTTGTAGAGCTAAACGGAGCACTTCATGATAACTTGTGACGGTTGTAGAGCTGAACGGAGCACTTCATGGTAACTTGTGACGGTTGTAGAGCTAAACGGAGCACTTCATGATCACTTGTGACGGTTGTAGAGCTAAACGGAGCACTTCATGATCACTTGTGACGGTTGTAGAGCTAAACGAAGCACTTCATGATCACTTGTGACGGTTGTAGAGCTGAACGGAGCACTTCATGATCACTTGTGACGGTTGTAGAGCTGAACGGAGCACTTCATGATCACTTGTGACGGTTGTAGAGCTGAACGGAGCACTTCATGATCACTTGTGACGGTTGTAGAGCTGAACGGAGCACTTCATGATCACTTGTGACGGTTGTAGAGCTGAACGGAGCACTTCATGATCACTTGTGACGGTTGTAGAGCTGAACGGAGCACTTCATGATCACTTGTGACGGTTGTAGAGCTGAACGGAGCACTTCATGATCACTTGTGACGGTTGTAGAGCTAAACGGAGCACTTCATGATCACTTGTGACGGTTGTAGAGCTGAACGGAGCACTTCATGATCACTTGTGACGGTTGTGAAGCTGAACGGAGCACTTCATGATCACTTGTGACGGTTGTAGAGCTAAACGGAGCACTTCATGATCACTTGTGACGGTTGTAGAGCTGAATGGAGCACTTCATGATCACTTGTGACGGTTGTAGAGCTGAACGGAGCACTTCATGATCACTTGTGACGGTTGTAGAGCTGAACGGAGCACTTCATGATCACTTGTGACGGTTGTAGAGCTGAACGGAGCACTTCATGATCACTTGTGACGGTTGTAGAGCTGAACGGAGCACTTCATGATCACTTGTGACGGTTGTAGAGCTGAACGGAGCACTTCATGATCACTTGTGACGGTTGTAGAGCTAAACGAAGCACTTCATGATCACTTGTGACGGTTGTAGAGCTGAACGGAGCACTTCATGGTCACTTGTGACGGTTGTAGAGCTAAACGGAGCACCTCATGATAACTTGTGACGGTTGTAGAGCTAAACGAAGCACTTCATGGTAACTTGTGACGGTTGTAGAGCTAAACGGAGCACTTCATGATCACTTGTGACGGTTGTAGAGCTGAACGGAGCACTTCATGATCACTTGTGACGGTTGTAGAGCTGAACGGAGCACTTCATGATCACTTGTGACGGTTGTAGAGCTGAACGGAGCACTTCATGATCACTTGTGACGGTTGTAGAGCTGAACGGAGCACTTCATGATCACTTGTGACGGTTGTAAAGCTGAACGGAGCACTTCATGATCACTTGTGACGGTTGTAGAGCTGAACGGAGCACTTCATGATAACTTGTGACGGTTGTAGAGCTGAAAGGAGCACTTCATGATCACTTGTGACGGTTGTGAAGCTGAACGGAGCACATCATGGTTACTTGTGACGGTTGTAGAGCTAAACGGAGCACTTCATGATAACTTGTGACGGTTGTAGAGCTGAACGGAGCACTTCATGGTAACTTGTGACGGTTGTAGAGCTGAACAGAGCACTTCATGATCACTTGTGACGGTTGTAGAGCTGAACGGAGCACTTCATGATCACTTGTGACGGTTGTAGAGCTGAACGGAGCACTTCATGATCACTTGTGACGGTTGTGAAGCTGAACGGAGCACATCAT
The DNA here is from genome assembly GCA_964007535.1 of Brachyptera risi. Taxonomy (NCBI): domain Eukaryota; kingdom Metazoa; phylum Arthropoda; class Insecta; order Plecoptera; family Taeniopterygidae; genus Brachyptera; species Brachyptera risi. The sequence continues at coordinate 7,572,314 of OZ023332.1, forward strand.
GGTAACTTGTGACGGTTGTAGAGCTAAACGGAGCACTTCATGATAACTTGTGACGGTTGTAGAGCTGAACGGAGCACTTCATGGTAACTTGTGACGGTTGTAGAGCTAAACGGAGCACTTCATGATCACTTGTGACGGTTGTAGAGCTAAACGGAGCACTTCATGATCACTTGTGACGGTTGTAGAGCTAAACGAAGCACTTCATGATCACTTGTGACGGTTGTAGAGCTGAACGGAGCACTTCATGATCACTTGTGACGGTTGTAGAGCTGAACGGAGCACTTCATGATCACTTGTGACGGTTGTAGAGCTGAACGGAGCACTTCATGATCACTTGTGACGGTTGTAGAGCTGAACGGAGCACTTCATGATCACTTGTGACGGTTGTAGAGCTGAACGGAGCACTTCATGATCACTTGTGACGGTTGTAGAGCTGAACGGAGCACTTCATGATCACTTGTGACGGTTGTAGAGCTGAACGGAGCACTTCATGATCACTTGTGACGGTTGTAGAGCTAAACGGAGCACTTCATGATCACTTGTGACGGTTGTAGAGCTGAACGGAGCACTTCATGATCACTTGTGACGGTTGTGAAGCTGAACGGAGCACTTCATGATCACTTGTGACGGTTGTAGAGCTAAACGGAGCACTTTATGATCACTTGTGACGGTTGTAGAGCTGAATGGAGCACTTCATGATCACTTGTGACGGTTGTAGAGCTGAACGGAGCACTTCATGATCACTTGTGACGGTTGTAGAGCTGAACGGAGCACTTCATGATCACTTGTGACGGTTGTAGAGCTGAACGGAGCACTTCATGATCACTTGTGACGGTTGTAGAGCTGAACGGAGCACTTCATGATCACTTGTGACGGTTGTAGAGCTGAACGGAGCACTTCATGATCACTTGTGACGGTTGTAGAGCTAAACGAAGCACTTCATGATCACTTGTGACGGTTGTAGAGCTGAACGGAGCACTTCATGGTCACTTGTGACGGTTGTAGAGCTAAACGGAGCACCTCATGATAACTTGTGACGGTTGTAGAGCTGAACGGAGCACTTCATGATCACTTGTGACGGTTGTAGAGCTGAACGGAGCACTTCATGATCACTTGTGACGGTTGTAGAGCTGAACGGAGCACTTCATGATCACTTGTGACGGTTGTAGAGCTGAACGGAGCACTTCATGATCACTTGTGACGGTTGTAGAGCTAAACGGAGCACTTCATGGTAACTTGTGACGGTTGTAGAGCTGAACGGAGCACTTCATGATCACTTGTGACGGTTGTAGAGCTGAACGGAGCACTTCATGATCACTTGTGACGGTTGTAGAGCTAAACGGAGCACTTCATGGTAACTTGTGACGGTTGTAGAGCTGAACGGAGCACTTCATGATCACTTGTGACGGTTGTAGAGCTGAACGGAGCACTTCATGATCACTTGTGACGGTTGTAGAGCTGAACGGAGCACTTCATGATAACTTGTGACGGTTGTGGAGCTAAACACAGCACTTCATGATCACTTGTGACGGTTGTAGAGCTGAACGGAGCACTTCATGATCACTTGTGACGGTTGTAGAGCTAAACGGAGCACCTCATGATAACTTGTGACGGTTGTAGAGCTAAACGGAGCACTTCATGATCACTTGTGACGGTTGTAGAGCTGAACGGAGCACTTCATGATCACTTGTGACGGTTGTAGAGCTGAACGGAGCACTTCATGATCACTTGTGACGGTTGTAGAGCTAAACACAGCACTTCATGATCACTTGTGACGGTTGTAGAGCTAAACACAGCACTTCATGATCACTTGTGACGGTTGTAGAGCTGAACGGAGCACTTCATGATCACTTGTGACGGTTGTAGAGCTATTCGGAGCACTTCATGGTCACTTGTGACGGTTGTAGAGCTGAACGGAGCACTTCATGATAACTTGTGACGGTTGTAGAGCTGAACGGAGCACTTCATGATCACTTGTGACGGTTGTAGAGCTAAACGGAGCACTTCATGATCACTTGTGACGGTTGTAGAGCTAAACACAGCACTTCATGATCACTTGTGACGGTTGTAGAGCTAAACGGAGCACTTCATGATAACTTGTGATGGTTGTCGAGCTGAACACAGCACTTCATGATCACTTGTGACAGTTGTAGAGCTAAACGGAGCACTTCATGATCACTTATGATGGTAGTAGAGCTAAACGGAGCACTTCATGATCACTTGTGACGATTGTAGAGCTAAACGGAGCACTTCACGATCACTTGTGACGGTTGTAGAGCTAAACGGAGCACTTCATGGTAACTTGTGACGGTTGTAGAGCCAAACGGAGCACTTCATGATCACTTGTGACGGTTGTAGAGCTAAACACAGCACTTCATGATCACTTGTGACGGTTGTAGAGCTAAACACAGCACTTCATGGTAACTTGTGACGATTGTAGAGCTAAACACAGCACTTCATGATCACTTGCGACGGTTGTAGAGCTAAACACAGCACTTCATGGTACCTTGTGACGGTTGTAGAGCTGAACAAAGCACTTCATGATCACTTGTGACGGTTGTAGAGCTAAACGGAGCACTTCATGGTAACTTGTGACGGTTGTAGAGCCAAACGGAGCACTTCATGATCACTTGTGACGGTTGTAGAGCTAAACGGAGCACTTCATGATCACTTGTGACGGTTGTAGAGCTAAACACAGCACTTCATGATCACTTGTGACGGTTGTAGAGCTAAACACAGCACTTCATGATCACTTGTGACGGTTGTAGAGCTAAACGGAGCACTTCATGATCACTTGTAACGGTTGTAGAGCTAAACGGAGCACTTCATGATCACTTGTGACGGTTGTAGAGCTAAACACAGCACTTCATGATCACTTGTGACGGTTGTAGAGCTAAACACAGCACTTCATGGTAACTTGTGACGATTGAAGAGCTAAACGGAGCACTTCATGATCACTTGTGATGGTTGTAGAGCTGAACACAGCACTTCATGGTAACTTGTGACGGTTGTAGAGCTGAACACAGCACTTCATGGTCACTTGTGATGGTTGTAGAGCTGAACACAGCACTTCATGGTAACTTGTGACGGTTGTAGAGCTAAACGGAGCACTTCATGATCACTTGTGACGGTTGTAGAGCTAAACGGAGCACTTCATGATAACTTGTGACGGTTGTAGAGCTAAACGGAGCACTTCATGATCACTTGTGACGGTTGTAGAGCTAAACGGAGCACTTCATGATAACTTGTGACGGTTGTAGAGCTGAACACAGCACTTCATGATCACTTGTGACGGTTGTAGAGCTAAACGGAGCACTTCATGATCACTTATGACGGTTGTAGAGCTAAACGGAGCACTTCATGATCACTTGTGACGGTTGTAGAGCTGAACACAGCACATCATGATCACTTGTGACGGTTGTAGAGCTGAACGGAGCACTTCATGATCACTTGTGACGGTTGTAGAGCTAAACGGAGCACTTCATGATCACTTGTGACGGTTGTAGAGCTGAACGGAGCACTTCATGATCACTTGTGACGGTTGTAGAGCTAAACACAGCACTTCATGATCACTTGTGACAGTTGTAGAGCTAAACACAGCACTTCATGATCACTTGTGACGGTTGTAGAGCTGAACGGAGCACTTCATGATCACTTGTGACGGTTGTAGAGCTGAACGGAGCACTTCATGATCACTTGTGACGGTTGTAGAGCTAAACACAGCACTTCATGATCACTTGTGACGGTTGTAGAGCTGAACGGAGCACTTCATGATCACTTGTGACGGTTGTAGAGCTAAACACAGCACTTCATGATCACTTGTAACGGTTGTAGAGCTAAACGGAGCACTTCATGATCACTTGTGACGGTTGTAGAGCTAAACGGAGCACTTCATGATCACTTGTGACGGTTGTAGAGCTAAACGGAGCACTTCATGATCACTTGTGACGGTTGGAGAGCTGAACGGAGCACTTCATGATCACTTGTGACGGTTGTAGAGCTAAACGGAGCACTTCATGATCACTTGTGACGGTTGTAGAGCTAAACACAGCACTTCATGATCACTTGTGACGGTTGTCGAGCTGAACGGAGCACTTCATGATCACTTGTGACGGTTGTAGAGCTAAACGGAGCACTTCATGATCACTTGTGACGGTTGTAGAGCTAAACACAGCACTTCATGATCACTTGTGACGGTTGTAGAGCTAAACACAGCACTTCATGATCACTTGTGACGGTTGTAGAGCTAAACGGAGCACTTCATGATCACTTGTGACGGTTGTAGAGCTAAACGGAGCACTTCATGATCACTTGTGACGGTTGTAGAGCTGAACGGAGCACTTCATGGTAACGTGTGACGGTTGTAGAGCTGAACGGAGCACTTCATGGTAACTTGTGACGGTTGTAGAGCTGAACGGAGCACTTCATGATCACTTGTGACGGTTGTAGAGCTAAACGGAGCACTTCATGATCACTTGTGACGGTTGTAGAGCTGAACGGAGCACTTCATGATCACTTGTGACGGTTGTAGAGCTAAACGGAGCACTTCATGATCACTTGTGACGGTTGTAGAGCTGAACGGAGCACTTCATGGTAACTTGTGACGGTTGTAGAGCTAAACGGAGCACTTCATGATCACTTGTGACGGTTGTAGAGCTAAACGGAGCACTTCATGGTAACTTGTGACGGTTGTAGAGCTGAACGGAGCACTTCATGATCACTTGTGACGGTTGTAGAGCTGAACGGAGCACTTCATGGTAACGTGTGACGGTTGTAGAGCTGAACGGAGCACTTCATGATCACTTGTGACGGTTGTAGAGCTAAACGGAGCACTTCATGATCACTTGTGACGGTTGTAGAGCTGAACGGAGCACTTCATGATCACTTGTGACGGTTGTAGAGCTAAACACAGCACTTCATGATCACTTGTGACGGTTGTAGAGCTAAACGGAGCACTTCATGATCACTTGTGACGGTTGTAGAGCTGAACGGAGCACTTCATGATCACTTGTGACGGTTGTAGAGCTAAACGGAGCACTTCATGATCACTTGTGACGGTTGTAGAGCTAAACGGAGCACTTCATGGTGACTTGTGACGGTTGTAGAGCGAAACGGAGCACTTCATGGTAACTTGTGACGGTTGTAGAGCTAAACGGAGCACTTCATGATCACTTGTGACGGTTGTAGAGCTAAACGGAGCACTTCATGATCACTTGTGACGGTTGTAGAGCTGAACGGAGCACTTCATGATCACTTGTGACGGTTGTAGAGCTGAACGGAGCACTTCATGATCACTTGTGACGGTTGTAGAGCTGAACACAGCACTTCAAGATAACTTGTGACGGTTGTAGAGCTGAACGGAGCACTTCATGATCACTTGTGACGGTTGTAGAGCTGAACGGAGCACTTCATGATCACTTGTGATGGTTGTAGAGCTAAACGGAGCACTTCATGATCACTTGTGACGGTTGTAGAGCTAAACGGAGCACTTCATGGTAACTTGTGACGGTTGTAGAGCTGAACGGAGCACTTCATGATCACTTGTGACGGTTGTAGAGCTGAACGGAGCACTTCATGGTAACGTGTGACGGTTGTAGAGCTGAACGGAGCACTTCATGATCACTTGTGACGGTTGTAGAGCTAAACACAGCACTTCATGATCACTTGTGACGGTTGTAGAGCTGAACGGAGCACTTCATGATCACTTGTGACGGTTGTAGAGCTAAACGGAGCACTTCATGGTAACTTGTGACGGTTGTAGAGCTGAACGGAGCACTTCATGATCACTTGTGACGGTTGTGGAGCTAAACGGAGCACTTCATGATCACTTGTGACGGTTGTAGAGCTAAACTGAGCACTTCATGATCACTTGTGACGGTTGTAGAGCTAAACGGAGCACTTCATGATAACTTGTGATGGTTGTAGAGCTGAACGGAGCACTTCATGATCACTTGTGACGGTTGTAGAGCTAAACGGAGCACTTCATGATAACTTGTGATGGTTGTAGAGCTGAACGGAGCACTTCATGATCACTTGTGACGGTTGTAGAGCTAAACGGAGCACTTCATGGTAACTTGTGACGGTTGTAGAGCTAAACGGAGCACCTCATGATAACTTGTGACGGTTGTAGAGCTAAACACAGCACTTCATGATCACTTGTGACGGTTGCAGAGCTGAACGGAGCACTTCATGGTAACTTGTGACGGTTGTAGAGCTAAACGGAGCACTTCATGATCACTTGTGACGGTTGTAGAGCTAAACGGAGCACTTCATGATAACTTGTGATGGTTGTAGAGCTAAACGGAGCACTTCATGATCACTTGTGACGGTTGTAGAGCTGAACGGAGCACTTCATGATCACTTGTGACGGTTGTGGAACTAAACGGAGCACTTCATGGTAACTTGTGACGGTTGTAGAGCTGAACGGAGCACTTCATGATCACTTATGACGGTTGTGGAGCTAAACGGAGCACTTCATGATCACTTGTGACGGTTGTAGAGCTGAACGGAGCACTTCATGATCACTTGTGTCGGTTGTAGAGCTAAACGGAGCACTTCATGATAACTTGTGATGGTTGTAGAGCTGAACGGAGCACTTCATGATCACTTGTGACGGTTGTAGAGCTAAACGGAGCACTTCATGATCACTTGTGACGGTTGTAGAGCTAAACGGAGCACTTCATGATCACTTGTGACGGTTGTAGAGCTGAACGGAGCACTTCATGATCACTTGTGACGGTTGTAGAGCTAAACGGAGCACTTCATGGTAACTTGTGACGGTTGTAGAGCTAAACGGAGCACTTCATGATAACTTGTGACGGTTGTAGAGCTAAACGGAGCACTTCAAGATAAGTTGCGACGGTTGTAGAGCTAAACGGAGCACTTCAAGATAACTTGTGACGGTTGTAGAGCTAAACGGAGCACTTCAAGATAACTTGTGACGGTTGTAGAGCTAAACGGAGCACTTCAAGATAACTTGTGACGGTTGTAGAGCTAAACGGAGCACTTCATGGTAACTTGTGACGGTTGTAGAGCTAAACGGAGCACTTCATGATAACTTGTGACGGTTGTAGAGCTAAACGGAGCACTTCAAGATAACTTGTGACGGTTGTAGAGCTAAACGGAGCACTTCATGGTAACTTGTGACGGTTGTAGAGCTAAACGAAGCACTTCATGATAACTTGTGACGGTTGTAGAGCTAAACGGAGCACTTCATGATAACTTGTGACGGTTGTAGAGCTAAACGGAGCACTTCAAGATAACTTGTGACGGTTGTAGAGCTAAACGGAGCACTTCATGATCACTTGTGACGGTTGTAGAGCTAAACGGAGCACTTCATGATCACTTGTGACGGTTGTAGAGCTAAACGGAGCACTTCATGATCACTTGTGACGGTTGTAGAGCTAAACACAGCACTTCATGATCACTTGTGACGGTTGTAGAGCTAAACGGAGCACTTCATGATCACTTGTGACGGTTGTAGAGCTGAACGGAGCACTTCATGATCACTTGTGACGGTTGTAGAGCTAAACGGAGCACTTCATGGTGACTTGTGACGGTTGTAGAGCGAAACGGAGCACTTCATGGTAACTTGTGACGGTTGTAGAGCTGAACGGAGCACTTCATGATCACTTGTGACGGTTGTAGAGCTGAACGGAGCACTTCATGATCACTTGTGACGGTTGTAGAGCTGAACGGAGCACTTCATGATCACTTGTGACGGTTGTAGAGCTGACGGAGCACTTCATGATCACGTGTGACGGTTGTAGAGCTAAACGGAGCACTTCATGATCACTTGTGACGGTTGTAGAGCTAAACACAGCACTTCATGATCACTTGTGACGGTTGTAGAGCTGAACGGAGCACTTCATGATCACTTGTGACGGTTGTAGAGCTAAACACAGCACTTCATGATCACTTGTGACGGTTGTAGAGCTAAACGGAGCACTTCATGATCACTTGTGACGGTTGTAGAGCTGAACGGAGCACTTCATGATCACTTGTGACGGTTGTAGAGCTGAACGGAGCACTTCATGATCACTTGTGACGGTTGTAGAGCTGAACGGAGCACTTCATGATCACTTGTGACGGTTGTAGAGCTGAACGGAGCACTTCATGATCACTTGTGACGGTTGTAGAGCTAAACGGAGCACTTCATGATCACTTGTGACGGTTGTAGAGCTAAACGGAGCACTTCATGATCACTTGTGACGGTTGTAGAGCTAAACGGGGCACTTCATGATCACTTGTGACGGTTGTAGAGCTGAACGGAGCACTTCATGGTAACTTGTGACGGTTGTAGAGCTAAACGGAGCACTTCATGATCACTTGTGACGGTTGTAGAGCTGAACGGAGCACTTCATGGTAACTTGTGACGGTTGTAGAGCTAAACGGAGCACTTCATGGTAACTTGTGACGGTTGTAGAGCTGAACGGAGCACTTCATGGTAACTTGTGACGGTTGTAGAGCTAAACGGAGCACTTCATGGTAACTTGTGACGGTTGTAGAGCTAAACGGAGCACTTCATGGTAACTTGTGACGGTTGTAGAGCTAAACACAGCACTTTATGATCACTTGTGACGGTTGTAGAGCTGAACGGAGCACTTCATGGTAACTTGTGACGGTTGTAGAGCTAAACGGAGCACTTCATGATCACTTGTGACGGTTGTAGAGCTAAACGGAGAACTTCATGATCACTTGTGACGGTTGTAGTGCTGAACGGAGCACTTCATGGTAACTTGTGACGGTTGTAGAGCTAAACGGAGCACTTCATGATCACTTGTGACGGTTGTAGAGCTGAACGGAGCACTTCATGATCACTTGTGACGGTTGTGGAGCTAAACGGAGCACTTCATGATCACTTGTGACGGTTGTAGAGCTGAACGGAGCACTTCATGATCACTTGTGACGGTTGTAGTGCTGAACGGAGCACTTCATGATCACTTGTGACGGTTGTAGAGCTAAACGGAGCCCTTAATGGTAACTTGTGACGGTTGTAGAGCTGAACGGAGCACTTCATGATCACTTGTGACGGTTGTGGAGCTAAACGGAGCACTTCATGATAACTTGTGATGGTTGTAGAGCTGAACACAGCACTTCATGATCACTTGTGACGGTTGTAGAGCTGAACGGAGCACTTCATGATCACTTGTGACGGTTGTAGAGCTGAACGGAGCACTTCATGATCACTTGTGATGGTTGTAGAGCTGAACGGAGCACTTCATGATCACTTGTGACGGTTGTAGAGCTGAACGGAGCACTTCATGGTAACTTGTGACGGTTGTAGAGCTGAACGGAGCACTTCATGGTAACTTGTGACGGTTGTAGAGCTGAACGGAGCACTTCATGATCACTTGTGATGGTTGTAGAGCTAAACGGAGCACTTCATGATCACTTGTGACGGTTGTAGAGCTAAACGGAGCACTTCATGATCACTTGTGATGGTTGTAGAGCTAAACGGAGCACTTCATGGTAACTTGTGACGGTTGTAGAGCTAAACACAGCACTTCATGATCACTTGTGACGGTTGTAGAGCTGAACGGAGCACTTCATGATCACTTGTGACGGTTGTAGAGCTAAACGGAGCACTTCATGATCACTTGTGACGGTTGTAGAGCTGAACGGAGCACTTCATGATCACTTGTGACGGTTGTAGAGCTGAACGGAGCACTTCATGATCCTTTGTGACGGTTGTAGAGCTGAACGGAGCACTTCATGATCACTTGTGACGGTTGTAGAGCTAAACGGAGCACTTCATGGTCACTTGTGACGGTTGTAGAGCTAAACGGAGCACTTCATGATCACTTGTGACGGTTGTAGAGCTAAACGGAGCACTTCATGATCACTTGTGACGGTTGTAGAGCTGAACGGAGCACTTCATGATCACTTGTGACGGTTGTAGAGCTAAACACAGCACTTCATGGTAACTTGTGACGGTTGTAGAGCTGAACGGAGCACTTCATGATAACTTGTGACGGTTGTAGAGCTAAACGGAGCACTTCATGGTAACTTGTGACGGTTGTAGAGCTGAACGGAGCACTTCATGATCACTTGTGACGGTTGTAGAGCTGAACGGAGCACTTCATGATCACTTGTGACGGTTGTAGAGCTGAACACAGCACTTCATGATAACTTGTGACGGTTGTAGAGCTAAACGGAGCACTTCATGATCACTTGTGACGGTTGTAGAGCTAAACGGAGCACTTCATGATCACTTGTGATGGTTGTAGAGCTAAACGGAGCACTTCATGGTAACTTGTGACGGTTGTAGAGCTAAACACAGCACTTCATGATCACTTGTGACGGTTGTAGAGCTGAACAGAGCACTTCATGATCACTTGTGACGGTTGTAGAGCTGAACGGAGCACTTCATGATCACTTGTGATGGTTGTAGAGCTAAACGGAGCACTTCATGGTAACTTGTGACGGTTGTAGAGCTAAACACAGCACTTCATGATCACTTGTGACGGTTGTAGAGCTGAACGGAGCACTTCATGATCACTTGTGACGGTTGTAGAGCTGAACGGAGCACTTCATGATCACTTGTGACGGTTGTAGAGCTAAACGAAGCACTTCATGATCACTTGTGACGGTTGTAGAGCTGAACGGAGCACTTCATGGTAACTTGTGACGGTTGCAGAGCTAAACGGAGCACTTCATGATCACTTGTGACGGTTGTAGAGCTGAACGGAGCACATCATGATAACTTCTGACGGTTGTAGAGCTAAACGGAGCACTTCATGATCACTTGTGACGGTTGTATAGCTAAACGGAGCACTTCATGATAACTTGTGACGGTTGTAGAGCTAAACGGAGCACTTCATGATCACTTGTGATGGTTGTAGAGCTGAACGGAGCACATCATGATAACTTCCGACGGTTGTAGAGCTAAACGGAGCACTTCATGATCACTTGTGACGGTTGTAGAGCTAAACTGAGCACTTCACGGTAACTTGTGACGGTTGTAGAGCTGAACGGAGCACTTCATGGTAACTTGTGACGGTTGTAGAGCTGAACGGAGCACTTCATGATCACTTGTGACGGTTGTAGAGCTGAACGGAGCACTTCATGATCACTTGTGACGGTTTTAGAGCTAAACACAGCACTTCATGATCACTTGTGACGGTTGTAGAGATGAACGGAGCACTTCATGATCACTTGTGACGGTTGTAGAGCTGAACGAAGCACTTCATGATCACTTGTGACGGTTGTAGAGCTGAACGGAGCACTCATGGTAACTTGTGACGGTTGTAGAGCTGAACGGAGCACTTCATGATCACTTGTGATGGTTGTAGAGCTGAACGGAGCACATCATGATAACTTCCGACGGTTGTAGAGCTAAACGGAGCACTTCATGATCACTTGTGACGGTTGTAGAGCTGAACGGAGCACTTCACGGTAACTTGTGACGGTTGTAGAGCTGAACGGAGCACTTCATGGTAACTTGTGACGGTTGTAGAGCTGAACGAAGCACTTCATGATCACTTGTGACGGTTGTAGAGCTAAACGGAGCACTTCATGATCACTTGTGACGGTTGTAGAGCTAAACGGAGCACTTCACGGTAACTTGTGACGGTTGTAGAGCTGAACGGAGCACTTCATGATCACTTGTGACGGTTGTAGAGCTAAACGGAGCACCTCATGATCACTTGTGACGGTAGTAGAGCTGAACGAAGCACTTCATGATCACTTGTGACGGTTGTAGAGCTGAACACAGCACTTCATGATCACTTGTGACGGTTGTAGAGCTGAACGGAGCACTTCATGATAACTTGTGACGGTTGTAGAGCTGAACGGAGCACTTCATGATCACTTGTGACGGTTGTAGAGCTGAACAGAGCACTTCATGATAACTTGTGACGGTTGTAGAGCTAAACGGAGCACTTCATGATCACTTGTGACGGTTGTAGAGCTAAACGGAGCACTTCATGGTAACTTGTGACGGTTGTATAGCTAAACGGAGCACTTCATGATCACTTGTGACGGTTGTAGAGCTGAAAGGAGCACTTCATGGTAACTTGTGACGGTTGTAGAGCTAAACGGAGCACTTCATGGTAACTTGTGACGGTTGTAGAGCTAAAGGGAGCACTTCATGATCACTTGTGACGGTTGTAGAGCTGAACGGAGCACTTCATGATCACTTGTGACGGTTGTAGAGCTGAACGGATCACTTCATGGTAACTTGTGACGGTTGTAGAGCTGAACGGAGCACTTCATGGTAACTTGTGACGGTTGTAGAGCTGAACGGAGCACTTCATGATCACTTGTGACGGTTGTAGAGCTAAACGGAGCACTTCATGATAACTTGTGACGGTTGTAGAGCTAAACGGAGCACTTCATGATAACTTCCGACGGTTGTAGAGCTAAACGGAGCACTTCATGGTAACTTGTGACGGTTGTAGAGCTGAACGGAGCACTTCATGATCACTTGTGACGGTTGTAGAGCTGAACAGAGCACTTCATGATAACTTGTGACGGTTGTAGAGCTAAACGGAGCACTTCATGATCACTTGTGACGGTTGTAGAGCTAAACGGAGCACTTCATGATCACTTGTGACGGTTGTAGAGCTAAACGGAGCACTTCATGATAACTTGTGACGGTTGTAGAGCTGAACGGAGCACTTCATGATAACTTCCGACGGTTGTAGAGCTAAACGGAGCACTTCATGATCACTTGTGACGGTTGTAGAGCTAAACGGAGCACTTCACGGTAACTTGTGACGGTTGTAGAGCTAAACGGAGCACTTCATGATCACTTGTGACGGTTGTAGAGTTGAACGGAGCACTTCATGATAACTTCCGACGGTTGTAGAGCTAAACGGAGCACTTCATGATCACTTGTGACGTTTGTAGAGCTAAACGGAGCACTTCATGGTAACTTGTGACGGTTGTAGAGCTAAACGGAGCACTTCATGATCACTTGTGACGGTTGTAGAGCTAAACGGAGCACTTCATGATCACTTGTGACGGTTGTAGAGCTGAACGGAGCACTTCATGATCACTTGTGACGGTTGTGAAGCTGAACGGAGCACATCATGGTAACTTGTGACGGTTGTAGAGCTAAACGGAGCACTTCATGGTCACTTGTAACGGTTGTAGAGCTGAAAGGAGCACTTCATGATAACTTGTGACGGTTGTAGAGCTGAACGGAGCACTTCATGATCACTTGTGACGGTTGTAGAGCTAAACGAAGCACTTCATGGTAACTTGTGACGGTTGTAGAGCTAAACGTAGCACTTCATGATCACTTGTGACGGTTGTAGAGCTGAACGGAGCACTTCATGATCACTTGTGACGGTTGTAGAGCTGAACGGAGCACTTCATGATCACTTGTGACGGTTGTAGAGCTGAACGGAGCACTTCATGATCACTTGTGACGGTTGTAGAGCTGAACGGAGCACTTCATGATCACTTGTGACGGTTGTAAAGCTGAACGGAGCACTTCATGATCACTTGTGACGGTTGTAGAGCTGAACGGAGCACTTCATGATAACTTGTGACGGTTGTAGAGCTGAAAGGAGCACTTCATGATCACTTGTGACGGTTGTGAAGCTGAACGGAGCACATCATGGTTACTTGTGACGGTTGTAGAGCTAAACGGAGCACTTCATGATAACTTGTGACGGTTGTAGAGCTGAACGGAGCACTTCATGGTAACTTGTGACGGTTGTAGAGCTGAACAGAGCACTTCATGATCACTTGTGACGGTTGTAGAGCTGAACGGAGCACTTCATGATCACTTGTGACGGTTGTAGAGCTGAACGGAGCACTTCATGATCACTTGTGACGGTTGTGAAGCTGAACGGAGCACATCATGGTAACTTGTGACGGTTGTAGAGCTAAACGGAGCACTTCATGATAACTTGTGACGGTTGTAGAGCTGAACGGAGCACTTCATGGTAACTTGTGACGGTTGTAGAGCTAAACGGAGCACTTCATGATCACTTGTGACGGTTGTAGAGCTAAACGGAGCACTTCATGATCACTTGTGACGGTTGTAGAGCTAAACGAAGCACTTCATGATCACTTGTGACGGTTGTAGAGCTGAACGGAGCACTTCATGATCACTTGTGACGGTTGTAGAGCTGAACGGAGCACTTCATGATCACTTGTGACGGTTGTAGAGCTGAACGGAGCACTTCATGATCACTTGTGACGGTTGTAGAGCTGAACGGAGCACTTCATGATCACTTGTGACGGTTGTAGAGCTGAACGGAGCACTTCATGATCACTTGTGACGGTTGTAGAGCTGAACGGAGCACTTCATGATCACTTGTGACGGTTGTAGAGCTGAACGGAGCACTTCATGATCACTTGTGACGGTTGTAGAGCTAAACGGAGCACTTCATGATCACTTGTGACGGTTGTAGAGCTGAACGGAGCACTTCATGATCACTTGTGACGGTTGTGAAGCTGAACGGAGCACTTCATGATCACTTGTGACGGTTGTAGAGCTAAACGGAGCACTTCATGATCACTTGTGACGGTTGTAGAGCTGAATGGAGCACTTCATGATCACTTGTGACGGTTGTAGAGCTGAACGGAGCACTTCATGATCACTTGTGACGGTTGTAGAGCTGAACGGAGCACTTCATGATCACTTGTGACGGTTGTAGAGCTGAACGGATCACTTCATGATCACTTGTGACGGTTGTAGAGCTGAACGGAGCACTTCATGATCACTTGTGACGGTTGTAGAGCTGAACGGAGCACTTCATGATCACTTGTGACGGTTGTAGAGCTAAACGAAGCACTTCATGATCACTTGTGACGGTTGTAGAGCTGAACGGAGCACTTCATGGTCACTTGTGACGGTTGTAGAGCTAAACGGAGCACCTCATGATAACTTGTGACGGTTGTAGAGCTAAACGAAGCACTTCATGGTAACTTGTGACGGTTGTAGAGCTAAACGGAGCACTTCATGATCACTTGTGACGGTTGTAGAGCTGAACGGAGCACTTCATGATCACTTGTGACGGTTGTAGAGCTGAACGGAGCACTTCATGATCACTTGTGACGGTTGTAGAGCTGAACGGAGCACTTCATGATCACTTGTGACGGTTGTAGAGCTGAACGGAGCACTTCATGATCACTTGTGACGGTTGTAAAGCTGAACGGAGCACTTCATGATCACTTGTGACGGTTGTAGAGCTGAACGGAGCACTTCATGATAACTTGTGACGGTTGTAGAGCTGAAAGGAGCACTTCATGATCACTTGTGACGGTTGTGAAGCTGAACGGAGCACATCATGGTTACTTGTGACGGTTGTAGAGCTAAACGGAGCACTTCATGATAACTTGTGACGGTTGTAGAGCTGAACGGAGCACTTCATGGTAACTTGTGACGGTTGTAGAGCTGAACAGAGCACTTCATGATCACTTGTGACGGTTGTAGAGCTGAACGGAGCACTTCATGATCACTTGTGACGGTTGTAGAGCTGAACGGAGCACTTCATGATCACTTGTGACGGTTGTGAAGCTGAACGGAGCACATCATGGTAACTTGTGACGGTTGTAGAGCTAAACGGAGCACTTCATGATAACTTGTGACGGTTGTAGAGCTGAACGGAGCACTTCATGGTAACTTGTGACGGTTGTAGAGCTAAACGGAGCACTTCATGATCACTTGTGACGGTTGTAGAGCTAAACGGAGCACTTCATGATCACTTGTGACGGTTGTAGAGCTAAACGAAGCACTTCATGATCACTTGTGACGGTTGTAGAGCTGAACGGAGCACTTCATGATCACTTGTGACGGTTGTAGAGCTGAACGGAGCACTTCATGATCACTTGTGACGGTTGTAGAGCTGAACGGAGCACTTCATGATCACTTGTGACGGTTGTAGAGCTGAACGGAGCACTTCATGATCACTTGTGACGGTTGTAGAGCTGAACGGAGCACTTCATGATCACTTGTGACGGTTGTAGAGCTGAACGGAGCACTTCATGATCACTTGTGACGGTTGTAGAGCTGAACGGAGCACTTCATGATCACTTGTGACGGTTGTAGAGCTAAACGGAGCACTTCATGATCACTTGTGACGGTTGTAGAGCTGAACGGAGCACTTCATGATCACTTGTGACGGTTGTGAAGCTGAACGGAGCACTTCATGATCACTTGTGACGGTTGTAGAGCTAAACGGAGCACTTCATGATCACTTGTGACGGTTGTAGAGCTGAATGGAGCACTTCATGATCACTTGTGACGGTTGTAGAGCTGAACGGAGCACTTCATGATCACTTGTGACGGTTGTAGAGCTGAACGGAGCACTTCATGATCACTTGTGACGGTTGTAGAGCTGAACGGAGCACTTCATGATCACTTGTGATGGTTGTAGAGCTAAACGGAGCACTTCATGGTAACTTGTGACGGTTGTAGAGCTAAACACAGCACTTCATGATCACTTGTGACGGTTGTAGAGCTGAACGGAGCACTTCATGATCACTTGTGACGGTTGTAGAGCTAAACGGAGCACTTCATGATCACTTGTGACGGTTGTAGAGCTGAACGGAGCACTTCATGATCACTTGTGACGGTTGTAGAGCTGAACGGAGCACTTCATGATCCTTTGTGACGGTTGTAGAGCTGAACGGAGCACTTCATGATCACTTGTGACGGTTGTAGAGCTAAACGGAGCACTTCATGGTCACTTGTGACGGTTGTAGAGCTAAACGGAGCACTTCATGATCACTTGTGACGGTTGTAGAGCTAAACGGAGCACTTCATGATCACTTGTGACGGTTGTAGAGCTGAACGGAGCACTTCATGATCACTTGTGACGGTTGTAGAGCTAAACACAGCACTTCATGGTAACTTGTGACGGTTGTAGAGCTGAACGGAGCACTTCATGATAACTTGTGACGGTTGTAGAGCTAAACGGAGCACTTCATGGTAACTTGTGACGGTTGTAGAGCTGAACGGAGCACTTCATGATCACTTGTGACGGTTGTAGAGCTGAACGGAGCACTTCATGATCACTTGTGACGGTTGTAGAGCTGAACACAGCACTTCATGATAACTTGTGACGGTTGTAGAGCTAAACGGAGCACTTCATGATCACTTGTGACGGTTGTAGAGCTAAACGGAGCACTTCATGATCACTTGTGATGGTTGTAGAGCTAAACGGAGCACTTCATGGTAACTTGTGACGGTTGTAGAGCTAAACACAGCACTTCATGATCACTTGTGACGGTTGTAGAGCTGAACAGAGCACTTCATGATCACTTGTGACGGTTGTAGAGCTGAACGGAGCACTTCATGATCACTTG
Organism: Brachyptera risi; assembly: GCA_964007535.1. Classification (NCBI taxonomy): domain Eukaryota; kingdom Metazoa; phylum Arthropoda; class Insecta; order Plecoptera; family Taeniopterygidae; genus Brachyptera; species Brachyptera risi. The sequence goes on from OZ023332.1 coordinate 7,589,582, forward strand.
TGATGGTTGTAGAGCTAAACGGAGCACTTCATGGTAACTTGTGACGGTTGTAGAGCTAAACACAGCACTTCATGATCACTTGTGACGGTTGTAGAGCTGAACGGAGCACTTCATGATCACTTGTGACGGTTGTAGAGCTGAACGGAGCACTTCATGATCACTTGTGACGGTTGTAGAGCTAAACGAAGCACTTCATGATCACTTGTGACGGTTGTAGAGCTGAACGGAGCACTTCATGGTAACTTGTGACGGTTGCAGAGCTAAACGGAGCACTTCATGATCACTTGTGACGGTTGTAGAGCTGAACGGAGCACATCATGATAACTTCTGACGGTTGTAGAGCTAAACGGAGCACTTCATGATCACTTGTGACGGTTGTATAGCTAAACGGAGCACTTCATGATAACTTGTGACGGTTGTAGAGCTAAACGGAGCACTTCATGATCACTTGTGATGGTTGTAGAGCTGAACGGAGCACATCATGATAACTTCCGACGGTTGTAGAGCTAAACGGAGCACTTCATGATCACTTGTGACGGTTGTAGAGCTAAACTGAGCACTTCACGGTAACTTGTGACGGTTGTAGAGCTGAACGGAGCACTTCATGGTAACTTGTGACGGTTGTAGAGCTGAACGGAGCACTTCATGATCACTTGTGACGGTTGTAGAGCTGAACGGAGCACTTCATGATCACTTGTGACGGTTTTAGAGCTAAACACAGCACTTCATGATCACTTGTGACGGTTGTAGAGATGAACGGAGCACTTCATGATCACTTGTGACGGTTGTAGAGCTGAACGAAGCACTTCATGATCACTTGTGACGGTTGTAGAGCTGAACGGAGCACTCATGGTAACTTGTGACGGTTGTAGAGCTGAACGGAGCACTTCATGATCACTTGTGATGGTTGTAGAGCTGAACGGAGCACATCATGATAACTTCCGACGGTTGTAGAGCTAAACGGAGCACTTCATGATCACTTGTGACGGTTGTAGAGCTGAACGGAGCACTTCACGGTAACTTGTGACGGTTGTAGAGCTGAACGGAGCACTTCATGGTAACTTGTGACGGTTGTAGAGCTGAACGAAGCACTTCATGATCACTTGTGACGGTTGTAGAGCTAAACGGAGCACTTCATGATCACTTGTGACGGTTGTAGAGCTAAACGGAGCACTTCACGGTAACTTGTGACGGTTGTAGAGCTGAACGGAGCACTTCATGATCACTTGTGACGGTTGTAGAGCTAAACGGAGCACCTCATGATCACTTGTGACGGTAGTAGAGCTGAACGAAGCACTTCATGATCACTTGTGACGGTTGTAGAGCTGAACACAGCACTTCATGATCACTTGTGACGGTTGTAGAGCTGAACGGAGCACTTCATGATAACTTGTGACGGTTGTAGAGCTGAACGGAGCACTTCATGATCACTTGTGACGGTTGTAGAGCTGAACAGAGCACTTCATGATAACTTGTGACGGTTGTAGAGCTAAACGGAGCACTTCATGATCACTTGTGACGGTTGTAGAGCTAAACGGAGCACTTCATGGTAACTTGTGACGGTTGTATAGCTAAACGGAGCACTTCATGATCACTTGTGACGGTTGTAGAGCTGAAAGGAGCACTTCATGGTAACTTGTGACGGTTGTAGAGCTAAACGGAGCACTTCATGGTAACTTGTGACGGTTGTAGAGCTAAACGGAGCACTTCATGATCACTTGTGACGGTTGTAGAGCTGAACGGAGCACTTCATGATCACTTGTGACGGTTGTAGAGCTGAACGGATCACTTCATGGTAACTTGTGACGGTTGTAGAGCTGAACGGAGCACTTCATGGTAACTTGTGACGGTTGTAGAGCTGAACGGAGCACTTCATGATCACTTGTGACGGTTGTAGAGCTAAACGGAGCACTTCATGATAACTTGTGACGGTTGTAGAGCTAAACGGAGCACTTCATGATAACTTCCGACGGTTGTAGAGCTAAACGGAGCACTTCATGGTAACTTGTGACGGTTGTAGAGCTGAACGGAGCACTTCATGATCACTTGTGACGGTTGTAGAGCTGAACAGAGCACTTCATGATAACTTGTGACGGTTGTAGAGCTAAACGGAGCACTTCATGATCACTTGTGACGGTTGTAGAGCTAAACGGAGCACTTCATGATCACTTGTGACGGTTGTAGAGCTAAACGGAGCACTTCATGATAACTTGTGACGGTTGTAGAGCTGAACGGAGCACTTCATGATAACTTCCGACGGTTGTAGAGCTAAACGGAGCACTTCATGATCACTTGTGACGGTTGTAGAGCTAAACGGAGCACTTCACGGTAACTTGTGACGGTTGTAGAGCTAAACGGAGCACTTCATGATCACTTGTGACGGTTGTAGAGTTGAACGGAGCACTTCATGATAACTTCCGACGGTTGTAGAGCTAAACGGAGCACTTCATGATCACTTGTGACGTTTGTAGAGCTAAACGGAGCACTTCATGGTAACTTGTGACGGTTGTAGAGCTAAACGGAGCACTTCATGATCACTTGTGACGGTTGTAGAGCTAAACGGAGCACTTCATGATCACTTGTGACGGTTGTAGAGCTGAACGGAGCACTTCATGATCACTTGTGACGGTTGTGAAGCTGAACGGAGCACATCATGGTAACTTGTGACGGTTGTAGAGCTAAACGGAGCACTTCATGGTCACTTGTAACGGTTGTAGAGCTGAAAGGAGCACTTCATGATAACTTGTGACGGTTGTAGAGCTGAACGGAGCACTTCATGATCACTTGTGACGGTTGTAGAGCTAAACGAAGCACTTCATGGTAACTTGTGACGGTTGTAGAGCTAAACGTAGCACTTCATGATCACTTGTGACGGTTGTAGAGCTGAACGGAGCACTTCATGATCACTTGTGACGGTTGTAGAGCTGAACGGAGCACTTCATGATCACTTGTGACGGTTGTAGAGCTGAACGGAGCACTTCATGATCACTTGTGACGGTTGTAGAGCTGAACGGAGCACTTCATGATCACTTGTGACGGTTGTAAAGCTGAACGGAGCACTTCATGATCACTTGTGACGGTTGTAGAGCTGAACGGAGCACTTCATGATAACTTGTGACGGTTGTAGAGCTGAAAGGAGCACTTCATGATCACTTGTGACGGTTGTGAAGCTGAACGGAGCACATCATGGTTACTTGTGACGGTTGTAGAGCTAAACGGAGCACTTCATGATAACTTGTGACGGTTGTAGAGCTGAACGGAGCACTTCATGGTAACTTGTGACGGTTGTAGAGCTGAACAGAGCACTTCATGATCACTTGTGACGGTTGTAGAGCTGAACGGAGCACTTCATGATCACTTGTGACGGTTGTAGAGCTGAACGGAGCACTTCATGATCACTTGTGACGGTTGTGAAGCTGAACGGAGCACATCATGGTAACTTGTGACGGTTGTAGAGCTAAACGGAGCACTTCATGATAACTTGTGACGGTTGTAGAGCTGAACGGAGCACTTCATGGTAACTTGTGACGGTTGTAGAGCTAAACGGAGCACTTCATGATCACTTGTGACGGTTGTAGAGCTAAACGGAGCACTTCATGATCACTTGTGACGGTTGTAGAGCTAAACGAAGCACTTCATGATCACTTGTGACGGTTGTAGAGCTGAACGGAGCACTTCATGATCACTTGTGACGGTTGTAGAGCTGAACGGAGCACTTCATGATCACTTGTGACGGTTGTAGAGCTGAACGGAGCACTTCATGATCACTTGTGACGGTTGTAGAGCTGAACGGAGCACTTCATGATCACTTGTGACGGTTGTAGAGCTGAACGGAGCACTTCATGATCACTTGTGACGGTTGTAGAGCTGAACGGAGCACTTCATGATCACTTGTGACGGTTGTAGAGCTGAACGGAGCACTTCATGATCACTTGTGACGGTTGTAGAGCTAAACGGAGCACTTCATGATCACTTGTGACGGTTGTAGAGCTGAACGGAGCACTTCATGATCACTTGTGACGGTTGTGAAGCTGAACGGAGCACTTCATGATCACTTGTGACGGTTGTAGAGCTAAACGGAGCACTTCATGATCACTTGTGACGGTTGTAGAGCTGAATGGAGCACTTCATGATCACTTGTGACGGTTGTAGAGCTGAACGGAGCACTTCATGATCACTTGTGACGGTTGTAGAGCTGAACGGAGCACTTCATGATCACTTGTGACGGTTGTAGAGCTGAACGGAGCACTTCATGATCACTTGTGACGGTTGTAGAGCTGAACGGAGCACTTCATGATCACTTGTGACGGTTGTAGAGCTGAACGGAGCACTTCATGATCACTTGTGACGGTTGTAGAGCTAAACGAAGCACTTCATGATCACTTGTGACGGTTGTAGAGCTGAACGGAGCACTTCATGGTCACTTGTGACGGTTGTAGAGCTAAACGGAGCACCTCATGATAACTTGTGACGGTTGTAGAGCTAAACGAAGCACTTCATGGTAACTTGTGACGGTTGTAGAGCTAAACGGAGCACTTCATGATCACTTGTGACGGTTGTAGAGCTGAACGGAGCACTTCATGATCACTTGTGACGGTTGTAGAGCTGAACGGAGCACTTCATGATCACTTGTGACGGTTGTAGAGCTGAACGGAGCACTTCATGATCACTTGTGACGGTTGTAGAGCTGAACGGAGCACTTCATGATCACTTGTGACGGTTGTAAAGCTGAACGGAGCACTTCATGATCACTTGTGACGGTTGTAGAGCTGAACGGAGCACTTCATGATAACTTGTGACGGTTGTAGAGCTGAAAGGAGCACTTCATGATCACTTGTGACGGTTGTGAAGCTGAACGGAGCACATCATGGTTACTTGTGACGGTTGTAGAGCTAAACGGAGCACTTCATGATAACTTGTGACGGTTGTAGAGCTGAACGGAGCACTTCATGGTAACTTGTGACGGTTGTAGAGCTGAACAGAGCACTTCATGATCACTTGTGACGGTTGTAGAGCTGAACGGAGCACTTCATGATCACTTGTGACGGTTGTAGAGCTGAACGGAGCACTTCATGATCACTTGTGACGGTTGTGAAGCTGAACGGAGCACATCATGGTAACTTGTGACGGTTGTAGAGCTAAACGGAGCACTTCATGATAACTTGTGACGGTTGTAGAGCTGAACGGAGCACTTCATGGTAACTTGTGACGGTTGTAGAGCTAAACGGAGCACTTCATGATCACTTGTGACGGTTGTAGAGCTAAACGGAGCACTTCATGATCACTTGTGACGGTTGTAGAGCTAAACGAAGCACTTCATGATCACTTGTGACGGTTGTAGAGCTGAACGGAGCACTTCATGATCACTTGTGACGGTTGTAGAGCTGAACGGAGCACTTCATGATCACTTGTGACGGTTGTAGAGCTGAACGGAGCACTTCATGATCACTTGTGACGGTTGTAGAGCTGAACGGAGCACTTCATGATCACTTGTGACGGTTGTAGAGCTGAACGGAGCACTTCATGATCACTTGTGACGGTTGTAGAGCTGAACGGAGCACTTCATGATCACTTGTGACGGTTGTAGAGCTGAACGGAGCACTTCATGATCACTTGTGACGGTTGTAGAGCTAAACGGAGCACTTCATGATCACTTGTGACGGTTGTAGAGCTGAACGGAGCACTTCATGATCACTTGTGACGGTTGTGAAGCTGAACGGAGCACTTCATGATCACTTGTGACGGTTGTAGAGCTAAACGGAGCACTTCATGATCACTTGTGACGGTTGTAGAGCTGAATGGAGCACTTCATGATCACTTGTGACGGTTGTAGAGCTGAACGGAGCACTTCATGATCACTTGTGACGGTTGTAGAGCTGAACGGAGCACTTCATGATCACTTGTGACGGTTGTAGAGCTGAACGGAGCACTTCATGATCACTTGTGACGGTTGTAGAGCTGAACGGAGCACTTCATGATCACTTGTGACGGTTGTAGAGCTGAACGGAGCACTTCATGATCACTTGTGACGGTTGTAGAGCTAAACGAAGCACTTCATGATCACTTGTGACGGTTGTAGAGCTGAACGGAGCACTTCATGGTCACTTGTGACGGTTGTAGAGCTAAACGGAGCACCTCATGATAACTTGTGACGGTTGTAGAGCTGAACGGAGCACTTCATGATCACTTGTGACGGTTGTAGAGCTGAACGGAGCACTTCATGATCACTTGTGACGGTTGTAGAGCTGAACGGAGCACTTCATGATCACTTGTGACGGTTGTAGAGCTGAACGGAGCACTTCATGATCACTTGTGACGGTTGTAGAGCTAAACGGAGCACTTCATGGTAACTTGTGACGGTTGTAGAGCTGAACGGAGCACTTCATGATCACTTGTGACGGTTGTAGAGCTGAACGGAGCACTTCATGATCACTTGTGACGGTTGTAGAGCTAAACGGAGCACTTCATGGTAACTTGTGACGGTTGTAGAGCTGAACGGAGCACTTCATGATCACTTGTGACGGTTGTAGAGCTGAACGGAGCACTTCATGATCACTTGTGACGGTTGTAGAGCTGAACGGAGCACTTCATGATAACTTGTGACGGTTGTGGAGCTAAACACAGCACTTCATGATCACTTGTGACGGTTGTAGAGCTGAACGGAGCACTTCATGATCACTTGTGACGGTTGTAGAGCTAAACGGAGCACCTCATGATAACTTGTGACGGTTGTAGAGCTAAACGGAGCACTTCATGATCACTTGTGACGGTTGTAGAGCTGAACGGAGCACTTCATGATCACTTGTGACGGTTGTAGAGCTGAACGGAGCACTTCATGATCACTTGTGACGGTTGTAGAGCTAAACACAGCACTTCATGATCACTTGTGACGGTTGTAGAGCTAAACACAGCACTTCATGATCACTTGTGACGGTTGTAGAGCTGAACGGAGCACTTCATGATCACTTGTGACGGTTGTAGAGCTATTCGGAGCACTTCATGGTCACTTGTGACGGTTGTAGAGCTGAACGGAGCACTTCATGATAACTTGTGACGGTTGTAGAGCTGAACGGAGCACTTCATGATCACTTGTGACGGTTGTAGAGCTAAACGGAGCACTTCATGATCACTTGTGACGGTTGTAGAGCTAAACACAGCACTTCATGATCACTTGTGACGGTTGTAGAGCTAAACGGAGCACTTCATGATAACTTGTGATGGTTGTAGAGCTGAACACAGCACTTCATGATCACTTGTGACAGTTGTAGAGCTAAACGGAGCACTTCATGATCACTTATGATGGTAGTAGAGCTAAACGGAGCACTTCATGATCACTTGTGACGATTGTAGAGCTAAACGGAGCACTTCACGATCACTTGTGACGGTTGTAGAGCTAAACGGAGCACTTCATGGTAACTTGTGACGGTTGTAGAGCCAAACGGAGCACTTCATGATCACTTGTGACGGTTGTAGAGCTAAACACAGCACTTCATGATCACTTGTGACGGTTGTAGAGCTAAACACAGCACTTCATGGTAACTTGTGACGATTGTAGAGCTAAACACAGCACTTCATGATCACTTGCGACGGTTGTAGAGCTAAACACAGCACTTCATGGTACCTTGTGACGGTTGTAGAGCTGAACAAAGCACTTCATGATCACTTGTGACGGTTGTAGAGCTAAACGGAGCACTTCATGGTAACTTGTGACGGTTGTAGAGCCAAACGGAGCACTTCATGATCACTTGTGACGGTTGTAGAGCTAAACGGAGCACTTCATGATCACTTGTGACGGTTGTAGAGCTAAACACAGCACTTCATGATCACTTGTGACGGTTGTAGAGCTAAACACAGCACTTCATGATCACTTGTGACGGTTGTAGAGCTAAACGGAGCACTTCATGATCACTTGTAACGGTTGTAGAGCTAAACGGAGCACTTCATGATCACTTGTGACGGTTGTAGAGCTAAACACAGCACTTCATGATCACTTGTGACGGTTGTAGAGCTAAACACAGCACTTCATGGTAACTTGTGACGATTGAAGAGCTAAACGGAGCACTTCATGATCACTTGTGATGGTTGTAGAGCTGAACACAGCACTTCATGGTAACTTGTGACGGTTGTAGAGCTGAACACAGCACTTCATGGTCACTTGTGATGGTTGTAGAGCTGAACACAGCACTTCATGGTAACTTGTGACGGTTGTAGAGCTAAACGGAGCACTTCATGATCACTTGTGACGGTTGTAGAGCTAAACGGAGCACTTCATGATAACTTGTGACGGTTGTAGAGCTAAACGGAGCACTTCATGATCACTTGTGACGGTTGTAGAGCTAAACGGAGCACTTCATGATAACTTGTGACGGTTGTAGAGCTGAACACAGCACTTCATGATCACTTGTGACGGTTGTAGAGCTAAACGGAGCACTTCATGATCACTTATGACGGTTGTAGAGCTAAACGGAGCACTTCATGATCACTTGTGACGGTTGTAGAGCTGAACACAGCACTTCATGATCACTTGTGACGGTTGTAGAGCTGAACGGAGCACTTCATGATCACTTGTGACGGTTGTAGAGCTAAACGGAGCACTTCATGATCACTTGTGACGGTTGTAGAGCTGAACGGAGCACTTCATGATCACTTGTGACGGTTGTAGAGCTAAACACAGCACTTCATGATCACTTGTGACAGTTGTAGAGCTAAACACAGCACTTCATGATCACTTGTGACGGTTGTAGAGCTGAACGGAGCACTTCATGATCACTTGTGACGGTTGTAGAGCTGAACGGAGCACTTCATGATCACTTGTGACGGTTGTAGAGCTAAACGGAGCACTTCATGATCACTTGTGACGGTTGTAGAGCTGAACGGAGCACTTCATGGTAACGTGTGACGGTTGTAGAGCTGAACGGAGCACTTCATGGTAACTTGTGACGGTTGTAGAGCTGAACGGAGCACTTCATGGTAACTTGTGACGGTTGTAGAGCTGAACGGAGCACTTCATGATCACTTGTGATGGTTGTAGAGCTAAACGGAGCACTTCATGATCACTTGTGACGGTTGTAGAGCTAAACGGAGCACTTCATGATCACTTGTGATGGTTGTAGAGCTAAACGGAGCACTTCATGGTAACTTGTGACGGTTGTAGAGCTAAACACAGCACTTCATGATCACTTGTGACGGTTGTAGAGCTGAACGGAGCACTTCATGATCACTTGTGACGGTTGTAGAGCTAAACGGAGCACTTCATGATCACTTGTGACGGTTGTAGAGCTGAACGGAGCACTTCATGATCACTTGTGACGGTTGTAGAGCTGAACGGAGCACTTCATGATCCTTTGTGACGGTTGTAGAGCTGAACGGAGCACTTCATGATCACTTGTGACGGTTGTAGAGCTAAACGGAGCACTTCATGGTCACTTGTGACGGTTGTAGAGCTAAACGGAGCACTTCATGATCACTTGTGACGGTTGTAGAGCTAAACGGAGCACTTCATGATCACTTGTGACGGTTGTAGAGCTGAACGGAGCACTTCATGATCACTTGTGACGGTTGTAGAGCTAAACACAGCACTTCATGGTAACTTGTGACGGTTGTAGAGCTGAACGGAGCACTTCATGATAACTTGTGACGGTTGTAGAGCTAAACGGAGCACTTCATGGTAACTTGTGACGGTTGTAGAGCTGAACGGAGCACTTCATGATCACTTGTGACGGTTGTAGAGCTGAACGGAGCACTTCATGATCACTTGTGACGGTTGTAGAGCTGAACACAGCACTTCATGATCACTTGTGATGGTTGTAGAGCTAAACGGAGCACTTCATGGTAACTTGTGACGGTTGTAGAGCTAAACACAGCACTTCATGATCACTTGTGACGGTTGTAGAGCTGAACAGAGCACTTCATGATCACTTGTGACGGTTGTAGAGCTGAACGGAGCACTTCATGATCACTTGTGATGGTTGTAGAGCTAAACGGAGCACTTCATGGTAACTTGTGACGGTTGTAGAGCTAAACACAGCACTTCATGATCACTTGTGACGGTTGTAGAGCTGAACGGAGCACTTCATGATCACTTGTGACGGTTGTAGAGCTGAACGGAGCACTTCATGATCACTTGTGACGGTTGTAGAGCTAAACGAAGCACTTCATGATCACTTGTGACGGTTGTAGAGCTGAACGGAGCACTTCATGGTAACTTGTGACGGTTGCAGAGCTAAACGGAGCACTTCATGATCACTTGTGACGGTTGTAGAGCTGAACGGAGCACATCATGATAACTTCTGACGGTTGTAGAGCTAAACGGAGCACTTCATGATCACTTGTGACGGTTGTATAGCTAAACGGAGCACTTCATGATAACTTGTGACGGTTGTAGAGCTAAACGGAGCACTTCATGATCACTTGTGATGGTTGTAGAGCTGAACGGAGCACATCATGATAACTTCCGACGGTTGTAGAGCTAAACGGAGCACTTCATGATCACTTGTGACGGTTGTAGAGCTAAACTGAGCACTTCACGGTAACTTGTGACGGTTGTAGAGCTGAACGGAGCACTTCATGGTAACTTGTGACGGTTGTAGAGCTGAACGGAGCACTTCATGATCACTTGTGACGGTTGTAGAGCTGAACGGAGCACTTCATGATCACTTGTGACGGTTTTAGAGCTAAACACAGCACTTCATGATCACTTGTGACGGTTGTAGAGATGAACGGAGCACTTCATGATCACTTGTGACGGTTGTAGAGCTGAACGAAGCACTTCATGATCACTTGTGACGGTTGTAGAGCTGAACGGAGCACTCATGGTAACTTGTGACGGTTGTAGAGCTGAACGGAGCACTTCATGATCACTTGTGATGGTTGTAGAGCTGAACGGAGCACATCATGATAACTTCCGACGGTTGTAGAGCTAAACGGAGCACTTCATGATCACTTGTGACGGTTGTAGAGCTGAACGGAGCACTTCACGGTAACTTGTGACGGTTGTAGAGCTGAACGGAGCACTTCATGGTAACTTGTGACGGTTGTAGAGCTGAACGAAGCACTTCATGATCACTTGTGACGGTTGTAGAGCTAAACGGAGCACTTCATGATCACTTGTGACGGTTGTAGAGCTAAACGGAGCACTTCACGGTAACTTGTGACGGTTGTAGAGCTGAACGGAGCACTTCATGATCACTTGTGACGGTTGTAGAGCTAAACGGAGCACCTCATGATCACTTGTGACGGTAGTAGAGCTGAACGAAGCACTTCATGATCACTTGTGACGGTTGTAGAGCTGAACACAGCACTTCATGATCACTTGTGACGGTTGTAGAGCTGAACGGAGCACTTCATGATAACTTGTGACGGTTGTAGAGCTGAACGGAGCACTTCATGATCACTTGTGACGGTTGTAGAGCTGAACAGAGCACTTCATGATAACTTGTGACGGTTGTAGAGCTAAACGGAGCACTTCATGATCACTTGTGACGGTTGTAGAGCTAAACGGAGCACTTCATGGTAACTTGTGACGGTTGTATAGCTAAACGGAGCACTTCATGATCACTTGTGACGGTTGTAGAGCTGAAAGGAGCACTTCATGGTAACTTGTGACGGTTGTAGAGCTAAACGGAGCACTTCATGGTAACTTGTGACGGTTGTAGAGCTAAACGGAGCACTTCATGATCACTTGTGACGGTTGTAGAGCTGAACGGAGCACTTCATGATCACTTGTGACGGTTGTAGAGCTGAACGGATCACTTCATGGTAACTTGTGACGGTTGTAGAGCTGAACGGAGCACTTCATGGTAACTTGTGACGGTTGTAGAGCTGAACGGAGCACTTCATGATCACTTGTGACGGTTGTAGAGCTAAACGGAGCACTTCATGATAACTTGTGACGGTTGTAGAGCTAAACGGAGCACTTCATGATAACTTCCGACGGTTGTAGAGCTAAACGGAGCACTTCATGGTAACTTGTGACGGTTGTAGAGCTGAACGGAGCACTTCATGATCACTTGTGACGGTTGTAGAGCTGAACAGAGCACTTCATGATAACTTGTGACGGTTGTAGAGCTAAACGGAGCACTTCATGATCACTTGTGACGGTTGTAGAGCTAAACGGAGCACTTCATGATCACTTGTGACGGTTGTAGAGCTAAACGGAGCACTTCATGATAACTTGTGACGGTTGTAGAGCTGAACGGAGCACTTCATGATAACTTCCGACGGTTGTAGAGCTAAACGGAGCACTTCATGATCACTTGTGACGGTTGTAGAGCTAAACGGAGCACTTCACGGTAACTTGTGACGGTTGTAGAGCTAAACGGAGCACTTCATGATCACTTGTGACGGTTGTAGAGCTGAACGGAGCACTTCATGATAACTTCCGACGGTTGTAGAGCTAAACGGAGCACTTCATGATCACTTGTGACGTTTGTAGAGCTAAACGGAGCACTTCATGGTAACTTGTGACGGTTGTAGAGCTAAACGGAGCACTTCATGATCACTTGTGACGGTTGTAGAGCTAAACGGAGCACTTCATGATCACTTGTGACGGTTGTAGAGCTGAACGGAGCACTTCATGATCACTTGTGACGGTTGTGAAGCTGAACGGAGCACATCATGGTAACTTGTGACGGTTGTAGAGCTAAACGGAGCACTTCATGGTCACTTGTAACGGTTGTAGAGCTGAAAGGAGCACTTCATGATAACTTGTGACGGTTGTAGAGCTGAACGGAGCACTTCATGATCACTTGTGACGGTTGTAGAGCTAAACGAAGCACTTCATGGTAACTTGTGACGGTTGTAGAGCTAAACGTAGCACTTCATGATCACTTGTGACGGTTGTAGAGCTGAACGGAGCACTTCATGATCACTTGTGACGGTTGTAGAGCTGAACGGAGCACTTCATGATCACTTGTGACGGTTGTAGAGCTGAACGGAGCACTTCATGATCACTTGTGACGGTTGTAGAGCTGAACGGAGCACTTCATGATCACTTGTGACGGTTGTAAAGCTGAACGGAGCACTTCATGATCACTTGTGACGGTTGTAGAGCTGAACGGAGCACTTCATGATAACTTGTGACGGTTGTAGAGCTGAAAGGAGCACTTCATGATCACTTGTGACGGTTGTGAAGCTGAACGGAGCACATCATGGTTACTTGTGACGGTTGTAGAGCTAAACGGAGCACTTCATGATAACTTGTGACGGTTGTAGAGCTGAACGGAGCACTTCATGGTAACTTGTGACGGTTGTAGAGCTGAACAGAGCACTTCATGATCACTTGTGACGGTTGTAGAGCTGAACGGAGCACTTCATGATCACTTGTGACGGTTGTAGAGCTGAACGGAGCACTTCATGATCACTTGTGACGGTTGTGAAGCTGAACGGAGCACATCATGGTAACTTGTGACGGTTGTAGAGCTAAACGGAGCACTTCATGATAACTTGTGACGGTTGTAGAGCTGAACGGAGCACTTCATGGTAACTTGTGACGGTTGTAGAGCTAAACGGAGCACTTCATGATCACTTGTGACGGTTGTAGAGCTAAACGGAGCACTTCATGATCACTTGTGACGGTTGTAGAGCTAAACGAAGCACTTCATGATCACTTGTGACGGTTGTAGAGCTGAACGGAGCACTTCATGATCACTTGTGACGGTTGTAGAGCTGAACGGAGCACTTCATGATCACTTGTGACGGTTGTAGAGCTGAACGGAGCACTTCATGATCACTTGTGACGGTTGTAGAGCTGAACGGAGCACTTCATGATCACTTGTGACGGTTGTAGAGCTGAACGGAGCACTTCATGATCACTTGTGACGGTTGTAGAGCTGAACGGAGCACTTCATGATCACTTGTGACGGTTGTAGAGCTGAACGGAGCACTTCATGATCACTTGTGACGGTTGTAGAGCTAAACGGAGCACTTCATGATCACTTGTGACGGTTGTAGAGCTGAACGGAGCACTTCATGATCACTTGTGACGGTTGTGAAGCTGAACGGAGCACTTCATGATCACTTGTGACGGTTGTAGAGCTAAACGGAGCACTTCATGATCACTTGTGACGGTTGTAGAGCTGAATGGAGCACTTCATGATCACTTGTGACGGTTGTAGAGCTGAACGGAGCACTTCATGATCACTTGTGACGGTTGTAGAGCTGAACGGAGCACTTCATGATCACTTGTGACGGTTGTAGAGCTGAACGGAGCACTTCATGATCACTTGTGACGGTTGTAGAGCTGAACGGAGCACTTCATGATCACTTGTGACGGTTGTAGAGCTGAACGGAGCACTTCATGATCACTTGTGACGGTTGTAGAGCTAAACGAAGCACTTCATGATCACTTGTGACGGTTGTAGAGCTGAACGGAGCACTTCATGGTCACTTGTGACGGTTGTAGAGCTAAACGGAGCACCTCATGATAACTTGTGACGGTTGTAGAGCTAAACGAAGCACTTCATGGTAACTTGTGACGGTTGTAGAGCTAAACGGAGCACTTCATGATCACTTGTGACGGTTGTAGAGCTGAACGGAGCACTTCATGATCACTTGTGACGGTTGTAGAGCTGAACGGAGCACTTCATGATCACTTGTGACGGTTGTAGAGCTGAACGGAGCACTTCATGATCACTTGTGACGGTTGTAGAGCTGAACGGAGCACTTCATGATCACTTGTGACGGTTGTAAAGCTGAACGGAGCACTTCATGATCACTTGTGACGGTTGTAGAGCTGAACGGAGCACTTCATGATAACTTGTGACGGTTGTAGAGCTGAAAGGAGCACTTCATGATCACTTGTGACGGTTGTGAAGCTGAACGGAGCACATCATGGTTACTTGTGACGGTTGTAGAGCTAAACGGAGCACTTCATGATAACTTGTGACGGTTGTAGAGCTGAACGGAGCACTTCATGGTAACTTGTGACGGTTGTAGAGCTGAACAGAGCACTTCATGATCACTTGTGACGGTTGTAGAGCTGAACGGAGCACTTCATGATCACTTGTGACGGTTGTAGAGCTGAACGGAGCACTTCATGATCACTTGTGACGGTTGTGAAGCTGAACGGAGCACATCATGGTAACTTGTGACGGTTGTAGAGCTAAACGGAGCACTTCATGATAACTTGTGACGGTTGTAGAGCTGAACGGAGCACTTCATGGTAACTTGTGACGGTTGTAGAGCTAAACGGAGCACTTCATGATCACTTGTGACGGTTGTAGAGCTAAACGGAGCACTTCATGATCACTTGTGACGGTTGTAGAGCTAAACGAAGCACTTCATGATCACTTGTGACGGTTGTAGAGCTGAACGGAGCACTTCATGATCACTTGTGACGGTTGTAGAGCTGAACGGAGCACTTCATGATCACTTGTGACGGTTGTAGAGCTGAACGGAGCACTTCATGATCACTTGTGACGGTTGTAGAGCTGAACGGAGCACTTCATGATCACTTGTGACGGTTGTAGAGCTGAACGGAGCACTTCATGATCACTTGTGACGGTTGTAGAGCTGAACGGAGCACTTCATGATCACTTGTGACGGTTGTAGAGCTGAACGGAGCACTTCATGATCACTTGTGACGGTTGTAGAGCTAAACGGAGCACTTCATGATCACTTGTGACGGTTGTAGAGCTGAACGGAGCACTTCATGATCACTTGTGACGGTTGTGAAGCTGAACGGAGCACTTCATGATCACTTGTGACGGTTGTAGAGCTAAACGGAGCACTTCATGATCACTTGTGACGGTTGTAGAGCTGAATGGAGCACTTCATGATCACTTGTGACGGTTGTAGAGCTGAACGGAGCACTTCATGATCACTTGTGACGGTTGTAGAGCTGAACGGAGCACTTCATGATCACTTGTGACGGTTGTAGAGCTGAACGGAGCACTTCATGATCACTTGTGACGGTTGTAGAGCTGAACGGAGCACTTCATGATCACTTGTGACGGTTGTAGAGCTGAACGGAGCACTTCATGATCACTTGTGACGGTTGTAGAGCTAAACGAAGCACTTCATGATCACTTGTGACGGTTGTAGAGCTGAACGGAGCACTTCATGGTCACTTGTGACGGTTGTAGAGCTAAACGGAGCACCTCATGATAACTTGTGACGGTTGTAGAGCTGAACGGAGCACTTCATGATCACTTGTGACGGTTGTAGAGCTGAACGGAGCACTTCATGATCACTTGTGACGGTTGTAGAGCTGAACGGAGCACTTCATGATCACTTGTGACGGTTGTAGAGCTGAACGGAGCACTTCATGATCACTTGTGACGGTTGTAGAGCTAAACGGAGCACTTCATGGTAACTTGTGACGGTTGTAGAGCTGAACGGAGCACTTCATGATCACTTGTGACGGTTGTAGAGCTGAACGGAGCACTTCATGATCACTTGTGACGGTTGTAGAGCTAAACGGAGCACTTCATGGTAACTTGTGACGGTTGTAGAGCTGAACGGAGCACTTCATGATCACTTGTGACGGTTGTAGAGCTGAACGGAGCACTTCATGATCACTTGTGACGGTTGTAGAGCTGAACGGAGCACTTCATGATAACTTGTGACGGTTGTGGAGCTAAACACAGCACTTCATGATCACTTGTGACGGTTGTAGAGCTGAACGGAGCACTTCATGATCACTTGTGACGGTTGTAGAGCTAAACGGAGCACCTCATGATAACTTGTGACGGTTGTAGAGCTAAACGGAGCACTTCATGATCACTTGTGACGGTTGTAGAGCTGAACGGAGCACTTCATGATCACTTGTGACGGTTGTAGAGCTGAACGGAGCACTTCATGATCACTTGTGACGGTTGTAGAGCTAAACACAGCACTTCATGATCACTTGTGACGGTTGTAGAGCTAAACACAGCACTTCATGATCACTTGTGACGGTTGTAGAGCTGAACGGAGCACTTCATGATCACTTGTGACGGTTGTAGAGCTATTCGGAGCACTTCATGGTCACTTGTGACGGTTGTAGAGCTGAACGGAGCACTTCATGATAACTTGTGACGGTTGTAGAGCTGAACGGAGCACTTCATGATCACTTGTGACGGTTGTAGAGCTAAACGGAGCACTTCATGATCACTTGTGACGGTTGTAGAGCTAAACACAGCACTTCATGATCACTTGTGACGGTTGTAGAGCTAAACGGAGCACTTCATGATAACTTGTGATGGTTGTAGAGCTGAACACAGCACTTCATGATCACTTGTGACAGTTGTAGAGCTAAACGGAGCACTTCATGATCACTTATGATGGTAGTAGAGCTAAACGGAGCACTTCATGATCACTTGTGACGATTGTAGAGCTAAACGGAGCACTTCACGATCACTTGTGACGGTTGTAGAGCTAAACGGAGCACTTCATGGTAACTTGTGACGGTTGTAGAGCCAAACGGAGCACTTCATGATCACTTGTGACGGTTGTAGAGCTAAACACAGCACTTCATGATCACTTGTGACGGTTGTAGAGCTAAACACAGCACTTCATGGTAACTTGTGACGATTGTAGAGCTAAACACAGCACTTCATGATCACTTGCGACGGTTGTAGAGCTAAACACAGCACTTCATGGTACCTTGTGACGGTTGTAGAGCTGAACAAAGCACTTCATGATCACTTGTGACGGTTGTAGAGCTAAACGGAGCACTTCATGGTAACTTGTGACGGTTGTAGAGCCAAACGGAGCACTTCATGATCACTTGTGACGGTTGTAGAGCTAAACGGAGCACTTCATGATCACTTGTGACGGTTGTAGAGCTAAACACAGCACTTCATGATCACTTGTGACGGTTGTAGAGCTAAACACAGCACTTCATGATCACTTGTGACGGTTGTAGAGCTAAACGGAGCACTTCATGATCACTTGTAACGGTTGTAGAGCTAAACGGAGCACTTCATGATCACTTGTGACGGTTGTAGAGCTAAACACAGCACTTCATGATCACTTGTGACGGTTGTAGAGCTAAACACAGCACTTCATGGTAACTTGTGACGATTGAAGAGCTAAACGGAGCACTTCATGATCACTTGTGATGGTTGTAGAGCTGAACACAGCACTTCATGGTAACTTGTGACGGTTGTAGAGCTGAACACAGCACTTCATGGTCACTTGTGATGGTTGTAGAGCTGAACACAGCACTTCATGGTAACTTGTGACGGTTGTAGAGCTAAACGGAGCACTTCATGATCACTTGTGACGGTTGTAGAGCTAAACGGAGCACTTCATGATAACTTGTGACGGTTGTAGAGCTAAACGGAGCACTTCATGATCACTTGTGACGGTTGTAGAGCTAAACGGAGCACTTCATGATAACTTGTGACGGTTGTAGAGCTGAACACAGCACTTCATGATCACTTGTGACGGTTGTAGAGCTAAACGGAGCACTTCATGATCACTTATGACGGTTGTAGAGCTAAACGGAGCACTTCATGATCACTTGTGACGGTTGTAGAGCTGAACACAGCACTTCATGATCACTTGTGACGGTTGTAGAGCTGAACGGAGCACTTCATGATCACTTGTGACGGTTGTAGAGCTAAACGGAGCACTTCATGATCACTTGTGACGGTTGTAGAGCTGAACGGAGCACTTCATGATCACTTGTGACGGTTGTAGAGCTAAACACAGCACTTCATGATCACTTGTGACAGTTGTAGAGCTAAACACAGCACTTCATGATCACTTGTGACGGTTGTAGAGCTGAACGGAGCACTTCATGATCACTTGTGACGGTTGTAGAGCTGAACGGAGCACTTCATGATCACTTGTGACGGTTGTAGAGCTAAACACAGCACTTCATGATCACTTGTGACGGTTGTAGAGCTGAACGGAGCACTTCATGATCAATTGTGACGGTTGTAGAGCTAAACACAGCACTTCATGATCACTTGTAACGGTTGTAGAGCTAAACGGAGCACTTCATGATCACTTGTGACGGTTGTAGAGCTAAACGGAGCACTTCATGATCACTTGTGACGGTTGTAGAGCTAAACGGAGCACTTCATGATCACTTGTGACGGTTGGAGAGCTGAACGGAGCACTTCATGATCACTTGTGACGGTTGTAGAGCTAAACGGAGCACTTCATGATCACTTGTGACGGTTGTAGAGCTAAACACAGCACTTCATGATCACTTGTGACGGTTGTCGAGCTGAACGGAGCACTTCATGATCACTTGTGACGGTTGTAGAGCTAAACGGAGCACTTCATGATCACTTGTGACGGTTGTAGAGCTAAACACAGCACTTCATGATCACTTGTGACGGTTGTAGAGCTAAACACAGCACTTCATGATCACTTGTGACGGTTGTAGAGCTAAACGGAGCACTTCATGATCACTTGTGACGGTTGTAGAGCTAAACGGAGCACTTCATGATCACTTGTGACGGTTGTAGAGCTGAACGGAGCACTTCATGGTAACGTGTGACGGTTGTAGAGCTGAACGGAGCACTTCATGGTAACTTGTGACGGTTGTAGAGCTGAACGGAGCACTTCATGATCACTTGTGACGGTTGTAGAGCTAAACGGAGCACTTCATGATCACTTGTGACGGTTGTAGAGCTGAACGGAGCACTTCATGATCACTTGTGACGGTTGTAGAGCTAAACGGAGCACTTCATGATCACTTGTGACGGTTGTAGAGCTGAACGGAGCACTTCATGGTAACTTGTGACGGTTGTAGAGCTAAACGGAGCACTTCATGATCACTTGTGACGGTTGTAGAGCTAAACGGAGCACTTCATGGTAACTTGTGACTGTTGTAGAGCTGAACCGAGCACTTCATGATCACTTGTGACGGTTGTAGAGCTGAACGGAGCACTTCATGGTAACGTGTGACGGTTGTAGAGCTGAACGGAGCACTTCATGATCACTTGTGACGGTTGTAGAGCTAAACGGAGCACTTCATGATCACTTGTGACGGTTGTAGAGCTGAACGGAGCACTTCATGATCACTTGTGACGGTTGTAGAGCTAAACACAGCACTTCATGATCACTTGTGACGGTTGTAGAGCTAAACGGAGCACTTCATGATCACTTGTGACGGTTGTAGAGCTGAACGGAGCACTTCATGATCACTTGTGACGGTTGTAGAGCTAAACGGAGCACTTCATGATCACTTGTGACGGTTGTAGAGCTAAACGGAGCACTTCATGGTGACTTGTGACGGTTGTAGAGCGAAACGGAGCACTTCATGGTAACTTGTGACGGTTGTAGAGCTAAACGGAGCACTTCATGATCACTTGTGACGGTTGTAGAGCTAAACGGAGCACTTCATGATCACTTGTGACGGTTGTAGAGCTGAACGGAGCACTTCATGATCACTTGTGACGGTTGTAGAGCTGAACGGAGCACTTCATGATCACTTGTGACGGTTGTAGAGCTGAACACAGCACTTCAAGATAACTTGTGACGGTTGTAGAGCTAAACGGAGCACTTCATGATCACTTGTGACGGTTGTAGAGCTGAACGGAGCACTTCATGATCACTTGTGATGGTTGTAGAGCTAAACGGAGCACTTCATGATCACTTGTGACGGTTGTAGAGCTAAACGGAGCACTTCATGGTAACTTGTGACGGTTGTAGAGCTGAACGGAGCACTTCATGATCACTTGTGACGGTTGTAGAGCTGAACGGAGCACTTCATGGTAACGTGTGACGGTTGTAGAGCTGAACGGAGCACTTCATGATCACTTGTGACGGTTGTAGAGCTAAACACAGCACTTCATGATCACTTGTGACGGTTGTAGAGCTGAACGGAGCACTTCATGATCACTTGTGACGGTTGTAGAGCTAAACGGAGCACTTCATGGTAACTTGTGACGGTTGTAGAGCTGAACGGAGCACTTCATGATCACTTGTGACGGTTGTGGAGCTAAACGGAGCACTTCATGATCACTTGTGACGGTTGTAGAGCTAAACTGAGCACTTCATGATCACTTGTGACGGTTGTAGAGCTAAACGGAGCACTTCATGATAACTTGTGATGGTTGTAGAGCTGAACGGAGCACTTCATGATCACTTGTGACGGTTGTAGAGCTAAACGGAGCACTTCATGATAACTTGTGATGGTTGTAGAGCTGAACGGAGCACTTCATGATCACTTGTGACGGTTGTAGAGCTAAACGGAGCACTTCATGGTAACTTGTGACGGTTGTAGAGCTAAACGGAGCACCTCATGATAACTTGTGACGGTTGTAGAGCTAAACACAGCACTTCATGATCACTTGTGACGGTTGCAGAGCTGAACGGAGCACTTCATGGTAACTTGTGACGGTTGTAGAGCTAAACGGAGCACTTCATGATCACTTGTGACGGTTGTAGAGCTAAACGGAGCACTTCATGATAACTTGTGATGGTTGTAGAGCTAAACGGAGCACTTCATGATCACTTGTGACGGTTGTAGAGCTGAACGGAGCACTTCATGATCACTTGTGACGGTTGTGGAGCTAAACGGAGCACTTCATGGTAACTTGTGACGGTTGTAGAGCTGAACGGAGCACTTCATGATCACTTATGACGGTTGTGGAGCTAAACGGAGCACTTCATGATCACTTGTGACGGTTGTAGAGCTGAACGGAGCACTTCATGATCACTTGTGTCGGTTGTAGAGCTAAACGGAGCACTTCATGATAACTTGTGATGGTTGTAGAGCTGAACGGAGCACTTCATGATCACTTGTGACGGTTGTAGAGCTAAACGGAGCACTTCATGATCACTTGTGACGGTTGTAGAGCTAAACGGAGCACTTCATGATCACTTGTGACGGTTGTAGAGCTGAACGGAGCACTTCATGATCACTTGTGACGGTTTTAGAGCTAAACGGAGCACTTCATGGTAACTTGTGACGGTTGTAGAGCTAAACGGAGCACTTCATGATAACTTGTGACGGTTGTAGAGCTAAACGGAGCACTTCAAGATAAGTTGCGACGGTTGTAGAGCTAAACGGAGCACTTCAAGATAACTTGTGACGGTTGTAGAGCTAAACGGAGCACTTCAAGATAACTTGTGACGGTTGTAGAGCTAAACGGAGCACTTCAAGATAACTTGTGACGGTTGTAGAGCTAAACGGAGCACTTCATGGTAACTTGTGACGGTTGTAGAGCTAAACGGAGCACTTCATGATAACTTGTGACGGTTGTAGAGCTAAACGGAGCACTTCAAGATAACTTGTGACGGTTGTAGAGCTAAACGGAGCACTTCATGGTAACTTGTGACGGTTGTAGAGCTAAACGAAGCACTTCATGATAACTTGTGACGGTTGTAGAGCTAAACGGAGCACTTCATGATAACTTGTGACGGTTGTAGAGCTAAACGGAGCACTTCAAGATAACTTGTGACGGTTGTAGAGCTAAACGGAGCACTTCATGATCACTTGTGACGGTTGTAGAGCTAAACGGAGCACTTCATGATCACTTGTGACGGTTGTAGAGCTAAACGGAGCACTTCATGATCACTTGTGACGGTTGTAGAGCTAAACACAGCACTTCATGATCACTTGTGACGGTTGTAGAGCTAAACGGAGCACTTCATGATCACTTGTGACGGTTGTAGAGCTGAACGGAGCACTTCATGATCACTTGTGACGGTTGTAGAGCTAAACGGAGCACTTCATGGTGACTTGTGACGGTTGTAGAGCGAAACGGAGCACTTCATGGTAACTTGTGACGGTTGTAGAGCTGAACGGAGCACTTCATGATCACTTGTGACGGTTGTAGAGCTGAACGGAGCACTTCATGATCACTTGTGACGGTTGTAGAGCTGAACGGAGCACTTCATGATCACTTGTGACGGTTGTAGAGCTGACGGAGCACTTCATGATCACGTGTGACGGTTGTAGAGCTAAACGGAGCACTTCATGATCACTTGTGACAGTTGTAGAGCTAAACGGAGCACTTCATGGTAACTTGTGACGGTTGTAGAGCTGAACGAAGCACTTCATGATCACTTGTGACGGTTGTAGAGCTGAACGGAGCACTTCATGGTAACGTGTGACGGTTGTAGAGCTGAACGGAGCACTTCATGATCACTTGTGACGGTTGTAGAGCTAAACACAGCACTTCATGATCACTTGTGACGGTTGTAGAGCTGAACGGAGCACTTCATGATCACTTGTGACGGTTGTAGAGCTAAACACAGCACTTCATGATCACTTGTGACGGTTGTAGAGCTAAACGGAGCACTTCATGATCACTTGTGACGGTTGTAGAGCTGAACGGAGCACTTCATGATCACTTGTGACGGTTGTAGAGCTGAACGGAGCACTTCATGATCACTTGTGACGGTTGTAGAGCTGAACGGAGCACTTCATGATCACTTGTGACGGTTGTAGAGCTGAACGGAGCACTTCATGATCACTTGTGACGGTTGTAGAGCTAAACGGAGCACTTCATGATCACTTGTGACGGTTGTAGAGCTAAACGGAGCACTTCATGATCACTTGTGACGGTTGTAGAGCTAAACGGGGCACTTCATGATCACTTGTGACGGTTGTAGAGCTGAACGGAGCACTTCATGGTAACTTGTGACGGTTGTAGAGCTAAACGGAGCACTTCATGATCACTTGTGACGGTTGTAGAGCTGAACGGAGCACTTCATGGTAACTTGTGACGGTTGTAGAGCTAAACGGAGCACTTCATGGTAACTTGTGACGGTTGTAGAGCTGAACGGAGCACTTCATGGTAACTTGTGACGGTTGTAGAGCTAAACGGAGCACTTCATGGTAACTTGTGACGGTTGTAGAGCTAAACGGAGCACTTCATGGTAACTTGTGACGGTTGTAGAGCTAAACACAGCACTTTATGATCACTTGTGACGGTTGTAGAGCTGAACGGAGCACTTCATGGTAACTTGTGACGGTTGTAGAGCTAAACGGAGCACTTCATGATCACTTGTGACGGTTGTAGAGCTAAACGGAGAACTTCATGATCACTTGTGACGGTTGTAGTGCTGAACGGAGCACTTCATGGTAACTTGTGACGGTTGTAGAGCTAAACGGAGCACTTCATGATCACTTGTGACGGTTGTAGAGCTGAACGGAGCACTTCATGATCACTTGTGACGGTTGTGGAGCTAAACGGAGCACTTCATGATCACTTGTGACGGTTGTAGAGCTGAACGGAGCACTTCATGATCACTTGTGACGGTTGTAGTGCTGAACGGAGCACTTCATGATCACTTGTGACGGTTGTAGAGCTAAACGGAGCCCTTAATGGTAACTTGTGACGGTTGTAGAGCTGAACGGAGCACTTCATGATCACTTGTGACGGTTGTGGAGCTAAACGGAGCACTTCATGATAACTTGTGATGGTTGTAGAGCTGAACACAGCACTTCATGATCACTTGTGACGGTTGTAGAGCTGAACGGAGCACTTCATGATCACTTGTGACGGTTGTAGAGCTGAACGGAGCACTTCATGATCACTTGTGATGGTTGTAGAGCTGAACGGAGCACTTCATGATCACTTGTGACGGTTGTAGAGCTGAACGGAGCACTTCATGGTAACTTGTGACGGTTGTAGAGCTGAACGGAGCACTTCATGGTAACTTGTGACGGTTGTAGAGCTGAACGGAGCACTTCATGATCACTTGTGATGGTTGTAGAGCTAAACGGAGCACTTCATGATCACTTGTGACGGTTGTAGAGCTAAACGGAGCACTTCATGATCACTTGTGATGGTTGTAGAGCTAAACGGAGCACTTCATGGTAACTTGTGACGGTTGTAGAGCTAAACACAGCACTTCATGATCACTTGTGACGGTTGTAGAGCTGAACGGAGCACTTCATGATCACTTGTGACGGTTGTAGAGCTAAACGGAGCACTTCATGATCACTTGTGACGGTTGTAGAGCTGAACGGAGCACTTCATGATCACTTGTGACGGTTGTAGAGCTGAACGGAGCACTTCATGATCCTTTGTGACGGTTGTAGAGCTGAACGGAGCACTTCATGATCACTTGTGACGGTTGTAGAGCTAAACGGAGCACTTCATGGTCACTTGTGACGGTTGTAGAGCTAAACGGAGCACTTCATGATCACTTGTGACGGTTGTAGAGCTAAACGGAGCACTTCATGATCACTTGTGACGGTTGTAGAGCTGAACGGAGCACTTCATGATCACTTGTGACGGTTGTAGAGCTAAACACAGCACTTCATGGTAACTTGTGACGGTTGTAGAGCTGAACGGAGCACTTCATGATAACTTGTGACGGTTGTAGAGCTAAACGGAGCACTTCATGGTAACTTGTGACGGTTGTAGAGCTGAACGGAGCACTTCATGATCACTTGTGACGGTTGTAGAGCTGAACGGAGCACTTCATGATCACTTGTGACGGTTGTAGAGCTGAACACAGCACTTCATGATAACTTGTGACGGTTGTAGAGCTAAACGGAGCACTTCATGATCACTTGTGACGGTTGTAGAGCTAAACGGAGCACTTCATGATCACTTGTGATGGTTGTAGAGCTAAACGGAGCACTTCATGGTAACTTGTGACGGTTGTAGAGCTAAACACAGCACTTCATGATCACTTGTGACGGTTGTAGAGCTGAACAGAGCACTTCATGATCACTTGTGACGGTTGTAGAGCTGAACGGAGCACTTCATGATCACTTGTGATGGTTGTAGAGCTAAACGGAGCACTTCATGGTAACTTGTGACGGTTGTAGAGCTAAACACAGCACTTCATGATCACTTGTGACGGTTGTAGAGCTGAACGGAGCACTTCATGATCACTTGTGACGGTTGTAGAGCTGAACGGAGCACTTCATGATCACTTGTGACGGTTGTAGAGCTAAACGAAGCACTTCATGATCACTTGTGACGGTTGTAGAGCTGAACGGAGCACTTCATGGTAACTTGTGACGGTTGCAGAGCTAAACGGAGCACTTCATGATCACTTGTGACGGTTGTAGAGCTGAACGGAGCACATCATGATAACTTCTGACGGTTGTAGAGCTAAACGGAGCACTTCATGATCACTTGTGACGGTTGTATAGCTAAACGGAGCACTTCATGATAACTTGTGACGGTTGTAGAGCTAAACGGAGCACTTCATGATCACTTGTGATGGTTGTAGAGCTGAACGGAGCACATCATGATAACTTCCGACGGTTGTAGAGCTAAACGGAGCACTTCATGATCACTTGTGACGGTTGTAGAGCTAAACTGAGCACTTCACGGTAACTTGTGACGGTTGTAGAGCTGAACGGAGCACTTCATGGTAACTTGTGACGGTTGTAGAGCTGAACGGAGCACTTCATGATCACTTGTGACGGTTGTAGAGCTGAACGGAGCACTTCATGATCACTTGTGACGGTTTTAGAGCTAAACACAGCACTTCATGATCACTTGTGACGGTTGTAGAGATGAACGGAGCACTTCATGATCACTTGTGACGGTTGTAGAGCTGAACGAAGCACTTCATGATCACTTGTGACGGTTGTAGAGCTGAACGGAGCACTCATGGTAACTTGTGACGGTTGTAGAGCTGAACGGAGCACTTCATGATCACTTGTGATGGTTGTAGAGCTGAACGGAGCACATCATGATAACTTCCGACGGTTGTAGAGCTAAACGGAGCACTTCATGATCACTTGTGACGGTTGTAGAGCTGAACGGAGCACTTCACGGTAACTTGTGACGGTTGTAGAGCTGAACGGAGCACTTCATGGTAACTTGTGACGGTTGTAGAGCTGAACGAAGCACTTCATGATCACTTGTGACGGTTGTAGAGCTAAACGGTGCACTTCATGATCACTTGTGACGGTTGTAGAGCTAAACGGAGCACTTCACGGTAACTTGTGACGGTTGTAGAGCTGAACGGAGCACTTCATGATCACTTGTGACGGTTGTAGAGCTAAACGGAGCACCTCATGATCACTTGTGACGGTAGTAGAGCTGAACGAAGCACTTCATGATCACTTGTGACGGTTGTAGAGCTGAACACAGCACTTCATGATCACTTGTGACGGTTGTAGAGCTGAACGGAGCACTTCATGATAACTTGTGACGGTTGTAGAGCTGAACGGAGCACTTCATGATCACTTGTGACGGTTGTAGAGCTGAACAGAGCACTTCATGATAACTTGTGACGGTTGTAGAGCTAAACGGAGCACTTCATGATCACTTGTGACGGTTGTAGAGCTAAACGGAGCACTTCATGGTAACTTGTGACGGTTGTATAGCTAAACGGAGCACTTCATGATCACTTGTGACGGTTGTAGAGCTGAAAGGAGCACTTCATGGTAACTTGTGACGGTTGTAGAGCTAAACGGAGCACTTCATGGTAACTTGTGACGGTTGTAGAGCTAAACGGAGCACTTCATGATCACTTGTGACGGTTGTAGAGCTGAACGGAGCACTTCATGATCACTTGTGACGGTTGTAGAGCTGAACGGATCACTTCATGGTAACTTGTGACGGTTGTAGAGCTGAACGGAGCACTTCATGGTAACTTGTGACGGTTGTAGAGCTGAACGGAGCACTTCATGATCACTTGTGACGGTTGTAGAGCTAAACGGAGCACTTCATGATAACTTGTGACGGTTGTAGAGCTAAACGGAGCACTTCATGATAACTTCCGACGGTTGTAGAGCTAAACGGAGCACTTCATGGTAACTTGTGACGGTTGTAGAGCTGAACGGAGCACTTCATGATCACTTGTGACGGTTGTAGAGCTGAACAGAGCACTTCATGATAACTTGTGACGGTTGTAGAGCTAAACGGAGCACTTCATGATCACTTGTGACGGTTGTAGAGCTAAACGGAGCACTTCATGATCACTTGTGACGGTTGTAGAGCTAAACGGAGCACTTCATGATAACTTGTGACGGTTGTAGAGCTGAACGGAGCACTTCATGATAACTTCCGACGGTTGTAGAGCTAAACGGAGCACTTCATGATCACTTGTGACGGTTGTAGAGCTAAACGGAGCACTTCACGGTAACTTGTGACGGTTGTAGAGCTAAACGGAGCACTTCATGATCACTTGTGACGGTTGTAGAGCTGAACGGAGCACTTCATGATAACTTCCGACGGTTGTAGAGCTAAACGGAGCACTTCATGATCACTTGTGACGTTTGTAGAGCTAAACGGAGCACTTCATGGTAACTTGTGACGGTTGTAGAGCTAAACGGAGCACTTCATGATCACTTGTGACGGTTGTAGAGCTAAACGGAGCACTTCATGATCACTTGTGACGGTTGTAGAGCTGAACGGAGCACTTCATGATCACTTGTGACGGTTGTAGAGCTGAACGGAGCACTTCATGGTAACTTGTGACGGTTGTAGAGCTAAACGGAGCACTTCACGGTAACTTGTGACGGTTGTAGAGCTAAACGGAGCACTTCATGGTAACTTGTGACGGTTGTAGAGCTAAACGGAGCACTTCATGATCACTTGTGACGGTTGTAGAGCTAAACGGAGCACTTCATGATCACTTGTGACGGTTGTAGAGCTAAACGGAGCACTTCATGATAACTTCCGACGGTTGTAGAGCTAAACGGAGCACTTCATGATCACTTGTGACGGTTGTAGAGCTGAACGGAGCACTTCATGGTAACTTGTGACGGTTGTAGAGCTGAACGGAGCACTTCATGATCACTTGTGACGGTTGTAGAGCTAAACGGAGCACTTCATGGTAACTTGTGACGGTTGTAGAGCTAAACGGAGCACTTCATGATCACTTGTGACGGTTGTAGAGCTGAACGGAGCACTTCATGATCACTTGTGACGGTTGTAGAGCTAAACGGAGCACTTCATGATAACTTGTGACGGTTGTAGAGCTAAACGGAGCACTTCATGATAACTTCCGACGGTTGTAGAGCTAAACGGAGCACTTCATGATCACTTGTGACGGTTGTAGAGCTAAACGGAGCACTTCATGATAACTTCCGACGGTTGTAGAGCTAAACGGAGCACTTCATGATCACTTGTGACGGTTGTAGAGCTTAACGGAGCACTTCATGATAACTTCCGACGGTTGTAGAGCTAAACGGAGCACTTCATGGTAACTTGTGACGGTTGTAGAGCTAAACGGAGCACTTCATGATCACTTGTGACGGTTGTAGAGCTAAACGGAGCACTTCATGATCACTTGTGACGGTTGTAGAGCTAAACGGAGCACTTCATGATAACTTCCGACGGTTGTAGAGCTAAACGGAGCACTTCATGATCACTTGTGACGGTTGTAGAGCTGAACGGAGCACTTCATGGTAACTTGTGACGGTTGTAGAGCTGAACGGAGCACTTCATGATCACTTGTGACGGTTGTAGAGCTAAACGGAGCACTTCATGGTAACTTGTGACGGTTGTAGAGCTAAACGGAGCACTTCATGATCACTTGTGACGGTTGTAGAGCTGAACGGAGCACTTCATGATCACTTGTGACGGTTGTAGAGCTAAACGGAGCACTTCATGATAACTTGTGACGGTTGTAGAGCTAAACGGAGCACTTCATGATAACTTCCGACGGTTGTAGAGCTAAACGGAGCACTTCATGATCACTTGTGACGGTTGTAGAGCTAAACGGAGCACTTCATGATCACTTGTGACGGTTGTAGAGCTGAACGGAGCACTTCATGATAACTTGTGACGGTTGTAGAGCTAAACGGAGCACTTCATGATCACTTGTGACTGTTGTAGAGCTGAACGGAGCACTTCATGATAACTTGTGACGGTTGTAGAGCTAAACGGAGCACTTCATGATCACTTGTGACGGTTGTAGAGCTGAACACAGCACTTCATGATCACTTGTGACGGTTGTAGAGCTAAACGGAGCACTTCATGATCACTTGTGACGGTTGTAGAGCTAAACGGAGCACTTCATGATCACTTGTGACGGTTGTAGAGCTGAACGGAGCACTTCATGATCACTTGTGACGGTTGTAGAGCTGAACGGAGCACTTCATGGTAACTTGTGACGGTTGTAGAGCTTAACGGAGCACTTCATGGTAACTTGTGACGGTTGTAGAGCTGAACGGAGCACTTCATGATCACTTGTGACGGTTGTAGAGCTGAACGGAGCACTTCATGGTAACTTGTGACGGTTGTAGAGCTAAACGGAGCACTTCATGGTAACTTGTGACGGTTGTAGAGCTAAACGGAGCACTTCATGATCACTTGTGACGGTTGTAGAGCTGAAAGGAGCACTTCATGATAACTTGTGACGGTTGTAGAGCTGAACGGAGCACTTCATGATAACTTGTGACGGTTGTAGAGCTGAAAGGAGCACTTCATGGTAACTTGTGACGGTTGTAGAGCTGAACGGAGCACTTCATGATCACTTGTGACGGTTGTAGAGCTAAACGGAGCACTTCATGATCACTTGTGACGGTTGTAGAGCTGAACGGAGCACTTCATGATAACTTGTGACGGTTGTAGAGCTGAACAGAGCACTTCATGATCACTTGTGACGGTTGTAGAGCTGAACGGAGCACTTCATGATCACTTGTGACGGTTGTAGAGCTAAACACAGCACTTCATGATCACTTGTGACGGTTGTAGAGCTGAACGGAGCACTTCATGATCACTTGTGATGGTTGTAGAGCTAAACGGAGCACTTCACGGTAACTTGTGACGGTTGTAGAGCTGAAAGGAGCACTTCATGATCACTTGTGACGGTTGTAGAGCTGAACGGAGCACTTCATGATCTTTTGTGACGGTTGTAGAGCTGAACGGAGCACTTCATGATCACTTGTGACGGTTGTAGAGCTGAACGGAGCACTTCATGATCACTTGTGACGGTTGTAGAGCTGAACGGAGCACTTCATGATCACTTGTGACGGTTGTAGAGCTGAACGGAGCACTTCATGATCACTTGTGACGGTTGTAGAGCTGAACGGAGCACTTCATGATCACTTGTGACGGTTGTAGAGCTAAACGGAGCACTTCACGGTAACTTGTGACGGTTGTAGAGCTGAAAGGAGCACTTCATGATCACTTGTGACGGTTGTAGAGCTGAACGGAACACTTCATGATCACTTGTGACGGTTGTAGAGCTGAAAGGAGCACTTCATGGTAACTTGTGACGGTTGTAGAGCTGAACGGAGCACTTCATGATCACTTGTGACGATTGTAGAGCTGAACGAAGCACTTCATGATCACTTGTGACGGTTGTAGAGCTGAACGGAGCACTTCATGATCACTTGTGACGGTTGTAGAGCTAAACGGAGCACTTCATGGTAACTTGTGACGGTTGTAGAGCTGAACGGAGCACTTCATGATCACTTGTGACGATTGTAGAGCTGAACGGAGCACTTCATGATCACTTGTGACGGTTGTAGAGCTGAACGGAGCACTTCATGATCACTTGTGACGGTTGTGGAGCTAAACGGAGCACTTCATGATCACTTGTGACGGTTGAAGAGCTGAACTTAGCACTTCATGATCACTTGTGACGGTTGTAGAGCTGAACGGAGCACTTCATGATCACTTGTGACGGTTGTAGAGCTGAACGGAGCACTTCATGATCACTTGTGACGGTTGTAGAGCTGAAAGGAGCACTTCATGATCACTTGTGACGGTTGTAGTGCTAAACGGAGCACTTCATGATCACTTGTGACGGTTGTAGAGCTAAACGGAGCACTTCATGATCACTTGTGACGGTTGTAGAGCTGAACGGAGCACTTCATGATCACTTGTGACGGTTGTAGAGCTAAACGGAGCACCTCATGATAACTTGTGACGGTTGTAGAGCTGAACGGAGCACTTCATGGTAACTTGTGACGGTTGTAGAGCTAAACGGAGCACTTCATGATCACTTGTGACGGTTGTAGAGCTAAACGGAGCACTTCATGATCACTTGTGACGGTTGTAGAGCTGAACGGAGCACTTCATGATCACTTGTGACGGTTGTAGAGCTGAACGGAGCACTTCATGGTAACGTGTGACGGTTGTAGAGCTAAACACAGCACTTCATGATCACTTGTGACGGTTGTAGAGCTGAACACAGCACTTCATGATAACTTGTGACGGTTGTAGAGCTGAACACAGCACTTCATGGTAACTTGTGACGTTTGTAGAGCTGAACGGAGCACTTCATGGTAACTTGTGACGGTTGTAGAGCTAAACGGAGCACTTCATGATCACTTGTGACGGTTGTAGAGCTGAACGGAGCACTTCATGATCACTTGTGACGGTTGTAGAGCTGAACGGAGCACTTCATGATCACTTGTGACGGTTGTAGAGCTGAACGGAGCACTTCATGGTAACTTGTGACGGTTGTAGAGCTGAACGGAGCACTTCATGATCACTTGTGACGGTTGTAGAGCTAAACGGAGCACTTCATGATCACTTGTGACGGTTGTAGAGCTGAACGGAGCACTTCATGATCACTTGTGACGGTTGTAGAGCTGAACGGAGCACTTCATGGTAACGTGTGACGGTTGTAGAGCTAAACACAGCACTTCATGATCACTTGTGACGGTTGTAGAGCTGAACACAGCACTTCATGATAACTTGTGACGGTTGTAGAGCTGAACGGAGCACTTCATGGTAACGTGTGACGGTTGTAGAGCTAAACACAGCACTTCATGATCACGTGTGACGGTTGTAGAGCTAAACACAGCACTTCATGATCACTTGTGACGGTTGTAGAGCTGAACACAGCACTTCATGATAACTTGTGACGGTTGTAGAGCTGAACGGAGCACTTCATGGTAACTTGTGACGGTTGTAGAGCTAAACGGAGCACTTCATGATCACTTGTGACGGTTGTAGAGCTGAACGGAGCACTTCATGATCACTTGTGACGGTTGTAGAGCTAAACGGAGCACTTCATGATCACTTGTGACGGTTGTAGAGCTAAACACAGCACTTCATGATCACTTGTGACGGTTGTAGAGCTGAACACAGCACTTCATGATAACTTGTGACGGTTGTAGAGCTGAACGGAGCACTTCATAGTAACTTGTGACGGTTGTAGAGCTAAACGGAGCACTTCATGCTCACTTGTGACGGTTGTAGAGTTGAACGGAGCACTTCATGATCACTTGTGACGGTTGTAGAGCTAAACGGAGCACTTCATGATCACTTGTGACGGTTGTAGAGCTAAACACAGCACTTCATGATCACTTGTGACGGTTGTAGAGCTAAACACAGCACTTCATGATAACTTGTGACGGTTGTAGAGCTGAACGGAGCACTTCATGGTAACTTGTGACGGTTGTAGAGCTGAACGGAGCACTTCATGATAACTTGTGACGGTTGTAGAGCTGAACGGAGCACTTCATGATCACTTGTGACGGTTGTAGAGCTGAACGGAGCACTTCATGATAACTTGTGACGGTTGTAGAGCTGAACGGAGCACTTCATGATCACTTGTGACGGTTGTAGAGCTGAACGGAGCACTTCATGATAACTTGTGACGGTTGTAGAGCTGAACGGAGCACTTCATGATCACTTGTGACGGTTGTAGAGCTGAACGGAGCACTTCATGATAACTTGTGACGGTTGTAGAGCTAAACGGAGCACTTCATGATCACTTGTGACGGTTGTAGAGCTGAACGGAGCATTTCATGGTAACGTGTGACGGTTGTAGAGCTAAACACAGCACTTCATGATCACTTGTGACGGTTGTAGAGCTGAACGTAGCACTTCATGATAACTTGTGACGGTTGTAGAGCTGAACACAGCACTTCATGATCACTTGTGACGGTTGTAGAGCTGAACACAGCACTTCATGATAACTTGTGACGGTTGTAGAGCTAAACGGAGCACTTCATGATCACTTGTGACGGTTGTAGAGCTAAACGGAGCACTTCATGGTCACTTGTGACGGTTGTAGAGCTGAACGGAGCACCTCATGGTAACTTGTGACGGTTGTAGAGCTGAACGGAGCACTTCATGATCACTTGTGACGGTTGTAGAGCTAAACACAGCACTTCATGATCACTTGTGACGGTTGTAGAGCTAAACGGAGCACCTCATGGTAACTTGTGACGGTTGTAGAGCTAAACGGAGCACTTCATGATCACTTGTGACGGTTGTAGAGCTAAACGGAGCACTTCATGATCACTTGTGACGGTTGTAGAGCTAAACGGAGCACTTCATGATCACTTGTGACGGTTGTAGAGCTGAAGGGAGCACTTCATGGTAACTTGTGACGGTTGTAGAGCTAAACGGAGCACTTCATGATCACTTGTGACGGTTGTAGAGCTGAACACAGCACTTCATGATAACTTGTGACGGTTGTAGAGCTAAACGGAGCACTTCATGATCACTTGTGACGGTCGTAGAGCTAAACGGAGCACTTCATGATAACTTGTGACGGTTGTAGAGCTGAACACAGCACTTCATGATCACTTGTGACGGTTGTAGAGCTGAACACAGCACTTCATGATAACTTGTGACGGTTGTAGAGCTAAACGGAGCACTTCATGATCACTTGTGACGGTTGTAGAGCTAAACACAGCACTTCATGATCACTTGTGACGGTTGTAGAGCTAAACGGAGCACCTCATGGTAACTTGTGACGGTTGTAGAGCTAAACGGAGCACTTCATTATCACTTGTGACGGTTGTAGAGCTAAACGGAGCACTTCATGATCACTTGTGACGGTTGTAGAGCTAAACGGAGCACTTCATGATCACTTGTGACGGTTGTAGAGCTGAACGGAGCACTTCATGGTAACTTGTGACGGTTGTAGAGCTAAACGGAGCACTTCATGATCACTTGTGACGGTTGTAGAGCTGAACACAGCACTTCATGATAACTTGTGACGGTTGTAGAGCTAAACGGAGCACTTCATGATCACTTGTGACGGTTGTAGAGCTAAACGGAGCACTTCATGATAACTTGTGACGGTTGTAGAGCTAAACGGAGCACTTCATGATCACTTGTGATGGTTGTAGAGCTGAACGGAGCACATCATGATAACTTGTGACGGTTGTAGAGCTGAACACAGCACTTCATGATCACTTGTGACGGTTGTAGAGCTGAACACAGCACTTCATGATCACTTGTGACGGTTGTAGAGCTAAACGGAGCACTTCATGATCACTTGTGACGGTTGTAGAGCTAAACGGAGCACTTCACGGTAACTTGTGACGGTTGTAGAGCTGAACGGAGCACTTCATGGTAACTTGTGACGGTTGTAGAGCTAAACGGAGCACTTCATGATAACTTGTGACGGTTGTAGAGCTGAACGGAGCACTTCATGATCACTTGTGACGGTTGTAGAGCTAAACGGAGCACTTCATGATCACTTGTGACGGTTGTAGAGCTAAACGGAGCACTTCATGATCACTTGTGACGGTTGTAGAGCTAAACGGAGCACTTCATGATCACTTGTGACGGTTGTAGAGCTGACCGGAGCACTTCATGATAACTTGTGACGGTTGTAGAGCTAAACGGAGCACTTCATGATCACTTGTGACGGTTGTAGAGCTAAACGGAGCACTTCATGATAACTTGTGACGGTTGTAGAGCTAAACGGAGCACTTCATGATAACTTGTGACGGTTGTAGAGCTAAACGGAGCACTTCATGATCACTTGTGACGGTTATAGAGCTAAACACAGCACTTCATGATCACTTGTGACGGTTGTAGAGCTGAACGGAGCACTTCATGGTAACTTGTGACTGTTGTAGAGCTAAACGGAGCACTTCATGATCACTTGTGACGGTTGTAGAGCTGAACGGAGCACTTCATGATCACTTGTGACGGTTGTAGAGCTGAACGGAGCACTTCATGATCACTTGTGACGGTTGTAGAGCTGAACGGAGCACTTCATGGTAACTTGTGACGGTTGTAGAGCTAAACGGAGCACTTCATGGTAACTTGTGACGGTTGTAGAGCTAAACGGAGCACTTCATGATCACTTGTGACGGTTGTAGAGCTAAACGGAGCACTTCACGGTAACTTGTGACGGTTGTAGAGCTGAACGGAGCACTTCATGGTAACTTGTGACGGTTGTAGAGCTAAACGGAGCACTTCATGATCACTTGTGACGGTTGTAGAGCTGAACGGAGCACTTCATGATCTTTTGTGACGGTTGTAGAGCTAAACACAGCACTTCATGATCACTTGTGACGGTTGTAGAGCTAAACGGAGCACTTCATGGTAACTTGTGACGGTTGTAGAGCTAAACGGAGCACTTCATGATCACTTGTGACGGTTGACGAGCTGAACGGAGCACTTCATGATCACTTGTGACGGTTGTAGAGCTAAACGGAGCACTTCATGATCACTTGTGACGGTTGTAGAGCTGAACGGAGCACTTCATGGTAACGTGTGACGGTTGTAGAGCTAAACGGAGCACTTCATGATCACTTGTGACGGTTGTAGAGCTAAACGGAGCACTTCATGATCACTTGTGACGGTTGTAGAGCTAAACGGAGCACTTCATGGTAACTTGTGACGGTTGTAGAGCTAAACGAAGCACTTCATGATCACTTGTGACGGTTGTAGAGCTGAACGGAGCACTTTATGATAACTTGTGACGGTTGTAGAGCTGAACGGAGCACTTCATGATCACTTGTGACGGTTGTAGAGCTGAACGGAGCACTTCATGATCACTTGTGACGGTTGTAGTGCTGAACGGAGCACTTCATGGTAACTTGTGACGGTTGTAGAGCTGAACGAAGCACTTCATGATCACTTGTGACGGTTGTAGAGCTAAACGGAGCACTTCATGGTAACGTGTGACGGTTGTAGAGCTAAACGAAGCACTTCATGATCACTTGTGACGGTTGTAGAGCTGAACGGAGCACTTCATGATCACTTGTGACGGTTGTAGAGCTGAACGGAGCACTCCATGATCACTTGTGACGGTTGTAGAGCTGAACGGAGCACTTCATGATCACTTGTGACGGTTGTAGAGCTGAACGGAGCACTTCATGATCACTTGTGACGGTTGTAGAGCTGAACGAAGAACTTCATGATCACTTGTGACGGTTGTAGAGCTAAACGGAGCACTTCATGATCACTTGTGACGGTTGTAGAGCTGAACGGAGAACTTCATGATCACTTGTGACGGTTGTAGAGCTGAACGGAGCACTTCATGATCACTTGTGACGGTTGTAGAGCTAAACGGAGCACTTCATGGTAACGTGTGACGGTTGTAGAGCTAAACGAAGCACTTCATGATCACTTGTGACGGTTGTAGAGCTGAACGGAGCACTTCATGATCACTTGTGACGGTTGTAGAGCTAAACGGAGAACTTCATGATCACTTGTGACGGTTGTAGAGCTGAACGGAGCACTTCATGATCACTTGTGACGGTTGTAGACTTGAACGGAGCACTTCATGGTAACTTGTGACGGTTGTAGAGCTAAACGGAGCACTTCATGATCACTTGTGACGGTTGTAGAGCTGAACGGAGCACTTCATGATCACTTGTGACGGTTGACGAGCTGAACGGAGCACTTCATGATCACTTGTGACGGTTGTAGAGCTGAACGGAGCACTTCATGATCACTTGTGACGGTTGTAGAGCTGAACGAAGCACTTCATGATCACTTGTGACGGTTGTAGAGCTAAACGAAGCACTTCATGATCACTTGTGACGGTTGTAGAGCTAAACGGAGCACTTCATGATCACTTGTGACGGTTGTAGAGCTGAACGAAGCACTTCATGATCACTTGTGACGGTTGTAGAGCTAAACGGAGCACTTCATGGTAACGTGTGACGGTTGTAGAGCTAAACGAAGCACTTCATGATCACTTGTGACGGTTGTAGAGCTGAACGGAGCACTTCATGATCACTTGTGACGGTTGTAGAGCTGAACGGAGCACTTCATGATCACTTGTGACGGTTGTAGAGCTGAACGGAGCACTTCATGATAACTTGTGACGGTTGTAGAGCTAAACGGAGCACTTCATGGTAACTTGTGACGGTTGTAGAGCTGAACGGAGCACCTCATGGTAACTTGTGACGGTTGTAGAGATGAACGGAGCACCTCATGGTAACTTATGACGGTTGTAGAGCTGAACGGAGCACTTCATGATCACTTGTGACGGTTGTAGAGCTAAACGGAGCACTTCATGATCACTTGTGACGGTCGTAGAGCTAAACGGAGCACTTCATGATAACTTGTGACGGTTGTAGAGCTGAACACAGCACTTCATGATCACTTGTGACGGTTGTAGAGCTGAACACAGCACTTCATGATAACTTGTGACGGTTGTAGAGCTAAACGGAGCACTTCATGATCACTTGTGACGGTTGTAGAGCTAAACACAGCACTTCATGATCACTTGTGACGGTTGTAGAGCTAAACGGAGCACCTCATGGTAACTTGTGACGGTTGTAGAGCTAAACGGAGCACTTCATGATCACTTGTGACGGTTGTAGAGCTAAACGGAGCACTTCATGATCACTTGTGACGGTTGTAGAGCTAAACGGAGCACTTCATGATCACTTGTGACGGTTGTAGAGCTGAACGGAGCACTTCATGGTAACTTGTGACGGTTGTAGAGCTAAACGGAGCACTTCATGATCACTTGTGACGGTTGTAGAGCTGAACACAGCACTTCATGATAACTTGTGACGGTTGTAGAGCTAAACGGAGCACTTCATGATCACTTGTGACGGTTGTAGAGCTAAACGGAGCACTTCATGATAACTTGTGACGGTTGTAGAGCTAAACGGAGCACTTCATGATCACTTGTGATGGTTGTAGAGCTGAACGGAGCACATCATGATAACTTGTGACGGTTGTAGAGCTGAACACAGCACTTCATGATCACTTGTGACGGTTGTAGAGCTGAACACAGCACTTCATGATCACTTGTGACGGTTGTAGAGCTAAACGGAGCACTTCATGATCACTTGTGACGGTTGTAGAGCTAAACGGAGCACTTCACGGTAACTTGTGACGGTTGTAGAGCTGAACGGAGCACTTCATGGTAACTTGTGACGGTTGTAGAGCTAAACGGAGCACTTCATGATAACTTGTGACGGTTGTAGAGCTGAACGGAGCACTTCATGATCACTTGTGACGGTTGTAGAGCTAAACGGAGCACTTCATGATCACTTGTGACGGTTGTAGAGCTAAACGGAGCACTTCATGATCACTTGTGACGGTTGTAGAGCTAAACGGAGCACTTCATGATCACTTGTGACGGTTGTAGAGCTGACCGGAGCACTTCATGATAACTTGTGACGGTTGTAGAGCTAAACGGAGCACTTCATGATCACTTGTGACGGTTGTAGAGCTAAACGGAGCACTTCATGATAACTTGTGACGGTTGTAGAGCTAAACGGAGCACTTCATGATAACTTGTGACGGTTGTAGAGCTAAACGGAGCACTTCATGATCACTTGTGACGGTTATAGAGCTAAACACAGCACTTCATGATCACTTGTGACGGTTGTAGAGCTGAACGGAGCACTTCATGGTAACTTGTGACTGTTGTAGAGCTAAACGGAGCACTTCATGATCACTTGTGACGGTTGTAGAGCTGAACGGAGCACTTCATGATCACTTGTGACGGTTGTAGAGCTGAACGGAGCACTTCATGATCACTTGTGACGGTTGTAGAGCTGAACGGAGCACTTCATGGTAACTTGTGACGGTTGTAGAGCTAAACGGAGCACTTCATGGTAACTTGTGACGGTTGTAGAGCTAAACGGAGCACTTCATGATCACTTGTGACGGTTGTAGAGCTAAACGGAGCACTTCACGGTAACTTGTGACGGTTGTAGAGCTGAACGGAGCACTTCATGGTAACTTGTGACGGTTGTAGAGCTAAACGGAGCACTTCATGATCACTTGTGACGGTTGTAGAGCTGAACGGAGCACTTCATGATCTTTTGTGACGGTTGTAGAGCTAAACACAGCACTTCATGATCACTTGTGACGGTTGTAGAGCTAAACGGAGCACTTCATGGTAACTTGTGACGGTTGTAGAGCTAAACGGAGCACTTCATGATCACTTGTGACGGTTGACGAGCTGAACGGAGCACTTCATGATCACTTGTGACGGTTGTAGAGCTAAACGGAGCACTTCATGATCACTTGTGACGGTTGTAGAGCTGAACGGAGCACTTCATGGTAACGTGTGACGGTTGTAGAGCTAAACGGAGCACTTCATGATCACTTGTGACGGTTGTAGAGCTAAACGGAGCACTTCATGATCACTTGTGACGGTTGTAGAGCTAAACGGAGCACTTCATGGTAACTTGTGACGGTTGTAGAGCTAAACGAAGCACTTCATGATCACTTGTGACGGTTGTAGAGCTGAACGGAGCACTTTATGATAACTTGTGACGGTTGTAGAGCTGAACGGAGCACTTCATGATCACTTGTGACGGTTGTAGAGCTGAACGGAGCACTTCATGATCACTTGTGACGGTTGTAGTGCTGAACGGAGCACTTCATGGTAACTTGTGACGGTTGTAGAGCTGAACGAAGCACTTCATGATCACTTGTGACGGTTGTAGAGCTAAACGGAGCACTTCATGGTAACGTGTGACGGTTGTAGAGCTAAACGAAGCACTTCATGATCACTTGTGACGGTTGTAGAGCTGAACGGAGCACTTCATGATCACTTGTGACGGTTGTAGAGCTGAACGGAGCACTCCATGATCACTTGTGACGGTTGTAGAGCTGAACGGAGCACTTCATGATCACTTGTGACGGTTGTAGAGCTGAACGGAGCACTTCATGATCACTTGTGACGGTTGTAGAGCTGAACGAAGAACTTCATGATCACTTGTGACGGTTGTAGAGCTAAACGGAGCACTTCATGATCACTTGTGACGGTTGTAGAGCTGAACGGAGAACTTCATGATCACTTGTGACGGTTGTAGAGCTGAACGGAGCACTTCATGATCACTTGTGACGGTTGTAGAGCTAAACGGAGCACTTCATGGTAACGTGTGACGGTTGTAGAGCTAAACGAAGCACTTCATGATCACTTGTGACGGTTGTAGAGCTGAACGGAGCACTTCATGATCACTTGTGACGGTTGTAGAGCTAAACGGAGAACTTCATGATCACTTGTGACGGTTGTAGAGCTGAACGGAGCACTTCATGATCACTTGTGACGGTTGTAGACTTGAACGGAGCACTTCATGGTAACTTGTGACGGTTGTAGAGCTAAACGGAGCACTTCATGATCACTTGTGACGGTTGTAGAGCTGAACGGAGCACTTCATGATCACTTGTGACGGTTGACGAGCTGAACGGAGCACTTCATGATCACTTGTGACGGTTGTAGAGCTGAACGGAGCACTTCATGATCACTTGTGACGGTTGTAGAGCTGAACGAAGCACTTCATGATCACTTGTGACGGTTGTAGAGCTAAACGAAGCACTTCATGATCACTTGTGACGGTTGTAGAGCTAAACGGAGCACTTCATGATCACTTGTGACGGTTGTAGAGCTGAACGAAG
Organism: Brachyptera risi; assembly: GCA_964007535.1. Taxonomy (NCBI): domain Eukaryota; kingdom Metazoa; phylum Arthropoda; class Insecta; order Plecoptera; family Taeniopterygidae; genus Brachyptera; species Brachyptera risi. The sequence continues at coordinate 7,630,930 of OZ023332.1, forward strand.
CACTTCATGATCACTTGTGACGGTTGTAGAGCTAAACGGAGCACTTCATGGTAACGTGTGACGGTTGTAGAGCTAAACGAAGCACTTCATGATCACTTGTGACGGTTGTAGAGCTGAACGGAGCACTTCATGATCACTTGTGACGGTTGTAGAGCTGAACGGAGCACTTCATGATCACTTGTGACGGTTGTAGAGCTGAACGGAGCACTTCATGATAACTTGTGACGGTTGTAGAGCTAAACGGAGCACTTCATGGTAACTTGTGACGGTTGTAGAGCTGAACGGAGCACCTCATGGTAACTTGTGACGGTTGTAGAGATGAACGGAGCACCTCATGGTAACTTATGACGGTTGTAGAGCTGAACGGAGCACTTCATGATCACTTGTGACGGTTGTAGAGCTAAACGGAGCACTTCATGATAACTTGTGACGGTTGCAGAGCTGAACGGAGCACTTCATGATCACTTGTGACGGTTGTAGAGCTGAACGGAGCACTTCATGATCACTTGTGACGGTTGTAGAGCTGAACGGAGCACTTCATGATCACTTGTGACGGTTGTAGAGCTGAACGGAGCACTTCATGATAACTTGTGACGGTTGTAGAGCTAAACGGAGCACTTCATGGTAACTTGTGACGGTTGTAGAGCTAAACGGAGCACCTCATGGTAATTTGTGACGGTTGTAGAGATGAACGGAGCACCTCATGGTAACTTGTGACGGTTGTAGAGATGAACGGAGCACCTCATGGTAACTTATGACGGTTGTAGAGCTGAACGGAGCACTTCATGATCACTTGTGACGGTTGCAGAGCTAAACGGAGCACTTCATGGTAACTTGTGACGGTTGTAGAGCTGAACGGAGCACTTCATGATCACTTGTGACGGTTGTAGAGCTAAACACAGCACTTCATGATCACTTGTGACGGTTGTAGAGCTGAACGGAGCACTTCATGATCACTTGTGACGGTTGTAGAGCTGAACGGAGCACTTCATGATCACTTGTGACGGTTGCAGAGCTAAACGGAGCACTTCATGATCACTTGTGACGGTTGTAGAGCTGAACGGAGCACTTCATGATCACTTGTGACGGTTGTAGAGCTGAACGTAGCACTTCATGATCACTTGTGACGGTTGTAGAGCTAAACGGAGCACTTCATGGTAACTTGTGACGGTTGTAGAGCTGAACAAAGCACTTCATGATCACTTGTGACGGTTGTAGAGCTAAACAAAGCACTTCATGATCACTTGTGACGGTTGTAGAGCTAAACAAAGCACTTCATGATCACTTGTGACGGTTGTAGAGCTGAACGGAGCACTTCATGATAACTTGTGACGGTTGTAGAGCTGAACGGAGCACTTCATGGTAACTTGTGACGGTTGTAGAGCTGAACAAAGCACTTCATGATCACTTGTGACGGTTGTAGAGCTGAACAAAGCACTTCATGATCACTTGTGACGGTTGTAGAGCTAAACGGAGCACCTCATGATCACTTGTGATGGTTGTAGAGCTGAACGGAGCACTTCATGATCACTTGTGACGGTTGTAGAGCTGAACGGAGCACTTCATGATAACTTGTGACGGTTGTAGAGCTAAACGGAGCACTTCATGGTAACTTGTGACGGTTGTAGAGCTGAACGGAGCACCTCATGGTAACTTGTGACGGTTGTAGAGCTGAACGGAGCACTTCATGGTAACTTGTGACGGTTGTAGAGCTGAACAAAGCACTTCATGATCACTTGTGACGGTTGTAGAGCTAAACAAAGCACTTCATGATCACTTGTGACGGTTGTAGAGCTAAACGGAGCACTACATGATCACTTGTGACGGTTGTAGAGCTGAACGGAGCACTTCATGATCACTTGTGACGGTTGTAGAGCTAAACGGAGCACTTCATGGTAACGTGTGACGGTTGTAGAGCTAAACGAAGCACTTCATGATCACTTGTGACGGTTGTAGAGCTGAACGGAGCACTTCATGATCACTTGTGACGGTTGTAGAGCTGAACGGAGCACTTCATGATCACTTGTGACGGTTGTAGAGCTGAACGGAGCACTTCATGATAACTTGTGACGGTTGTAGAGCTAAACGGAGCACTTCATGGTAACTTGTGACGGTTGTAGAGCTGAACGGAGCACCTCATGGTAACTTGTGACTGTTGTAGAGATGAACGGAGCACCTCATGGTAACTTATGACGGTTGTAGAGCTGAACGGAGCACTTCATTATCACTTGTGACGGTTGTAGAGCTAAACGGAGCACTTCATGTTAACTTGTGACGGTTGCAGAGCTAAACGGAGCACTTCATGATCACTTGTGACGGTTGTAGAGCTGAACGGAGCACTTCATGATCACTTGTGACGGTTGTAGAGCTGAACGGAGCACTTCATGATCACTTGTGACGGTTGTAGAGCTGAACGGAGCACTTCATGATAACTTGTGACGGTTGGAGAGCTAAACGGAGCACTTCATGGTAACTTGTGACGGTTGTAGAGCTGAACGGAGCACCTCATGGTAACTTGTGACGGTTGTAGAGATGAACGGAGCACCTCATGGTAACTTGTGACGGTTGTAGAGATGAACGGAGCACCTCATGGTAACTTATGACGGTTGTAGAGCTGAACGGAGCACTTCATGATCACTTGTGACGGTTGCAGAGCTAAACGGAGCACTTCATGGTAACTTGTGACGGTTGTAGAGCTGAACGGAGCACTTCATGATCACTTGTGACGGTTGTAGAGCTAAACACAGCACTTCATGATCACTTGTGACGGTTGTAGAGCTGAACGGAGCACTTCATGATCACTTGTGACGGTTGTAGAGCTGAACGGAGCACTTCATGATCACTTGTGACGGTTGCAGAGCTAAACGGAGCACTTCATGATCACTTGTGACGGTTGTAGAGCTGAACGGAGCACTTCATGATCACTTGTGACGGTTGTAGAGCTGAACGGAGCACTTCATGATCACTTGTGACGGTTGTAGAGCTAAACGGAGCACTTCATGGTAACTTGTGACGGTTGTAGAGCTGAACAAAGCACTTCATGATCACTTGTGACGGTTGTAGAGCTAAACAAAGCACTTCATGATCACTTGTGACGGTTGTAGAGCTAAACAAAGCACTTCATGATCACTTGTGACGGTTGTAGAGCTGAACGGAGCACTTCATGATAACTTGTGACGGTTGTAGAGCTGAACGGAGCACTTCATGGTAACTTGTGACGGTTGTAGAGCTGAACAAAGCACTTCATGATCACTTGTGACGGTTGTAGAGCTAAACAAAGCACTTCATGATCACTTGTGACGGTTGTAGAGCTAAACGGAGCACCTCATGATCACTTGTGACGGTTGTAGAGCTGAACGGAGCACTTCATGATCACTTGTGACGGTTGTAGAGCTGAACGGAGCACTTCATGATAACTTGTGACGGTTGTAGAGCTAAACGGAGCACTTCATGGTAACTTGTGACGGTTGTAGAGCTGAACGGAGCACCTCATGGTAACTTGTGACGGTTGTAGAGCTGAACGGAGCACTTCATGGTAACTTGTGACGGTTGTAGAGCTGAACAAAGCACTTCATGATCACTTGTGACGGTTGTAGAGCTAAACAAAGCACTTCATGATCACTTGTGACGGTTGTAGAGCTAAACGGAGCACTTCATGATCACTTGTGACGGTTGTAGAGCTGAACGGAGCACTTCATGATCACTTGTGACGGTTGTAGAGCTGAACGGAGCACTTCATGATAACTTGTGACGGTTGTAGAGCTAAACGGAGCACTTCATGGTAACTTGTGACGGTTGTAGAGCTGAACGGAGCACCTCATGGTAACTTGTGACGGTTGTAGAGATGAACGGAGCACCTCATGGTAACTTGTGACGGTTGTAGAGATGAACGGAGCATCTCATGGTAACTTATGAGGGTTGTAGAGCTGAACGGAGCACTTCATGATAACTTGTGACGGTTGTAGAGCTGAACAAAGCACTTCATGATCACTTGTGACGGTTGTAGAGCTAAACAAAGCACTTCATGATCACTTGTGACGGTTGTAGAGCTAAACGGAGCACCTCTTGGTAACTTGTGACGGTTGTAGAGCTAAACGGAGCACTTCATGATAACTTGTGACGGTTGCAGAGCTAAACGGAGCACTTCATGATCACTTGTGACGGTTGTAGAGCTAAACACAGCACTTCATGATCACTTGTGACGGTTGTAGAGCTGAACGGAGCACTTCATGATCACTTGTGACGGTTGTAGAGCTGAACGGAGCACATCATGATCACTTGTGACGGTTGTAGAGCTAAACGGAGCACTTCATGATCACTTGTGACGGTTGTAGAGCTGAACGGAGCACTTCATGGTAACTTGTGACGGTTGTAGAGCTGAACGGAGCACTTCATGATCACTTGTGGCGGTTGTAGAGCTGAACGGAGCACTTCATGGTAACTTGTGACGGTTGTAGAGCTGAACGGAGCACTTCATGGTAACTTGTGACGGTTGTAGAGCTGAACGGAGCACTTCATGGTAACTTGTGACGGTTGTAGAGCTGAACGGAGCACTTCATGATCACTTGTGACGGTTGTAGAGCTGAACGGAGCACTTCATGGTAACTTGTGACGGTTGTAGAGCTGAACGGAGCACTTCATGATCACTTGTGACGGTTGTAGAGCTAAACGGAACACTTCACGGTAACTTGTGACGGTTGTAGAGCTAAACGGAGCACTTCATGATCACTTGCGACGGTTGTAGAGCTGAACGGAGCACTTCATGATCACTTGTGACGGTTGTAGAGCTGAACGGAGCACTTCATGATAACTTGTGACGGTTGTAGAGCTAAACGGAGCACTTCATGGTAACTTGTGACGGTTGTAGAGCTGAACGGAGCACCTCATGGTAACTTGTGACGGTTGTAGAGATGAACGGAGCACCTCATGGTAACTTGTGACGGTTGTAGAGATGAACGGAGCACCTCATGGTAACTTATGACGGTTGTAGAGCTGAACGGAGCACTTCATGGTAACTTGTGACGGTTGTAGAGCTGAACGGAGCACTTCATGATCACTTGTGACGGTTGTAGTGCTGAACGGAGCACTTCATGATCACTTGTTACGGTTGTAGAGCTGAACGGAGCACTTCATGATCACTTGTGACGGTTGTAGAGCTGAACGGAGCACTTCATGATCACTTGTGACGGTTGTAGAGCTGAACGGAGCACTTCATGATCACTTGTGACGGTTGTAGTGCTGAACGGAGCACTTCATGGTAACTTGTGACGGTTGTAGAGCTAAACGAAGCACTTCATGATCACTTGTGACGGTTGTAGAGCTGAACGGAGCACTTCATGATCACTTGTGACGGTTGTAGAGCTGAACGGAGCACTTCATGATAACTTGTGACGGTTGTAGAGCTAAACGGAGCACTTCATGGTAACTTGTGACGGTTGTAGAGCTGAACGGAGCACCTCATGGTAACTTGTGACGGTTGTAGAGATGAACGGAGCACCTCATGGTAACTTATGACGGTTGTAGAGCTGAACGGAGCACTTCATGATCACTTGTGACGGTTGTAGAGCTAAACGGAGCACTTCATGGTAACTTGTGACGGTTGTAGAGCTGAACGGAGCACTTCATGATAACTTGTGACGGTTGTAGAGCTGAACGGAGCACTTCATGATCACTTGCGACGGTTGTAGAGCTAAACGGAGCACTTCATGATAACTTGTGACGGTTGTAGAGCTGAACGGAGCACTTCATGATCACTTGTGACGGTTGTAGAGCTGAACGGAGCACTTCATGATCACTTGTGACGGTTGTAGAGCGAAACACAGCACTTCATGATCACTTGTGACGGTTGTAGAGCTGAACGGAGCACTTCATGATCACTTGTGACGGTTGTAGAGCTAAACGGAGCACTTCATGGTAACTTGTGACGGTTGTAGAGCTGAACGGAGCTTTTCATGATCACTTGTGACGGTTGTAGAGCTAAACGGAGCACTTCATGGTAACTTGTGACGGTTGTAGAGCTGAACGGAGCACTTCATGATCACTTGTGACGGTTGTAGAGCTAAACGGAGCACTTCATGGTAACTTGTGACGGTTGTAGAGCTAAAAGGAGCACTTCATGATCACTTGTGACGGTTGTAGAGCTGAACGGAGCACTTCATGATCACTTGTGACGGTTGTAGAGCTAAACACAGCACTTCATGATCACTTGTGACGGTTGTAGAGCTGAACGAAGCACTTCATGATAACTTGTGACGGTTGTAGAGCTGAACAAAGCACTTCATGATCACTTGTGACGGTTGTAGAGCTAAACGGAGCACTTCATGGTAACTTGTGACGGTTGTAGAGCTAAACGGAGCACTTCATGATCACTTGTGACGGTTGTAGAGCTAAACGGAGCACTTCATGATCACTTGTGACGGTTGTAGAGCTAAACGGAGCACTTCATGATCACTTGTGTAGGTTGTAGAGCTAAACGGAGCACTTCATGATCACTTGTGACGGTTGTAGAGCTAAACGGAGCACTTCATGGTAACTTGTGACGGTTGAAGAGCTAAACACAGCACTTCATGATCACTTGTGACGGTTGTAGAGCTAAACGGAGCACTTCATGGTAACTTGTGACGGTTGTAGAGCTAAACGGAGCACTTCATGATCACTTGTGACGGTAGTAGAGCTGAACGGAGCACTTCATGATCACTTGTGACGGTTGTAGAGCTAGACGGAGCACTTCATGATCACTTGTGACGGTTGTAGAGCTGAACGGAGCACTTCATGATCACTTGTGACGGTTGTAGAGCTAAACGGAGCACTTCATGATCACTTGTGACGGTTGTAGAGCTAAACACAGCACTTCATGATAACTTGTGACGGTTGTAGAGCTAAACGGAGCACTTCATGATCACTTGTGACGGTTGTAGAGCTAAACGGAGCACTTCATGGTAACTTGTGACGGTTGTAGAGCTAAACGGAGCACTTCATGATCACTTGTGACGGTTGTAGAGCTAAACGGAGCACTTCATGGTAACTTGTGACGGTTGTAGAGCTGAACAAAGCACTTCATGATCACTTGTGACGGTTGTAGAGCTAAACGGAGCACTTCATGATCACTTGTGACGGTTGTAGAGCTAAACGGAGAACTTCATGGTAACTTGTGACGGTTGTAGAGCTGAACGGAGCACTTCATGGTGACTTGTGACGGTTGTAGAGCTAAACACAGCACTTCATGATAACTTGTGACGGTTGTAGAGCTAAACGGAGCACTTCATGGTAACTTGTGACGGTTGTAGAGCTGAACGGAGCACTTCATGGTAACTTGTGACCGTTGTAGAGCTAAACGGAGCACTTCATGATCACTTGTGACGGTTGTAGAGCCAAACGGAGCACTTCATGATCACTTGTGACGGTTGTAGAGCTGAACGGAGCACTTCATGATCACTTGTGACGGTTGTAGAGCTAAACGGAGCACTTCATGATAACTTGTGACGGTTGTAGAGCTAAACGGAGCACTTCATGATCACTTGTGACGGTTGTAGAGCTAAACACAGCACTTCATGATCACTTGTGACGGTTGTAGAGCTAAACGGAGAACTTCATGGTAACTTGTGACGGTTGTAGAGCTGAACGGAGCACTTCATGGTGACTTGTGACGGTTGTAGAGCTAAACACAGCACTTCATGATCACTTGTGACGGTTGTAGAGCTGAACGGAGCACTTCATGATCACTTGTGACGGTTGTAGAGCTGAACGGAGCACTTCATGGTAACTTGTGACGGTTGTAGAGCTAAACGGAGCACTTCATGATCACTTGTGACGGTTGTAGAGCTGAACGGAGCACTTCATGATCACTAGTGACGGTTGTAGAGCTAAACGGAGCACTTCATGATCACTTGTGACGGTTGTAGAGCTAAACGGAGCACTTCATGGTAACTTGTGACGGTTGTAGAGCTGAACGGAACACTTCATGATCACTTGTGACGGTTGTAGAGCTAAACACAGCACTTCATGATAACTTGTGACGGTTGTAGAGCTAAACGGAGCACCTCATGATCACTTGTGACGGTTGTAGAGCTAAACACAGCACTTCATGATCACTTGTGACGGTTGTAGAGCTGAACGGAGCACTTCATGATCACTTGTGACGGTTGTAGAGCTGAACGGAGCACTTCATGATCACTTGTGACGGTTGTAGAGCTAAACGGAGCACTTCATGATCACTTGTGACGGTTGTAGAGCTGAACACAGCACTTCATGATCACTTGTGACGGTTGTAGAGCTAAACGGAGCACCTCATGATAACTTGTGACGGTTGTAGAGCTAAACGGAGCACTTCATGATCACTTGTGACGGTTGTAGAGCTAAACGGAGCACCTTATGATAACTTGTGACGGTTGTAGAGCTAAACACAGCACTTCATGATCACTTGTGACGGTTGTAGAGCTAAACGGAGCACCTCATGATAACTTGTGACGGTTGTAGAGCTAAGCGGAGCACTTCATGATCACTTGTGACGGTTGTAGAGCTGAACACAGCACTTCATGATCACTTGTGACGGTTGTAGAGCTAAACGGATCACCTCATGATAACTTGTGACGGTTGTAGAGCTAAACGGAGCACTTCATGATAACTTGTGACGGTTGCAGAGCTAAACGGAACACTTCATGATCACTTGTGACGGTTGTAGAGCTAAACGGAGCACTTCATGATAACTTGTGACGGTTGCAGAGCTAAACGGAGCACTTCATGATAACTTGTGACGGTTGTAGAGCTAAACGGAGCACTTCATGATAACTTGTGACGGTTGTAGAGCTAAACGGAGCACTTCATGATCACTTGTGACGGTTGTAGAGCTGAACGGAGCACTTCATGATCACTTGTGACGGTTGTAGAGCTGAACGGAGCACTTCATGATAACTTGTGACGGTTGTAGAGCTAAACGGAGCACTTCATGATCACTTGTGACGGTTGTAGAGCTGAACACAGCACTTCATGATCACTTGTGACGGTTGTAGAGCTAAACGGAGCACCTCATGATAACTTGTGACGGTTGTAGAGCTAAACGGAGCACTTCATGATCACTTGTGACGGTTGTAGAGCTGAACGGAGCACTTCATGATCACTTGTGACGGTTGTAGAGCTGAACGTAGCACTTCATGATCACTTGTGACGGTTGTAGAGCTGAACGAAGCACTTCATGATCACTTGTGACGGTTGTAGAGCTAAACGGAGCACTTCATGATCACTTGTGACGGTTGTAGAGCTGAACGGAGCACTTCATGATCACTTGTGACGGTTGTAGAGCTGAACGTAGCACTTCATGATCACTTGTGACGGTTGTAGAGCTAAACGGAGCACTTCATGATCACTTGTGACGGTTGTAGAGCTAGACGGAGCACTTCATGATCACTTGTGACGGTTGTAGAGCTAAACACAGCACTTCATGATCACTTGTGACGGTTGTAGAGCTAAACGGAGCACTTCACGGTAACTTGTGACGGTTGTAGAGCTGAACGGAGCACTTCATGGTAACTTGTGACGGTTGTAGAGCTAAACGGAGCACTTCACGGTAACTTGTGACGGTTGTAGAGCTGAACGGAGCACATCATGGTAACTTGTGACGGTTGTAGAGCTGAACGGAGCACTTCATGGTAACTTGTGACGGTTGTAGAGCTAAACACAGCACTTCATGATCACTTGTGACGGTTGTAGAGCTGAACGGAGCACTTCATGGTAACTTGTGACGGTTGTAGAGCTGAACGGAGCACTTCATGATCACTTGTGACGTTTGTAGAGCTGAACGGAGCTCTTCATGGTAACTTGTGACGGTTGTAGAGCTAAACACAGCACTTCATGATCACTTGTGACGGTTGTAGAGCTGAACGGAGCACCTCATGGTAACTTTTGACGGTTGTAGAGCTAAACACAGCACTTCATGATCACTTGTGACGGTTGTAGAGCTGAACGGAGCACCTCATGGTAACTTGTGACGGTTGTAGAGCTGAACGGAGCACTTCATGATCACTTGTGACGGTTGTAGAGCTAAACACAGCACTTCATGATCACTTGTGACGGTTGTAGAGCTGAACACAGCACTTCATGATCACTTGTGACGGTTGTAGAGCTGAACGGAGCACTTCATGATCATTTGTGACGGTTGTAGAGCTGAACACAGCACTTCATGATCACTTGTGACGGTTTTAGAGCTGAACGGAGCACTTCATGATAACTTGTGACGGTTGTAGAGCTGAACGGAGCACTTCATGATCACTTGTGACGTTTGTAGAGCTGAACAAAGCACTTCATGGTAACTTGTGACGGTTGTAGAGCTGAACAAAGCACTTCATGATCACTTGTGACGGTTGTAGAGCTTAACGGAGCACTTCATGATCACTTGTGACGTTTGTAGAGCTGAACGGAGCACTTCATGGTAACTTGTGACGGTTGTAGAGCTAAACGGAGCACTTCATGGTAACTTGTGACGGTTGTAGAGCTAAACACAGCACTTCATGATAACTTGTGACGGTTGTAGAGCTGAACGGAGCACTTCATGATCACTTGTGACGTTTGTAGAGCTGAACGGAGCACTTCATGGTAACTTGTGACGGTTGTAGAGCTAAACACAGCACTTCATGATCACTTGTGACGGTTGTAGAGCTGAACGGAGCACCTCATGGTAACTTGTGACGGTTGTAGAGCTAAACACAGCACTTCATGATCACTTGTGACGGTTGTAGAGCTGAACGGAGCACCTCATGGTAACTTGTGACGGTTGTAGAGCTGAACGGAGCACTTCATGATCACTTGTGACGGTTGTAGAGCTAAACACAGCACTTCATGATCACTTGTGACGGTTGTAGAGCTGAACACAGCACTTCATGATCACTTGTGACGGTTGTAGAGCTGAACGGAGCACTTCATGATCATTTGTGACGGTTGTAGAGCTGAACACAGCACTTCATGATCACTTGTGACGGTTGTAGAGCTGAACGGAGCACTTCATGATAACTTGTGACGGTTGTAGAGCTGAACGGAGCACTTCATGATCACTTGTGACGTTTGTAGAGCTGAACGGAGCACTTCATGGTAACTTGTGACGGTTGTAGAGCTAAACACAGCACTTCATGATCACTTGTGACGGTTGTAGAGCTAAACGGAGCACCTCATGGTAACTTGTGACGGTTGTAGAGCTGAACGGAGCACTTCATGATCACTTGTGACGGTTGTAGAGCTGAACGGAGCACTTCATGATCACTTGTGACGGTTGTAGAGCTGAACGGAGCACTTCATGATCACTTGTGACGGTTGTAGAGCTAAACGGAGCACTTCATGATCACTTGTGACGGTTGTAGAGCTGAACGGAGCACTTCATGATCACTTGTGACGGTTGTAGAGCTGAACGGAGCACTTCATGATCACTTGTGACGGTTGTAGAGCTGAACGGAGCACTTCATGATCACTTGTGACGGTTGTAGAGCTGAACGGAGCACTTCATGATCACTTGTGACGGTTGTAGAGCTAAACACAGCACTTCATGATCACTTGTGACGGTTGTAGAGCTAAACGGAGCACTTCATGATCACTTGTGACGGTTGTAGAGCTGAACGGAGCACTTCATGATCACTTGTGACGGTTGTAGAGCTGAACGGAGCACTTCATGATCACTTGTGACGGTTGTAGAGCTAAACGGAGCACTTCATGATCACTTGTGACGGTTGTAGAGCTAAACGGAGCACTTCATGATCACTTGTGACGGTTATAGAGCTAAACGGAGCACCTCATGATCACTTGTGACGGTTGTAGAGCTAAACGTAGCACTTCATGATCACTTGTGACGGTTGTAGAGCTAAACGGAGCACTTCATGATCACTTGTGACGGTTGTAGAGCTAAACGGAGCACTTCATGATCACTTGTGACGGTTATAGAGCTAAACGGAGCACCTCATGATCATTTGTGACGGTTGTAGAGCTAAACGGAGCACTTCATGATCACTTGTGACGGTTGTAGAGCTAAACGGAGCACTTCATGATCACTTGTGACGGTTGTAGAGCTGAACGGAGCACTTCATGGTAACTTGTGATGGTTGTAGAGCTGAACGGAGCACTTCATGATCACTTGTGACGGTTGTAGAGCTGAACGGAGCACTTCATGATCACTTGTGACGGTTGTAGAGCTGAACGGAGCACTTCATGGTAACTTGTGACGGTTTTAGAGCTGAAAGGAGCACTTCATGATCACTTGTGACGGTTGTAGAGCTAAACGGAGCACTTCATGATCACTTGTGACGGTTGTAGAGCTAAACGGAACACTTCATGATCACTTGTGACGGTTGTAGAGCTAAACGTAGCACTTCATGATCACTTGTGACGGTTGTAGAGCTAAACGGAGCACTTCATGGTCACTTGTGACGGTTGTAGAGCTGAACGGAACACTTCATGATCACTTGTGACGGTTGTAGAGCTGAACGGAGCACTTCATTTTAACTTGTGACGGTTGTAGAGCTGAACGGAGCACTTCATGATCACTTGTGACGGTTGTAGAGCTAAACGGAGCACTTCATGATCACTTGTGACGGTTGTAGAGCTGAACAGAGCACTTCATGATCACTTGTGACGGTTGTAGAGCTAAACGGAGCACTTCATGATCACTTGTGACGGTTGTAGAGCTAAACGGAGCACCTCATGATCACTTGTGACGGTTGTAGAGCTGAACACAGCACTTCATGATCACTTGTGACGGTTGTAGAGCTAAACGGAGCACTTCATGATCACTTGTGACGGTTGTAGAGCTGAACAGAGCACTTCATGATCACTTGTGACGGTTGTAGAGCTAAACGGAGCACTTCATGATCACTTGTGACGGTTGTAGAGCTGAACACAGCACTTCATGATCACTTGTGACGGTTGTAGAGCTAAACGGAGCACTTCAAGATAACTTGTGACGGTTGTAGAGCTGAACGGAGCACTTCATGATCACTTGTGACGGTTGTAGAGCTAAACGGAGCACTTCATGATAACTTGTGACGGTTGTAGAGCAGAACGGAGCACTTCATGATCACTTGTGACGGTTGTAGAGCTGAACGGAGCACTTCATGATCACTTGTGACGGTTGTAGAGCTGAACACAGCACTTCATGATCACTTGTGACGGTTGTAGAGCTGAACGGAGCACTTCATGATCACTTGTGACGGTTGTAGAGCTGAACACAGCACTTCATGATCACTTGTGACGGTTGTAGAGCTAAACGGAGCACTTCATGATCACTTGTGACGGTTGTAGAGCTAAACGGAGCACTTCATGATAACTTGTGACGGTTGTAGAGCAGAACGGAGCACTTCATGATCACTTGTGACGGTTGTAGAGCTGAACGGAGCACTTCATGATCACTTGTGACGGTTGTAGAGCTAAACGGAGCACTTCAAGATAACTTGTGACGGTTGTAGAGCTGAACGGAGCACTTCATGATCACTTGTGACGGTTGTAGAGCTAAACGGAGCACTTCATGATCACTTGTGACGGTTGTAGAGCTAAACACAGCACTTCATGATCACTTGTGACTGTTGTAGAGCTGAACGGAGCACTTCATGATAACTTGTGACGGTTGTAGAGCAGAACGGAGCACTTCATGATCACTTGTGACGGTTGTAGAGCTAAACGGAGCACTTCATGATCACTTGTGACGGTTGTAGAGCTGAACGGAGCACTTCAAGATAACTTGTGACGGTTGTAGAGCTGAACGGAGCACTTCATGATCACTTGTGACGGTTGTAGAGCTGAACGGAGCACTTCATGATCACTTGTGACGGTTGTAGAGCTAAACACAGCACTTCATGATCACTTGTGACGGTTGTAGAGCTGAACGGAGCACTTCATGATCACTTGTGACGGTTGTAGAGCTGAACACAGCACTTCATGATCACTTGTGACGGTTGTAGAGCTAAACGGAGCACTTCATGATCACTTGTGACGGTTGTAGAGCTGAACAGAGCACTTCATGATCACTTGTGACGGTTGAAGAGCTAAACGGAGCACTTCATGATCACTTGTGACGGTTGTAGAGCTGAACACAGCACTTCATGATCACTTGTGACGGTTGTAGAGCTAAACGGAGCACTTCAAGATAACTTGTGACGGTTGTAGAGCTAAACGGAGCACCTCATGATCACTTGTGACGGTTGTAGAGCTAAACGGAGCACTTCATGATAACTTGTGACGGTTGTAGAGCAGAACGGAGCACTTCATGATCACTTGTGACGGTTGTAGAGCTGAACGGAGCACTTCATGATCACTTGTGACGGTTGTAGAGCTAAACACAGCACTTCATGATCACTTGTGACGGTTGTAGAGCTGAACGGAGCACTTCATGATCACTTGTGACGGTTGTAGAGCTGAACACAGCACTTCATGATCACTTGTGACGGTTGTAGAGCTAAACGGAGCACTTCATGATCACTTGTGACGGTTGTAGAGCTAAACGGAGCACTTCATGATAACTTGTGACGGTTGTAGAGCAGAACGGAGCACTTCATGATCACTTGTGACGGTTGTAGAGCTGAACGGAGCACTTCATGATCACTTGTGACGGTTGTAGAGCTGAACGGAGCACTTCAAGATAACTTGTGACGGTTGTAGAGCTGAACGGAGCACTTCATGATCACTTGTGACGGTTGTAGAGCTAAACGGAGCACTTCATGATCACTTGTGACGGTTGTAGAGCTGAACGGAGCACTTCATGATCACTTGTGACGGTTGTAGAGCTGAACGGAGCACTTCATGATCACTTGTGACGGTTGTAGAGCTAAACGGAGCACTTCATGATCACTTGTGACGGTTGTAGAGCTGAACACAGCACTTCATGATCACTTGTGACGGTTGTAGAGCTAAACGGAGCACTTCATGATCACTTGTGACGGTTGTAGAGCTAAATGGAGCACTTCAAGATAACTTGTGACGGTTGTAGAGCTGAACGGAGCACTTCATGATCACTTGTGACGGTTGTAGAGCTAAACGGAGCACTTCATGATCACTTGTGACGGTTGTAGAGCTGAACGGAGCACTTCATGATCACTTGTGACGGTTGTAGAGCTGAACGGAGCACTTCATGATCACTTGTGACGGTTGTAGAGCTGAACACAGCACTTCATGATCACTTGTGACGGTTGTAGAGCTAAACGGAGCACTTCATGATCACTTGTGACGGTTGTAGAGCTGAACACAGCACTTCATGATCACTTGTGACGGTTGTAGAGCTAAACGGAGCACTTCATGATAACTTGTGACGGTTGACGAGCTGAATGGAGCACTTCATGGTAACTTGTGACGGTTGTAGAGCTAAACGGAGCACTTCATGGTAACTTGTGACGGTTGTAGAGCTAAACGGAGCACTTCATGATCACTTGTGACGGTTGTAGAGCTAAACACAGCACTTCATGATCACTTGTGACGGTTGTAGAGCTAAACACAGCACTTCATGATCACTTGTGACGGTTGTAGAGCTGAACACAGCACTTCATGATCACTTGTGACGGTTGTAGAGCTAAACGGAGCACTTCATGATCACTTGTGACGGTTGTAGAGCTAAACACAGCACTTCATGATCACTTGTGACGGTTGTAGAGCTGAACGGAGCACTTCATGATCACTTGTGACGTTTGTAGAGCTGAACGGAGCACTTCATGGTAACTTGTGACGGTTGTAGAGCTAAACACAGCACTTCATGATCACTTTGACGGTTGTAGAGCTGAACGGAGCACTCCATGATCACTTGTGACGGTTGTAGAGCTAAACGGAGCACTTCATGGTAATTTGTGACGGTTGTAGAGCTAAACGGAGCACTTCATGGTAACTTGTGACGGTTGTAGAGCTAAACACAGCACTTCATGATCACTTGTGACGGTTGTAGAGCTGAACGGAGCACTTCATGATCACTTGTGACGGTTGTAGAGCTAAACGGAGCACTTCATGATCACTTGTGACGGTTGTAGAGCTAAACGGAGCACTTCATGATAACTTGTGACGGTTGTAGAGCTGAACGGAGCACTCCATGATCACTTGTGACGGTTGTAGAGCTAAACGGAGCACTTCATGGTAACTTGTGACGGTTGTAGAGCTAAACGGAGCACTTCATGGTAACTTGTGACGGTTGTAGAGCTAAACACAGCACTTCATGATCACTTGTGACGGTTGTAGAGCTGAACGGAGCACTTCATGATCACTTGTGACGGTTGTAGAGCTAAACGGAGCACTTCATGGTAACTTGTGACGGTTGTAGAGCTAAACGGAGCACTTCATGATCACTTGTGACGGTTGTAGAGCTGAACGGAGCACTTCATGATCACTTGTGACGGTTGTAGAGCTAAACTAAGCACTTCATGATCACTTGTGACGGTTGTAGAGCTGAACGGAGCACTTCATGATCACTTGTGACGATTGTAGAGCTGAACGGAGCACTTCATGGTAACTTGTGACGGTTGTAGAGCTAAACACAGCACTTCATGATCACTTGTGACGGTTGTAGAGCTGAACGGAGCACTTCATGATCACTTGTGACCGTTGTAGAGCTAAACGGAGCACTTCATGGTAACTTGTGACGGTTGTAGAGCTAATCGAAGCACTTCATGGTAACTTGTGACGGTTGTAGAGCTAAACACAGCACTTCATGATCACTTGTGACGGTTGTAGAGCTGAACGGAGCACTTCATGATCACTTGTGACGGTTGTAGAGCTAAACGGAGCACTTCATGATCACTTGTGACGGTTGTAGAGCTAAACACAGCACTTCATGATCACTTGTGACGGTTGTAGAGCTGAACGGAGCACTTCATGATCACTTGTGACGATTGTAGAGCAGAACGGAGCACTTCATGGTAACTTGTGACGGTTGTAGAGCTAAACGGAGCACTTCATGATCACTTGTGACGGTTGTAGAGCTGAACGAAGCACTTCATGATCACTTGTGACGGTTGTAGAGCTAAACGGAGCACTTCATGGTAACTTGTGACGGTTGTAGAGCTGAACACAGCACTTCATGATCACTTGTGACGGTTGTAGAGCTAAACGGAGCACTTCATGGTAACTTGTGACGGTTGTAGAGCTGAACGGAGCACTTCATGATAATTTGTGACGGTTGTAGAGCTAAACGGAGCACTTCATGATAACTTGTGATGGTTGTAGAGCTGAACGGAGCACTTCATGATCACCTGTGACTGTTGTAGAGCTAAACGGAGCACTTCATGATCACTTGTGACGGTTGTAGAGCTAAACGGAGCACTTCATGATCACTTGTGACGGTTGTAGAGCTAAACACAGCACTTCATGATCACTTGTGACGGTTGTAGAGCTGAACGGAGCACTTCATGATCACTTGTGACGATTGTAGAGCAGAACGGAGCACTTCATGGTAACTTGTGACGGTTGTAGAGCTAAACGGAGCACTTCATGATCACTTGTGACGGTTGTAGAGCTGAACGAAGCACTTCATGATCACTTGTGACGGTTGTAGAGCTAAACGGAGCACTTCATGGTAACTTGTGACGGTTGTAGAGCTGAACACAGCACTTCATGATCACTTGTGACGGTTGTAGAGCTAAACGGAGCACTTCATGGTAACTTGTGACGGTTGTAGAGCTGAACGGAGCACTTCATGATAATTTGTGACGGTTGTAGAGCTAAACGGAGCACTTCATGATAACTTGTGATGGTTGTAGAGCTGAACGGAGCACTTCATGATCACCTGTGACGGTTGTAGAGCTAAACGGAGCACTTCATGATCACTTGTGACGGTTGTAGAGCTAAACGGAGCACTTCATGATCACTTGTGACGGTTGTAGAGCTAAACGGAGCACTTCATGGTCACTTGTAACGGTTGTAGAGCTAAACGGAGCACTTCATGGTAACTTGTGACGGTTGTAGAGCTGAACGGAGCACTTCATGATCACTTGTGACGGTTGTAGAGCTAAACGGAGCACTTCATGATCACTTGTGACGGTTGTAGAGCTAGACGGAGCACTTCATGATCACTTGTGACGGTTGTAGAGCTAAACGGAGCACTTCATGATCACTTGTGACGGTTGTAGAGCTAGACGGAGCACTTCATGATCTTTTGTGACGGTAGTAGAGCTGAACGGAGCACTTCATGATCACTTGTGACGGTTGTAGAGCTGAACGAAGCACTTCATGATCACTTGTGACGGTTGTAGAGCTAAACGGAGCGCTTCATGATCACTTGTGACGGTTGTAGAGCTAAACGGAGCACTTCATGATCACTTGTGACGGTTGTAGAGCTAAACGGAGCACTTCATGATCACTTGTGACGGTTCTAGAGCTGAACGGAGCACTTCATGATCACTTGTGACGGTTGTAGAGCTAAACGGAGCGCTTCATGATCACTTGTGACGGTTGTAGAGCTAAACGGAGCACTTCATGATCACTTGTGACGGTTGTAGAGCTAAACGGAGCACTTCATGATCACTTGTGACGGTTGTAGAGCTGAACGGAGCACTTCATGATCACTTGTGACGGTTGTAGAGCTGAACGGAGCACTTCATGATCACTTGTGACGGTTGTAGAGCTAAACGGAGCACTTCATGGTAACTTGTGACGGTTGTAGAGCTGAACGGAGCACTTCATGATAACTTGTGACGGTTGTAGAGCTAAACGGAGCACTTCATGGTAACTTGTGACGGTTGTAGAGCTAAACGGAGCACTTCATGATCACTTGTGACGGTTGTAGAGCTTAACGGAGCACTTCATGATCACTTGTGACGGTTGAAGAGCTGAACTTAGCACTTCATGATCACTTGTGACGGTTGTAGAGCTAAACGGAGCACTTCATGATCACTTGTGACGGTTGTAGAGCTGAACGGAGCACTTCATGATCACTTGTGACGGTTGTAGAGCTAAACGGAGCACTTCATGATAACTTTTGACGGTTGTAGAGCTGAACGGAGCACTTCATGATCACTTGTGACGGTTGTAGAGCTGAACGGAGCACTTCATGATAACTTGTGACGGTTGTAGAGCTAAACGGAGCACTTCATGATCACTTGTGACGGTTGTAGAGCTAAACGGAGCACTTCATGGTGACTTGTGACGTTTGTAGAGCTGAACAAAGCACTTCATGATCACTTGTGATGGTTGTAGAGCTAAACGGAGCACTTCATGGTAACTTGTGACGGTTGTAGAGCTAAACGGAGCACTTCATGGTAACTTGTGACGGTTGTAGAGCTGAACGGAGCACTTCATGATAACTTGTGACGGTTGCAGAGCTAAACGGAGCACTTCATGGTATCTTGTGACGGTTGTAGAGCTAAACGGAGCACTTCTTGATCACTTGTGACGGTTGTAGAATCTTATGGTGTCGGTCAAAAACGATGTTATATGTATATTCAAGTAGATTATAACTTCAAATCAGAGTAAGCTGTAAATTGATGAATACAAATAAAGTTTGCGTCAGCAAAAAAGAGATGCGGCAACTCACTCTGTGGTCTACTTGAAATTCTTCCTTTGAGCTTTCTCACTCGCGAAATTATCTATTGATCAAAATCAATTGTATTCGCTCGTCGCTGTTCAATTTATAAAATATCGCATTGGAGTCTTTCTTGAGACATTGAGCTACGGAGATACGTCATCTGCTCCAGTTTCGAAAAGCTTCTCTTTGCACTTGCAACTGTGACAGGTATTGTTCAAATCAGGACACATGCGGAGCACACGTCTGGGAAACTTGAAGAATGTGATGCGTGTTGACAAGTTGTTACTGTAGGCAAACGCGTTATGTGTTGCCGCGTTGATGGATGAGCTGGCATATATCACCTTATCTTTGGATTGGTTATTATATATATATATATATATATATATATATATATATATATATATATATATATATATATATATATATATATATATATATATATATATATACACCTTGAGATCCAAACCATTAGATCACAACCATCTTATTTTCCATTATGGGATGAGCAAAGCGAAGTTTCAATTTCGCCATACCCCCAAAAAAGTGCCCCTTTTTTTTTCCTTTTTTTCTTGTTCGCGCTCCACAGTTCAGACAAAAATTTGAAATCAATTGAAACTTGGCACACACAAGTATCCTTATCTAATTCGATACTATATAGTTTTGAGGCACGATCGGTTGAACCACTTCTGAGAAAACTCATTCCAAAGTTTTTAAAAATCCCATTAGAATAACCCAGACGGAAAAATTCGTGAAAAATATTTCATCTGAGAGGATTCAAATTCTCAGGGAATTCCAATATAACTAGGCAAACGCGTTATGTGTTGCCGCGTTGATGGATGAGCTGGCACATATCAACTTATCTTTGGATTGGTTATTATATATATATATATATATATATATATATATATATATATATATATATATATATATATATATATATATATATATATATATATATATATATATATATATATATATATATATATATATATATGTATATATATACACCTTGAGATCCAAACCATCACATCCTGCCATATTATTTTCCATTATTAATTCATATGATAATAAAGAAGTCTTTGTTTTAATCGTTTAAAATTAAGTGGTGACACTTGTTGCATTGATTTGATAGGTATCTTCATAGATTTGAATAATTAACGAAAATTACATTATATATTTCTTTAAATCGAACGGCTGATCCGATTTGAGTGAAAGTTCGGAATAATTTGTAATATTATCAGATTGAGATTCTCCGAGAATTTGAATCCTCTCAGATGAAATATTTTCCATGCATTTTTTCCTCTGGGTCATTCTAATGGGATTTTTGAAAACTTTGGAATGAGTTTTCTCAGAAGTGGTTCAACCGATCGTGCCTCAAAACTATACAGTATCAAATTGGATGAGGATACTTGTGTGTGCCTAGTCTCAACTGATTACGAATTTTCGTCTGACCTGTGGAGCGCGAACAAAAAAAAAAAGAAAAAAAAAACAGGTACTTTTTTTCCTGGTATGGCGAAATTGAGTATTCGCTTCGCTCATCCAACTAGGCAAACGCGTTATGTGTTGCCGCGTTGATGGATGAGCTGGCACATACCAACTTATCTTTGGATTGGTTATTATATATATATATATAGGTCTATATATATATATATATATATATATATATATATATATATATATATATATATATATATATATATACACACATACCCACACACACACACACACACCCTCTTCCTCCTCTCTCACTATCTCCCACTATATATCTCTCTCTCACTCTCACTATAGTATGTGATCCTGATGTTTCCTTGCTCCAGCTCTACTAGGACGTCTTCTTCACGGGGCTGATGTGATATATACACCTTGAGATCCAAACCATTACATTACTGCCATCTTATTTTCCATTATTGGATGAGCAAAGCGAAGTTTCAATTTCGCCATACCCAAATCGAGTGCCCGTTTTTCTTTCTTTTTTTTTTTGTTCGCGCTCCACAGTTCAGACAAGAATTTAAAATCAATTGAAACTTGGCACACACAAGTATCCTTATCTAATTCGATACTATATAGTTTTGAGGCACGATCGGTTGAACCACTTCTGAGAAAACTCATTCCTAAGTTTTCAAAAATCCCATTAGAATAACCCAGACGGAAAAATTCGTGAAAAATATTTTATCTGACAGGATTCAAATTCTCAGGGAATTCCAATATAACTAGGCAAACGCCTTATGTGTTGCCGCTTTGATGGATGAGCTGGCACATATCAACTTATCTTTGGATTGGTTATTATATATATGTATACACCTTGAGATCCAAACCATTACATCACTGCCATCTTCTATTCCATTAATAATTTATTTAATAATAAAGAAGGCTTTGTTTTAATCGTTTACAGTCAAGTGGTGACACTTGTTGGTTTGATTTAATAGGTATCTTAATAGCTTTGAATAATTGACACAAATAACATCATATATTTTTTTACATCGAAACGGCTGATCCGATTTGAGTAAAAGTTCGGAATAATGTGTATCATTATCAGATTGAAATTCTCTGAGAATTTGAATCCTCTCAGATGAAATATTTTTCACGAATGTTTTCCTCTGGCTTATTCTAATGGGATTTTTGAAAACTTTGGAATGAGTTTTCTCAGAAGTTGTTCAACCGATCGCGCCTCAAAACTACACAGCATCAAGTCAGATAGAGGTTCATGTGTGTGCCAAGTTTCAACTGATTTTGAATTTTTGTCTGACCTGTGGAGCGCGAAAAAAAAAAAAAACAGGCACTTTTTTTTCGGTATAGTGTAATTGAGTCTTCGCTTCGCTCATCCAATTATTCAAAGCTATTAAGATACCTATTAAATCAAAGCAACAAGTGTCACCACTTGATTGTAAACGATTGAAACAAAGCCTTCTTTATTATCATATACATTAATAATGGAAAATAAGATGGCAGTGATGTAATGGTTTGGATCTCAAGGTGTATATATATATAATAACCAATCCAAAGATAAGGTGATATGTTCCAGCTCATCCATCAACGCGGAAACACATAACGCGTTTGCCTAGTTAATTTCTATGATAATGAAGAAGGCTTTGTCTCAATCGTTTACATTTAAGAGGTGACACCTGTGGCTTGGATTTGATTGGTATATCTTAATAGCTTTGAGTGATTTAAAAAAAATCACATTATATATTTTTTTACATCAAAACGGCTGATCCAATTTGAGTGAAAGTTCGGAATAATGTGTATAATTATTATATTAAAATTCCCTGATAATTTGAAATGTCTCGGTTGAAAATTATTTCACGAATTTTTTCCTCTTGGTTAGTCTAATGGGATTTTTGAAAACTTTAGAATTAGTTTTCTCAGAAGTGGTTCAACCGATTGCGCCCTAAAACTACACACTATCGTATTAGATAATGACACTTCTGTATGCCAAGTTTCAATTGATTTCGAATTTTCGTCTGACCTGTGGAGCGCGAACAAGAAATAAATAAATAAAAAAAATAAAAAATAAATAAAACACTCGCTTACTTTTTCCGGGAATGGCGGAATTGAGTCTTCGCTTCGCTCATCCAATAAGTCATGTACACTGAATATTTTCGAAATATCTCCACGCAAAGCAGATCTCATGGCGAGAAGTTGAGAGGGAAATGTGGGCGATACATCAGTTTCAAAGTCGAAACTTGTTTGCATCGCTCAGAAGTTCTACATCTGAGATTTTAGTTTCACTCAGATGACTTGGATGTAAGACTTTGAATGTTTTTGTTACTTCACGCAAACTCTCGAACCTTATACGAATTTGGTTTGTTGTAATGTCTAATGACGCGTTAAACTTTGAAGCGCTTTTCTGGCTCAACTAGATGTTGGTCCTTGCATAATTCGTCAAAATGACGCTTCTTTTTCTCAAATTTGCGTGGTATCTTCCACCTCTGCGCGAGTGTAGCAGCAAGCAACCTCTACTTTAGCCGTCTCGTATCCATGCTGTCTGTAATCAACTAGGTCTTCAAGTGCAGTTTCCAGAAGTGTGCAACACTGACTCAGGTCAAGGGTTAGAGACTGCAAGGATTTTGAGACCGCGTTCATAGTTTGCAATATTTTGGTTCGGAGTATGGGCA
This sequence comes from Brachyptera risi, assembly GCA_964007535.1. Taxonomy (NCBI): domain Eukaryota; kingdom Metazoa; phylum Arthropoda; class Insecta; order Plecoptera; family Taeniopterygidae; genus Brachyptera; species Brachyptera risi. The sequence continues at coordinate 7,654,507 of OZ023332.1, forward strand.
TGAACACGAAGTTGAATCGCTATTGCAAAGCCTTCGCTGCAATGCAGAATATGCCAAATATACGAATACAGGCGTCGTTCAGCAACGATCTTGGACTCTTGGTATCGTACGGATGGCCATAAGTGCCACGGAACAATAAATTGTTATCAAAACTATATGTACGGTACATTATAATAGGAAGTGACAAAATGATGATATAAAGAGATATAACAGGTCCAACATTGAACATTCTCATTTCTTTGGTTCGACTGGACTATCTAGAATTACAGAAATACATATTGGTGCCAACATACGTGCCCTGGGCACTTGCACACTTGGCCTACCCGGTAGCTACGCCACTGGTTGGTGTATGATTTATATGAGGTGGACCTGTGGAGGGATGGTTTATCATTGTTTTCCGGATAGTGGGAAGGAGTCGGCCGCGGTATGTTGCTGACAATCCTTCCTAGTATTGACGTGAATGACAGAGGGAAACCACGAGAAACCCCGTCTGCATGGTCGACCGTGACGGGAATCGAACCCTGGTCTCCTGAATGACGGTTCAGTGTGCTATAGCCACTCGCCTACTCATCTCAGTATCTGCAGTGTATTGTGAACAAGATTTTATCCCACATATTCTGATGTGAGGGAAAGAAACTCACCTGTTTGTGAGGGGTGGGGGGGGGGGGGGAGTGACGATTCCTCATCGATGGATAATGCCCCCCCCCCCCTCCCCCCCGCCGCGGACCCTACGATTCAAACCTTTCAATACAATACACATCTCCAGTGTACGATTTGTACTTGTATCCACGAGAGATGGAGGCTCCGAGCGACCGTCCCCCTATCCCACACCACTAGCGCACGGGTGGTTCGAGCCTTCATCTCTCGTGTCTAACTTGTATCCACGAGAGATGGAGGCTCCGAGCGGCCGTCCCCCCTATCTCACACCACTAGCGCACGGGTGGTTCGAGCCTCCATCTCTCGTGTGTAACTTGTATCCACAAGAGATGGAGGCTCCGAGCGACCGTCCCCCCTATCCCACAGCACTAGCGCACGGGTGGTTCGAGCCTCCATTCCTCGTGTGTAACTTGTATCCACGAGAGATGGAGGCTCCGAGCGGCCGTCCCCCCTATCCCACACCACTAGCGCACGGGTGGTTCGAGCCTCCATCTCTCGTGTGTAACTTGTATCCACAAGAGATGGAGGCTCCGAGCGACCGTCCCCCCTATCCCACACCACTAGCGCACGGGTGGTTCGAGCCTCCATCCCTCGTGTGTAACTTGTATCCACGAGAGATGAAGGCTCCGAGCGACCGTCCCCCCTATCCCACACCACTAGGGCACGGGTGGTTCGAGCCTCCATCTCTCGTGTGTAACTTGTATCCACAAGAGATGGAGGCTCCGAGCGGCCGTCCCTCCTATCCCACACCACTAGCGCACGGGTGGTTCGAGCCTCCATCTCTCGTGTGTAACTTGTATCCACAAGAGATGGAGGCTCCGAGCGACCGTCCCCCCTATCCCACAGCACTAGCGCACGGGTAGTTCGAGCCTTCATCTCTCGTGTGTAACTTGTATCCACGAGAGATGGAGGCTCCGAGCGGCCGTCCCCCCTATCCCACACCACTAGCGCACGGGTGGTTCGAGCCTCCATCTCTCGTGTGTAACTTGTATCCACGAGAGATGGAGGCTCCGAGCGACCGTCCCCCCTATCTCACACCACTAGCGCACGGGTGGTTCGAGCCTCCATCTCTCGTGTGTAACTCGTATCCACGAGAGATGGAGGCTCCGAGCGACCGTCCCCCTATCCCACACCACTAGCGCACGGGTGGTTCGAGCCTCCATCTCTCGTGTGTAACTTGTATCCACGAGAGATGGAGGCTCCGAGCGACCGTCCCCCCTATCCCACACCACTAGCGCACGGGTGGTTCGAGCCTTCATCTCTCGTGTCTAACTTGTATCCACGAGAGATGGAGGCTCCGAGCGACCGTCCCCCCTATCCCACAGCACTAGCGCACGGGTAGTTCGAGCCTTCATCTCTCGTGTGTAACTTGTATCCACGAGAGATGGAGGCTCCGAGCGGCCGTCCCCCCTATCCCACACCACTAGCGCACGGGTGGTTCGAGCCTCCATCTCTCGTGTGTAACTTGTATCCACAAGAGATGGAGGCTCCGAGCGACCGTCCCCCCTATCCCACAGCACTAGCGCACGGGTAGTTCGAGCCTCCATCTCTCGTGTGTAACTTGTATCCACGAGAGATGGAGGCTCCGAGCGGCCGTCCCCCCTATCCCACACCACTAGCGCACGGGTGGTTCGAGCCTCCATCTCTCGTGTGTAACTTGTATCCACAAGAGATGGAGGCTCCGAGCGACCGTCCCCCCTATCCCACAGCACTAGCGCACGGGTAGTTCGAGCCTCCATCTCTTGTGTGTAACTTGTATCCACGTGAGATGAAGGCTCCGAGCGACCGTCCCCCCTATCCCACACCACTAGCGCACGGGTGGTTCGAGCCTCCATCTCTCGTGTGTAACTTGTATCCACAAGAGATGGAGGCTCCGAGCGACCGTCCCCCCTATCCCACAGCACTAGCGCACGGGTAGTTCGAGCCTTCATCTCTAGTGTGTAACTTGTATCCACGAGAGATGGAGGCTCCGAGCATCCGTCCCCCCTATCCCACACCACTAGCGCACGGGTGGTTCGAGCCGCCATCTCTTGTGTGTAACTTGTAGCCACGAGAGATGGAGGCTCCGAGCATCCGTCCCCCCTATTCCACACCACTATCGCACGGGTGGTTCGAGCCGTGCCGTGGAGGACAGGTGACGTGTGAGCCACCCACAGTTGTCCCGACGCGCAGGCGCCTTCCTGTCACACGTCGCACACGCACACGCAAAGCCTCAAGGTCGTTCGGCTCACTTTGAGTATTGTGACAAGTGATCAGATTCTTGAAGTAAAACAAACTCACTTCTGTATTCATGAAGCCTTGTACGGTGTCAATACCACTTGCTCTCTCTTTCTCTCTCTCTCTCTCTCTCTCTCTCTCTCTCTCTCTCACTCTCTCTCTCACTCTCACTCTCTCTCTCTCTCTCTCTCTCTCACTCTCCCTCTTCCTACCTGTCTTCTTTCTCCCTACCCCCCTCTCTCTCTCTCTCACACTCTCTCTCTCTCTCACACTCTCTCTCTCTCTCTCTCTCTCTCCCTCTCTCACACACTCTCTCTCTCTCTCTCTCTTTCTCCCTCTCTCTCACACACTCTCTCTCTCTCTTCCTCTCTCTTTCTCTCTCTCCCTCTCCCTTACTCCCTCTCTCTCTCACTCTCTCACTCTCTCTCTCTCACTCTCTCTCTCTCTCTCTCTCTCTCACTCTCCCTCTTCTTACCTGTCTTCTTTCTCCCTACCCCCCTCTCTCTCTCTCTCTCTCACACACTCTCTCTCTCTCTCTCTGTCTCTCTCTCTCACACACTCTCTCACATACTCTCTCTCTCTCTTTCTCTCTCTCTATCTCTCTCTCTCTCACACTCT